>ML677335.1:20157411-20228402 GCA_007922305.1 Dermatemys mawii | reverse complement strand
GAATTGCAGAAGTGACAAAGAGTCCTGTGGCACCTTAAAGACTAACTAAAGTTTTAGAGCATAAGCTTTCGTGGGTTAATACCCACTTTGTCGGATGCATGTAGTGGAAGTATCCAGGGGCAGGTATAAATAGGTAGGCAAGAACCAGGTGGGAGATAATAGGGTTAGTCCAATGAGGCTGAAGCAGCTTGTTGTCTCTAATCAGGAAGGGTGTGGTATTCCTCTAGCAGCTGAACTGGAGGTGTGAATAGCGAGAGAAGAGAAGCTGCTTTTGTAGTTAGCTAGCCACTCGTGATCTTTGTTCAATCCTTGACTGATAGTATCAAATTTGCAAATGAATTGCAGCTCTGCAGTTTCTCTTTGCAGTCTGGACTTGAAGCTTTTTTGCTGCAAAATGCTGACCTTTAAATCTTTTATAGTGTGTCCAGTGAGGTTGAAGTGTTCTCCTACAGCTTTTTGTATATTGCCATTCCTGATATCTGATTTGTGTCCATTCATCCTTTTTCATAGGGACTGTCCAGTTTGGCCGATGTACATAGCGGAGGGACATTGCTGGCACATAATGGCGCATATTACATTGGTAGATGTGCAGGTGAATGAACCAGTGATGGTGTGGCTGATCCGGTTTGGTCCTGTGATGGTGTTGCTGGTGTAGATGTGTAGGCAGAGTTGGCATCGAGGTTTGTTGCATGGATTGGTTCCTGAGTTAGAGTTATTATGGCGCGGTGTGCTGTTGCTGGTGAGAATATGCTTGAGGTTGGCAGGTTGTCTGTAGGCCAGGACTGGCCTGCCTCCCAAGGCCTGTGAAAGTGAGGGATTGTTGTCCGGGATGGGTTGTAGATCACTGATGATGCGTTGGAGAGGCTTTAACTGAGGACTGTAGGTGATGGCCAGTGGTGTTCTGTTGTTCTCTTTCTTGGGCTTGTCTTGCAGCAGCAGGCTTCTGGGTATACGTCTGGCTCTGTTGATCTGTGTCCTTATTTCCTTGTGCGGGTATTGTAGTTTTGAGAAAGCTTGGTGGAGATCTTGTAGGCGCTGGTCTCTGTTTGAGGGGTTGGAGCAAATCTGATTGTACCTTAGTGCTTGGCTGTAGACAATGGATCGTGTGGTGTGCCCGGGATGGAAACTGGTGGCGTGAAGGTAGGCATAGCTGTCGGGAGGTTTTTGGTATAGGGTGGTGTTGATGTGGCCATCATTAATTTGCACCGTGGTGTCCAGGAAGTGGACCTCCCGTGTAGACTGGTCCAGGCTGAGGTGGATGGTGGGGTGGAAGCTGTTGAAATCATGGTGGAATTCTTCCAGAGTTTCTTTCCCATGGGTCCAGATGATGAAGATGTCATCAATGTAACATAGATAGAGGAAGGGCATGACTAAACGAGAGCTGAGGAAGCGTTGTTCCAGGTCAGCCGTAAAGATGTTGGCATACTGTGGGGCCATGCAGGTGCCCATAGTGGTGCCACTGGTCTGGAGGTATATATTGTCGCCAAATTTGAAATAATTGTGTGTGAGGATAAAGTCACAGAGCTCAGCAACCACTTGTGCTGTGGCATCATGAGAAATACTATTCCTGACAGCTTGTATTCCATCTTTGTGTGGGAAATAAAAGTGCAAAGTACTGCACTTAAGAAGGAAAAATAAAAAGCCCAAATATGAAATAAGGAATATCTGGCTAGGCGGTACTGCTGAAAAGGATCTGAGAGTTAAAGTGGATCAGTGAGTCAATAATGTAATGCAATTGTGAAAAAGGCAATTTTTTTTCCTGTGGTGTCTGAACAGAAGTGTCATATATATGATGCAGGAGGTAATTGTTCCATTCTATTTAGCCTCAGCTGGAGTATCGTGGACCATTTTGTCACACTTTAAGAAAGAAGTGGACAAATTGGAGAAAGTCCATAGGAGAGCAACAAAAGTGATAAAGGTTTAGACACCTGTGACTAAATGTTTTTGTTTGTTTGTTTGTTTGTTTGTTTGTTTTGTTTTTAAACTGGCCATGTTTTGATCATGAGAATAAAAAGCTGAGTGAGGATCAGACAAGTGTTGAAATATGTTAAAAGCTGTAAGGAAAAGCAGTAAAGGGCTTAATCTATAGCAGGGTGATTTAGGGTCGATATTAAGATTTTTGTTTCTATCTATAAGGATAGTTAAGTACTGGAAGAAATTGTCAAGGGAGGTTGTGGAATCCCTGTTGGATGTTTTTAAGAACAGATTGGACAAACACCTGCCATGATGAGCTAGGTATACTTGGTCCGGCCTCAGTGTAAGGGGATGGGCTAAATGACTTAAGGTGCCTTCCAGCTGTATATTTTGATAATTTTATGGAATCTCCTAGGTCATAGCTTCTGTTTAAGGACCCTTGTCCAATCAAATAACAATATAAGTTTTTATTAAAGACTAAAAGTGGGATCACACTTTAAGAAAAAAGAAGATTCTTTGTGTAACAGCACGACTTTGACATCTGCCATAATAGTAGATGTACTGGAACTTTATTTGCTAGCATGCCATACTTCTGATATATTTTCTATAGAGTATAGTTCTATTATGTATGTTGATTAGAAGGCTTTACAACATTTGAAGAAATTGCTGATATTTTGATGTCAAAACAACCACTTTGATAAACTGGAAATTAATAGTGAAATCAAATTGCTAAGTATTCACTTCCTCAGGGCCATCTTACTGAAAAGGAATATTTTTAATTTTAGCATTATTAAGTAGTCCTTTGATATGAGTCCGAGGACATACAGTGTAGAGGAGGATCAAGATTGATACTTTGAATCTACTGTTCTGTTAGCAAAGCCATTTATTTTCTTAGCTGATAACATTTTAATTTGCTGAAAATTAGACATGGCCACTTGGGAAGTATCAGTTGGTTTTGAATTCTAATAAAAGATAACAGAGCCTGGAGACAACGCATACGCCAACAGTGGCAAAACAAAGTTGTGGTTGTTCCCTTTACTGTGATTTTAAAAAGTGATGAGAGCTGAATATTGATTAGATTTTAAAAAGACATGCTTAAAATATTGACATTATCTGCTGTGTTTGCATATTACAAAATTAAAAGAAAATCTCTGAATTGAACAGAAAAATGTTAACTTTTTCAGCAACATTCAGTCATTATCAGTAAGCAAGATACCTGCTCACTTCTGAATTTAAAACATCAATGAGCAAACCTGACAATTCTGCAGATTCTATACAAAGAAAGCAATAGATTTGATGGGCTGAATTCTGCTCTCCTTCATAAGGCTTAGCTGATCTACTAGCCACACAACCTTTACTCTGGTTATCTGCACAGAATGATTCCATGGAGTGTTTTTGTTTTTAGATTTCTGGACATTTTAATTTTGCTATTTGAGCCTGATTCCATAACACATGAAAAGAAAATTCAGTGGGATTATTGATGAGAGTGTGGGTGGCAGGACCAAACCCTTTATAAAGTTACTACACTATGTAAATGTTTTTATTAATAAATGGTAGTACTTGTAAGTAATGCAACAGGAACCACTGGGAGTTCTAAAAGTTTGTATTTTAAAAAATCCTCAAGAAAGATACTGTAAATGTAAATTGCTGTACTGTTGACTGTGCAAGTCATTGTAAATGCAGTCATGTTAACGTGTAGAAAAAGTTGACTTTCATAGGGTTGTTATTTTCAGATCTTGAGGCTGACTTAGGCCTGGGTTACATGTGGTTTGCTCTGGTGTGTAACTCTCTATATAGTATTCTAATATATGAAGTTAATTTATTTTATGCATGAAGAAATCTGTAAAGACTGGTAATCCTCTCCTTTGAAAAGCAGACGAGTATACAATTTCTGAATAAAATTTATACACACTGCAACAATTCTGAAAATTATGTGCATCTTTGGGGATATATGGGATTGTTCTTATTCCATTGTAGATGTTTCTTGAAGTATGATTCAAATGATGTCCACCTTAAGTTTTCTATTTGTGTTTTAATTTTAAAGGTTTTATAAGCATTAGAAGCAGCCTTTTTTTCAAGTAAGCCATAAGTAGGTGATGGAAACTGACCAATACACTTCATCAAATATATAGTTACCTACTTTAGGAGTATAATTTGACTTCACTTTATTTCTTAATCTGTCAACCATATATTTCTGAGCATCTAACAAATGGCAACTTTTTTGCCATTGTTGTAGTTTCTACAGCATGAAATTTCCTTTTTCCTTTTATGCTGCTATATCAGTGTGTATCCTTCTGTCAGGCTGGTATATCAGAACCAGCAAGGAGTTAATGAAAAGTTTCACCTGGATTCTGTCCCCATTTGCTCAACCTTGCCAATTTACTAGGCTCAGCTGCCATGCACAAGAGGAGGAGCAGGAAAAGGGTGGGTGGGAACGTGCATGTTCTAGGAGGAGAATCATCAGAGTTACATTCCTGCTTTCCTGCTTGGACCCAGTTTATTACAGTATTTTTACTTGAACTTTGCTTATGTCCCAGAACAGAAAGGACTTTTATATTTGTACTCCCCGAAAGGAAGAAATAGAGCTGTAGGTTTTTTTAATCTTGTTGGGAAGTGTGCTGCTTATCCAAGCGAGGGCAAGCTCCCCCCTGAGACAGCCATACATTTTTTGATTTAGAAGTCTAGATTATGTTGAGTATTTATCAACCTAGCTTCATTAATCAGCACTGCTTGCTACATAATAGTGCTACGTTCCTGTCATTTTGTTTGGGAATAGGCAAACTGCTGATTTGCAGCTTGTTTAGTTTAAATGTTTTCTCTTAGCCATGTTTTAATAATTTATTTCCCTCCTGGGCTTAGATGTCAGTTAATGGACAGTTTAGGATAAGAGAATGTTTGATTTTTTTTGTAGAGAAAGACAGATTATTACTTTTAGGTGAATCTGTCTTGTGTTTTGTAGCCTTTCCTGTTCAGAATGGTCTTCCCTTGTGTTGCACTATCTGGAGTGGCTCATGACTGAGACTGCCAAACTCAGGGCAAACTGTCCAGAGGCAGAGCAAAAACCTCAGACTGGTTGTGTGATCTGTAATTAGATTTCACCAATCCAGTAACAGGGTGAAATCCTAAAGCCTAGGACAGTCTTCCCATGAAGTCACAAACGGTCCTCTCAGACATTCCAGTCTCTCTTGCCTCTCAGGCAAGCCTGACTTTGTGTTAGATGGTGGCTTTACACCAAAAATCAGAACAATATTCAGGTTGCTCCCAGTCCCAAAGGGCTAGTCACTTACCCCAGGTAAATTGTACTTAGATCCCAAAGACACTGCTTGTAGCCAATCCTATAACAAGCTAACTAAAGGTTTATTAAATAGGAACAAATAATGAGGATTATTTACAAGGTTAAAGCAGATAAACATACACCAACAAATGAGTTACATTCAGGTTTCGAAAAGTAATAGACATTTTCCAGTAAGTAGGTTGTGTTTCCTATAGGGCTAGCCCAGGCAAAACAGCTGGGAACTCCTTGCTTATGCTTCGAAATGTGTGTCCCTTAGAGTTCAAGTAGCACAGGAATAATACATTCTTTTCTTATTCCCTTTCCCCAGAGTTCAAGCTGTAATGGGATGAACATTTGGGCATGTGCCTTCTTCAGGGCTGAGGGGAAAGCAATCAACAAAGTATTTTGTCCACAATGGCTCCTCTGATGTCTGTACATGTTTTTCTGTTGCGGAGGAGATAACACTTCTTGTGGTGAACTAATATTTCACAGTTTATAATGCTTCTCCTGTGACTGTGGGGGATACAGTCTTAGCAAACACTTTTATAGTTACAGAGCAAACATTTAATACATGCAGCATCTTACACACATTTCATAAACTCTAAACACATTGTTAAGACTCCAATATCAATGTTATCTATATTAACATATACAGGTAAACCAGATTGGTTTCCAACTATACATTTGTCAGTGTTCAGTGAGATCTGGGGCCTTGGCATGAGCTGGGGCCTTGGCATGAGCTGGCACCTGGGCTGCCAGCATCATACCTTGATCTCTGTAAGTAAGCCAATTTGTTATTCAGACATTTCATAAGTCTTTTATAGCCATGGTCCAGGGAATAAAGGGATTAAGCCAAAGCAGTTCACCTGAAAATCTGTAAAATATGAATATTAATTACAAGTCTGACTGGCAAAGTGTGTTAATCTGTATTAATGTCCATTGGAAATGGACTTCTGAAAGTGTCTAATAAAATACTGGTAATTAGATGCCAGTATGTATATATTTTTGTGAGATATGGGTGTACCACCCACAACTCATGCTCTGAATGGACAAAGCATTAATCTTTCTAAACATCTTATTGATGTACATATATGTGTTCAGAGTATGGTAAGAGGAACAGTAAATTTTTGGGGAATCCTGTTTATGTAATTCTTGGTGCCCAAAGGGAATCTTTTAAGATAGAAATGAGATTTAAAATGGAATAAACTCCTTGGTTGCAATTTGATAGCTCCTGTCATCCCTTGCCTGTTTCAACTAATGATTTATTTAAAAATTTAGTGTTCCTAAACTTGGCATTTATAGATAAGTAGGATGTGGGTATTGTTTCCATGCTAATAAATGTTTTCACTCTACACTATATGCTACCAACTTGGTCCACAATTAATCTCTCATGTTGACTGCTTATTATTAAATGGACAACCTGGTTGTAGGGTAGATACTTTGGACCCAGATGACCACTCTGTAGACTGACTGTAGATTACTATCAAGCTCGTAGGGGCAGAGGCATTCTTTTTTCTTCAGTTTGGACTGTACCTAGCACAATGGGGTCCTGATTACTGACTGGGGCTCTTAGGTGCTTCTGCAATAGTAATAATAAATAATAATGGTGGAGAATCTGAGGTTTAATGCTAAGGGTCCATGAAAGGCTTACTTTCTCTTTTTAGTCTACTCTTGTTCCTACAAGAACCAGTCCACAGTTCTTTTGCCTCACTAGGCAATAGTTACAGCATCCAAAAAAATGTCTTTAATGCTTTTTTGCAGACTTCGTGCAATCTCTCACAATGTACCCTGCACTGAGGATTCAGCCAGATCTTTCATAAGAATTCTGGGCCAGTTTCTGGTGTAAATTGGCATAACTCCATTTACTTTAATGTACACTGTTTTACAGAAGCTGAGGATCTGGCCCTCTATACTGTCCAACATGGCCTCAAAAAGCCAAGAGGCACTGGAGCAGCAAATTAGAATGTTGTCATTGTGTCAGTTTCAACTAATGTTGTTCCAGGCTGTGGTCAACATAGCCCCTCGAATACTTTCGTGATAGCACACTGAGGAATACTAAACATCTGGGCCTGCTTCAGATAGACAGTTTTTTGGAGGGAATGTTCTTACAATAAACAGATTAGAATATTATCCAAATATTAAAAGCTAACATTGAGTTAGAATATTTTAGAACCATTTAATGATAGATTAAAATTAATGGAATTAAAAAGAAATGATGACAGAATAATTAAATCCTTACTTTTCCACCTCTTCTTTTAAAATGTTTTAACCGTTCTTGGCTATGTACACGTTCCTCCAACCATACTTACCCATGGTAGTAGGGAGGGAAAGAATTAAAGTGACATTTTGTGGCTGATTTGCACACAGTCATGTAACTTTTCAGCATATGGGGAATAACAAGGTATTGTCCAAAAATCGTAAATCCCCATGTGCCACTGTACAAATGCCCCTTGACCTACTTCTATGTGGGACAACATCAAACACCAGAGCCATATCTATTATTTTAATCCATATGGAAGTAGTATTGTATTCCTTGTTAAAATGCTGTATATAGAAATCTCTGCAGCCCAAATTTAGGATTCCTCCTGAACCTTAGTTTCTTATCTCTGAATCTAGATTAGAACACCACATCTATAGGATATAGTTCTTTCCTTGCCACATGATTTTGTAATATTCATTTCTCCAGCCATTTGTTTCTTAGGATGTCTCACTAGTAGTCCGAAAGGCTGACATGAGTATTCCACCAAGTATAGGAAAAAACTGTTGTATTAGAGCATTTTGCAAATCAGCTCAAAATAGAAAACTAGGAATTTTCATCAGTCGATGTTTTAGAGCACATAAGTTGTACATTTTTGATGTTGCCATTTTTCTCTTCCATGGTGATTAGTTATATAAATCAAATACTGAGAGGCTTATAATGCAATTTATACTTAGAGTTATTTAGCTGTAATAATCTTTATAGGAAATAAAAAGGTATGCACAAAATTAGTTTTATTTTAGACATAAATATGTCCCATTTCTTTTTTATTAAACTTGATGATGCCTAGCTGTTCTAAAAGGGCACACTCAGAACTACCAAAAGGTAGAGCAATGATCACAAAGGAACAGGGACAACTTCCCGTTGCATGTGTCATTACTTAACTTCCCAAGCCATGTAAAATCATACAAGAGCTTCCATGACTTTGGAATTTATTTTAAATCTTGAATATAACACAACTTCTTTAAGTCATTGAAGCTTGCAGTAAGGCTTTTTCTTTCTAGCATTTCTAGAAGAATGTTTAAAAAATGCTCTTTCAATTAAGTAACCACTTGTAATTTTCTATTGACCATTTTACCCATATATCTTTTCCCTTGCAGTAAGCTGTCTTGCACATGGACTATTGTGTATTCTTATATTTTCAGGCCCTCAGTTTTCATTCCTATTCAACTTTTTAATTCTCCTCCACTTCTTGATGCATTTTCCCTGTTACTGGAAGAGTGTTTACTCTCCAGTGAGTTTGCTACCTTCCTAATGCTAATGTGTGCTGTCTTAGGGTAAGATTTTCAGATATTTAGGCACTTAAAAATGTAAATAGGTGCCTAATGGGATTTTCAGATGCACATAAACAAGCTAGATGCTTAATTCTCATTATTTTTAATGGTGATTGTGTATGTAACTTTTGAAAATCTCACCAGTTTTATATTTTAAGCATCTACATATCTTTGAAAATTTTATCCTTAGGGGCTAATTCATTCAATTTTCCACTTAAAATATGAAACCATTTAGGCAGGATGATTTGCTGAAGAGATTTTATAAAGAAAATATAATTGGGATGGTAAGCACTATTTCTAGATGAAATTTATTCCTTTTGTAGTGGGATATGAGTACTGTCTGGTCAGTAGTCTGTCAGAATTGGGGTTGAGTTTTGCTACAAAGATGAAAATCCATTATAAGCATGTTTCCTATATTTGATAAGTTTTCGCATCTTGACATACGTTTATTCACACAGAATAGTGAGTGAAGATGTGCAGGACTGCAAAGTTTAGGTGGAGATCTTTTCATTTCCCCCCCCCCATTTTCTTTATGTTTATATTGACCATTCTACTATAAACAGAAAAATTTGAATTTTAGCATAATTACTAACTTAGATTATCTAGTCTTAAAATTTGTAAATTGGAATTTTGTGAATGAAGTTTTTATTGTCTAACTCTAAGTATTCTGCATAAATAGCTCTTTTTTGTCATTTTAAATGAATTGATGGGATGTAGGGATCAATATTAATGTAGGAAAAATATGAACAGATCTTTGGACAATATTGGTTTTGCATTAGTTCTACTGAATAACACTTATTTCCCCTGATGACCACATAGAAAATATAATATAGATTCTTTTTGTACAGATTAGTTGAGAAACCAACTACAATTGTACTGAAATTTGGCTAAGTCATAAAACTCTTATATAACAACTGATCATCCATAACATTATGGAATAATGCACTAAGCCAAGCTATAACTAATTACCCAATTCCAGTACATTAACTGATTAGTCTTAGTATTATATCTGATTTTTCTTTAACTGATGAACACAAACAAGCATGAACAAGAGGCGGATGGCAATCCACTGCATTCCTGCTGAGGTAATGGGAAGGCACTCAGTACTGAAGAGTGCATTTGGTTCACTGATTCTAAGAACAGTCCCATTTGCCAACTTAATTTTTTACCGGAATAATTTCTTACCCATCGTTTCGTTAGCTTTTAACATACAGTTGCCTTTAGATATTGTTAACAGAAAAAGAAAATTGTCTGGATAGATAAGCAAGTTAAACCTTTGCTTTTTTGCCTTGGGATATATTTGATTTAAAAATACTAAAATTTGCTGTGTACCTATAAGAGAACATGTTTCTGCATATTGAGTCCATCTACTAGCAAGAATAAAGAAGGTACAATTTCAGGGATATAGACGTACATTTCATTTGTGTGCCTCACTTGGCTTGTTTGGTGAGTGTGTGCCAGTGTGGGAGGGCAGGGAGTATCTTGAATTTAGCTTTTTTTTTTTTGGAGATTAGCATCTGAAGGGAGGAATTGCAGCAAATAAATGAAAAACCTAAAAACTCTGATCTGAAGCAGAACTCCAGTCTCTTCCTTTCCCCATTTTTCAACTGTGTTCACCTCTTATTAAGAATTATCCCTTCTTTAATATGTATTTGTGAGTTTAAATGTGTGTATATATACTATATATATTAGATTTTTATATATAATATATAAAAAAGTCAGTTTGATTCATGTAGTTGTATCCTGTTATGAAAAGATCTAGAAAATCTAGTTAAGATAGTGTTATAATGAAATGAAGCATACAGCTTTTAATCACTCTAAATGGTTCCCTAATGCATAAAACATTTTACTTTAGGCTCTTTGTAATGCTAATTGCATATATTGAGCATCAGGACTGAAACTAACTGGAATTTCTAAGGTAGGCATATTTCAGTGCCATGAATTGTTTGGGCCAAAAGTCAAGTGGCTGCTTGTAAGGTTAGAATTCAGGAAACCCACATCTGCAACAAAGCAAGAGTTGAATTTTGACACCTTTTGGGCAGGATAGTGTGAAAAGCAGTAAAGATTCAGACATTAAAGTGAAATTGTTGATTGGACAAGCTGGATGGGGCCCTTTGAAGATCTTTCCTTTTGAACAAAAATGTTTTTTAAGCTGTTTGTTTTGTAAAACTTGAAAAACATATAGTTAATTATGGTCCATATCTCCTTTCATACTTCTGGCACTTTTTGGATCTTTTATGGAGTTTATTTCCATAGAATTTCTGTCAGCTGAAAAATTGAGAGGCAGTAAAACATATGTGAGACCTGATTTAATTGCTTCTTTCAGGAAGGGTTTTAGAAATTAAAGGAGGGATGAGATGGGGGCGGGGGAAATATGTAGGAAAATAAAAATAAACAGGAAGTGAAGAAAAATGTTATTAAGTTACAACGCATCCCATTCACACCCTCTGTTGTACGGATCTTAGCTCCTCTTCTCTTTAGATGGTAAATTTTTTGCAACAGAGTCATTTTTCTTCTTGTGTGTATTTGAAGAAAAATGCAACTCTGGTGGCATATAGCAATACTGTTATGTGAAGAGGTATTGGTGACTTCATAAATCAGAAACCTCTTGAATGACTGTGAATGCATCCCTCAATTAACATAACTGTCAAGATAAGTTAATCACAAATACCCCACCTAAGACAAAACCGACTGTGAACTGCTCATGAGTTTTAGACTGGGTGGACAGAGAGGCTTTTGCTGAGTATTGTTTTGTGTACAATATATGTGTGGGGAATGATTTAAAGACACATGATATTAGTTAGAAGGTGAGTAGGATGTGAAATCAGTGTATGAGTTTGGCTATAACCAAAAAGATTACGATGATGAGGGACACTGCAGAAGACAAACAGATGATAGGATGCCAAAGAAAATGATGCAAATACAGTTAGGATTAATCTGACAAAGAGACTAAGCGCTGACCAGATGGCAGGATTCTGTATGAAGGGACATGACCAGGTGGGTTTAATGGAGGAACAAGTCATGTACAGGCATGAATGGCGACACTGCACTGCTCCCTGTGTCTGCAAAGATGTTCTGGGATGAAAAGAAGTGTCCTTCTCTCTCTCCTTCTCTCACTCATATAGAAACTGAGAACAGACAAGCAAGTAGCAGCCTGTGAGGACAGTGACCCTGGAAAAAGCTAGAGAGAGAGCATTGGGGTCTGTTGGCTGAAAAGGCTTGGGGCTGTAAGCGAAGAAACTGCTCCTTTAGTTCTTGGTTTCTTGTTTCATGTTCTGAGAAGCAGCACTTTGTACGTTCCGTGTAATTAATAAGATAACGCCAAAGAAAATATCAGACTCCATCAGTTTCTACTAACACTTGGAACATCCCTAAGGTCCCAGACTTTGACTAGCCATTAGGCTCAAAAAGGGGCAACAACACTATTTCCCTTTCTGCTATAGGATTTCTTACCACCACTGCCTTCTAGCAAAAGCTTCTGGATTTAGTTTGGAGGGGAAGTGTCAGTCACACCCTGAATTGTGAGTTACTGCATTTCCTTGTACCCTTTTTTTTTCAGCAGTGAACAAAATATTATTTTCCACCCTTCATCCTCATCAAATTATGTAGTAAAATTATACCTTATAGGCTGTAATCAATAACAGAAATTTACAATGCATAGCACTTCACCAAATATCTAAAGTTCGAAATACAAAGCTGCCTTCACTGAGCTGCTTTCATATATGACAATAAGCAATTATTTAGTGATATGTGTCATACATTATGACAGCTTAAAAGAAATTTATATCAATTACAGAATTTTTTAAAAAAGCTTCCTATGAAAAAAGAAATTTGTGCATTTTCTTACTGAAATCCTATTTAATATGAGAACTATTTGTGACGGGGAGTATAAGGTGCCGTGAATTATTTTTCATTCACTAACTTGACCATATTATTTTAACCTATTTTAAAATGAAGATTGATCAGATTATATTGAATACATGAGAGGCTAGATAGAAATGGACTAAGGATATTTCCATAATGCAGACAAAATGTTAATAGAAGTTGTGTTTTGTATACCTGCCCTCCTAGTCACAAATGCACATGCCATTTCCTCTTCCATTAGAGATTGGGGCATACTTTTTATTAATGGTACCTTTAAAAATAGTTTATTAAAAAAAGATTAATAGATGCTTAATAGAGGTTTTAATAAATGACTAAGCAATTCTTATAGATTCCAACAGGTCATTAGGTTGTATAGATCCATAAGTTATAACTATTTGTGTTACATTTTCTACAGGTGTGTGTATAATCATTGTGCATAATATATTGCTTCTGTCTACAGTATGCTTATAATGAGCGAGACAAGGAAGGTGAGGTAATATCTTTTATTGGACCAATTTCTGTTGTGGGGGTATTGATTATTGTAGCAATGGAGGTATGTCTGCAGATTTTGCATCTTTTGTGATGGGGGCTGGTACCACTTTAAGTTGTTGTGTTCTGGTCTGTGGGAGCTTGCTTTTGGTGATGAGCTTGGCAGTTTGTTTGAAGCCCAGAAGAGCAGGCTTAAGAAAGATTTCTTTTGAGACATGGTACCCACCCAGTATGGATTTTTGTTGTTTTGATGATGCCCCATATAGGTTCTATGGGGCAATGGGTGGCAACTAAGGATGTACAGTCAGTAGGGGTTTTTGTATTCTTGCACTGAAGCAGGTTCTACTGTGGTATTTGGGAGGCATGTTCCCTGATGGGATCTACTTCTACAGTGGAGTATCCTTATTTAGTGAAGGAGTGTTTAGGCGTGTATCCTGGACTTTCTGCTTGGACCATATTTAAGTGTCTCTGACTATAGATTTATTTATGTGGCTGGGGTGGTTGCTGGATCTGTGGAGGTAATTGTTGTAATCTGTGGATTTTTCATTCATTAGTCAGTTCCTTTGATGAAAGTGATCATGGTGGTCAGGAAGTTGATACTGGTGTGGGAGTGTTCTCAAAAGAATTTGATTCATGGGTGGAAATTGTTGAAGTTGTGTTGGAAATCTATGAGGGAGTTTAGGTTGTCTGTCCAGAGGATGAAAATATAATGGATATACCTCAGGGATATCATTGGTTTCGTGGTGCATTGTTCCAGAAATTCTTCCTTAAAGTGTCCCATGAAAAGGTTGGCCTATTGGAAAGCCATACTGGTACGCAAGTTTATTCCCATGGCTTGGACAAAGCGTTATATGTGAAGTTGTTGAGGGGAGGATGAAATGGGAGAGTTTGGTGATGTGTTTGGGGTGGATTTCCAAGCATTGTTCATTATCATATAGGTATTTGAGGCAGACAGTGATGACGGATGTTGGTGTATAGTTCTTAATATGTTACTATGGGATCAGGTTTTGTGTTAGGGCAAAACTGCAGTCCCATGGAGATTATAGATATTTCAGTTCTGGGTAGGGGTAATCTTTCTAGTTTGATGATGATGGGGTATTGTGTAATGTCATATCTGGTGTAGACCTGGTGTTATGGTTTCTCTAGGAAGTTATGTTCTCTTGGCTATGGAGGAGTTGTAGTTAGTTTCTCTTTTTGTTTTTATGTTGGATATCTAATGATTTCATGTTTGAGGTGATCCATTCTGTAGTATGTCGGGTGCAGGAGATGGTTCCCTGGTTTTTCAGAGGTCCTTCTGCAGAGCTTTTCAGCATATTTGGAGTTATATGTAGTGGTCAGAATGTTATGTGGTGAGTTCTCTGGGGATGATGATTTGTTTCTTGCATCTGCTCAGGAGATATACAAGCTTATAGTATCTTAGTCATTTATTTAACACTGTATATTAATAATATCTAATAAAAACACATTGTTAATAGAAAATGTAACTGAATAAAATCCTGGTGGCAACTACAGCAAGTGTTTACAATAAGTGATATTAGAAAAATATTTAATGTGATCATTGTTCAGTGATTTAGTTTCTGGAACAATGTGAGGAAGCATTCTGACACAGCTGCTTTCTGTGGGTGACCAGCAAATCTCTGTACACCATTGGTGGTCTGCAGACTATAGTTTGGGAACTACTCGATTAAGAAAATGTGTTAGATTTTTTTTCTAGTTCAGGACAGGCAGGAGATAAAATTCAGAAAATAATTCTGACTAGTTAATCAGGATCTTATTCATAAATAAATATACCACATGCAGGTATACTTGACGTAGGTTTTTTCCGCCTACTCTAGCCTGCTCTAGAAGGACATTTTGTGGAAAGAAAAACTTTGTAATGGAGAGTCAGACTGCATTATAACTGGTTATTTCATTATTTCCACTATTCACCTTAACTCTATCTTGTATAAGGATGGTGTGGAAGTTTTTGATATTTTTTATCGAGTTTTTGGAAAGCTAATTCAGCTCAGGGTTCATGTAGTGAAGGTACATATCATTAACCATTAGCATGGAAGCAGAGGACAGTAAGTTTGATATCTGAAAGTCAGATATACCTAGTTGCAAATCCAAAGAAGGTGAAAATTATCCCTGTGCAAAGGACAAGCAGAAGGCTTAAATCTTTAAAATAGGGCATAAGTGGAATGTATAGGCCTTTTGTCGGTCTCATTAACGGGGTGAATTTTGAAGTTTAAGAAAATTTCCTGGTATCATTAAAGTTCTGGAATCAGATTTTGTTACACTGCATCACATTTCCTTCCACATTTTAAAATAATACCTGAATACAGAAATATAAGTTGCTCGTCAACTCTATGGAGTAGTTATACAGTTCTTGGTACTCCATGTTACCAGAGAGGACCACAATGTATTGCAAAAGGAAGACTTTAATAAACAGAGGGGAATTCTTCATTTGCTGCTGAAAGCATGCTGTTTTTGTTTGTTGTCACACTAGATGGTGTCAGAAGTTGTTTGTCATCACACTAGACTATTTAAACTGCTAACAATACAGATTGCTTTGCAAAATGTGCATGACAAAATTTATTATGTTTAGGTGGAAATATTTAAGTACTGTATGTAATAAGAATGTATGTATGCTTTTTTTATCCAGCGGAGACACTGCCCCATCCCCTTGCTCCATTTCAGTGGGTGGGAAGGTTGCTCTAACCGGCAATGGAAAAGACAGCCCTAAAGAAAGAGGAGAGCATGTTTCTGGCAATGCAGAGCTGGGCCCTTCCTCTGAGGCCTCTCTGCCTCCCTTTGTCTAGCCACAGGGAGAACTGGGAACTGATTTGGCCCCTGGTTCACCTGCTCATTAATGCTTATTAATGTAAACTTCTGCTTGGGCTCTTGATCACATTGCCTACATCAGGAACAAGCAGATTCTTTTGCTGTTAAATGCAGCACTTATGCTGAGCTCTTTCTTTTCCAATACATCTATTTATTGTTGATATTTTTTTAGCAAAGTTAGTTTAATTTTGGACCATCTCAGTCATGATACTAGGTCCACTGTCTTGCTCTGTGTCACTTTCAGTCTTATGAGCTATGCTATCAGACTAATTCATCTTTTGAGGGGAAAAATGCTCTTTTTGGGATGCTTTGCATCCAACAGCAATTTTTTTTTTATTTATGCTTTTATGCACCACTTTTATGTTTTGGCGGTATCTGTACATCTAACAATACGTTACAGTTTTTTACTTCTTATCCTGCATTATGGAGAAACTATTATAGACTCACTTTACCAGTCAATATAATCCTTTTGTCACTCCAAGATTCTGTGTGTCTGGATCTCCAAATGTCATGGGCTCTGCCTTTATCTAAACATCCCAGTGTCTGAGGTCATAACTTCTAGTGAGATTCTATTCCAATATCCTTCTCTACAGTTCTGTCATTTATACTTTGTTCCTTTTCACATCTAGTTTGGAAGTAAGACTTTTGACATGGTGTCACGTGACATTCTCATATACAAATTAGGAATATGTGTTCTAGATTAAATTGCTGCGCGGGTGCATAACTGGTTGGAAGACTGTACTCAAAGAGTAGTGCACTGACGAACTGAGAGGGTATATCCAGTGGGGTTCCATAGAGGTCATTCCTGGGTTCAGAACTAGTTTCATTAATGTTTTCATTAATGACTTGGATAATGGAGTGGAGACTATGCTTACAAAATTTTCAAATAACACCAAGCTGGGAAGAGTTACAAGCACTTGGAGGACAGGATTAGAATTCAAAACAATCTCGACACATTGTCGAATTGTTCTGAAATCTACAATATGAAATTAAATTAAATCATGCGCAAAGTATTGCAATTAGGAAGGAAAAACCAAATGTACAGCTAGAGAATGAGGATTAACTGGATAACTGGTAATACTGCTGTAAAGGATCTGGGCGTTACAGTGGGCAACAAATTGAATATGAGGCAACAAGGTGCTGCAGCGGCTTCCCGCATCTAGGCCTCGGCATCAGGAACTGGACTTGGGGATTTCTCACAATCCCTTCTATCCCTACATTTCTATGCTTCTATGATTGCAATTACCTGGTAACCGCTGGTGACTATCATCACCAAAGATGATACAATGGATTTTGAAATCAACATACCTTCCCCTGTACATATCACAATTTTATTTAGTAATGAAGAGTACCTCGCTTTCATGAGCAAAGGATTTTTCATCTCCCATTACTTAAGATACCCCACTTGAAAGTAACTTGAGGACCTTTTCACACACCCCTGGATTATAATGACACTTATATACTGTAATGTAGGTCTATTTTTTTAATGAAGAAGAAAGATGGAAAGGATGGGGGATAAGAGGTCCCAGACTGGTAGCTCCAGTGTATTTCCACCAGGTATTTCACTAATTTCACATTAGTTAATGGATTCTTAGGGCAGCATTGAAGCCTTTATTATTTAGTCAGAGACATAATCAAATAGCAAACAATAATCATAAATGTTTTCTTACACAGAACTAACTCACAAGTTTGTTGCTACAACTGTATGCATGCACTGTACAAGAAACTGATTATGCCCAATTGTACAGTGTGTGCAAACAGTTGTAGCAACACAACTGAGTGTTAGCTCAGTGTAAGAAAATGTAATTATTACAACAATTAAAAACAAAGGAAAGCAGTAGCCTCTGCCTTTCCCCTCATGACTTGTACACCTACCCCTTCCAGGAGCCTTAGTCAAGGGACCCTTACCTACCATCTCCTCCCAGGATCCTGCACAAAGCCTGGAAGAATGTGAGCCATGATGTGGCCAGAATCTGTTTGGATGCAGAAGGCTTGGTGGTCACACTTAGGGACATCCAATACAATTAACTTTTGTTCTAGGGTTGATGGAGTCAGATGCAGGGGCCAACACATGGCGTCAGGACATTAAGGATTGGACTGGTCTGGATATAGATACCAGTTGGTGCTGTAACTAAGCTAATTGCTGGCACCTTAGTGGATGGTGAGGATAAAAGTCAAAAAGACCAGCTTCCAGAGATAAGAATTTTGTACCTATGGGAGAAGTCAGGGGCAGGCATGAAATCTTCACAGACTGATATCCCTCCATGGTTCTCTCTGTCTGAGGAGGGTCAGAGTATTTAAAGGTTAGCTGCTGCTTAGGGGTAGGCTAAGGAGGGCCTACCTTGAATTATGGATTACATGATGGGAGTCCTGTAACCTGTACTGAACCTCATTAAATGCCTAGGATGTGAGAGATGGGGGAAGGAGAGGCAGATTATGCCCTTCCCCACTATTAAGTTAATGAAGTTGCAGCCTTCATCTTAAATCCATCCCTGTGTCCACCTTCATTCACCTGCATGTCCTGATCAATTAGCTTAGATTGTTTGATGGCAAATAGTGACATCCACAAGGAGCCCAAATGAAAAAGAAATGCTTTGCATACCGAAAAAACCTTCTGTTCTGTACATCTCAGAAAAGAATAGTATTTCTATCTCTTAGTTTTAGAGAGTCCTATATGTTTCCATTGAAATTTGATCTGCTGTAGTGATCTGAGTGTTCATTAATCCTGGGATGATGCTCATGTTCTCTGTGCATGCTTAGCTGACAAAAAGTTTTATTGTTAACATGGGTAGTTAAAATATTATTAAATATTGCAGTTTGCACTTCCTAACTATGCAGAAAACCAACTTTTGCATCTCAAATCAGGATTGGGCTTTATTATAGCTGACCATGAGAAGAAATCCTATAACTTCATTTGGGTCATTAGTGTTTTCTAGACTGAAGCACTTTTTGGTGATGTAAATCTCTTTTCCAGTGGTTACCATTGCTGATTAGTGTCATTGGCAATTCCAATTATTCTTTGTTTTGAACTTGCATCTGCAGAGAAACCAAACCAGCAGAATAAAAGTGTTTGTTTCTTGTGCTCTCAAGTATAGGAATCAAAACCTACATAGAACTTAGATATAAATATTCAGAATAATATACAGATATAGTGTGTGTGTGTGTGTGTGTGTGTGTGTGTGTGTGTGTGTGTGTGTGTATATATATATATATATCAATGCTAGAAATAAGAACATTTGACTGTGTTAATTATACATGAAACATCTTTCATTTCATTCTAAATGTCAGGTGATTGGGCTGTTACTGGCATTCTAAACAACATCATGATGTAAAGTGATGACAGTAGTGGAGTTCTAGAGGAAATGGGGTTCTCTGATAATGAAGAAAGTGATGCTTTCTATTGTCACTCATTTCTATTACAATAATGGCTTTTTGTCATCACTGTATGCCAGACAGTATCAAATGAAACAGAATTATTAAACTTATTTGTTTCCTTTTGCACATTTTACACTCACCCATTAACCAACTATTTTGTTTAGAAAGATTAGGGGCAAATTTTTACTTGTACTTAATATCTTATACAACTCCATTGGCTTCAGAAGTGTGAGAAGAGGCTTTGGCCCATAATGTTAGGCATTTTGGATTTTCTTTTTTTTTTAAAAAAAAATATACATGTAGTTATCTCCGGACTTTTTAAGGAGGCTTGTTCCAGAGAAAGTGATAGTGAAAGAAACTGGATTGCATTTAAGAAATCATAGCTCATACTGAAATTAAAAAGTTCAAAACATATGAACTTTTATTTAATTAGTGTTATTTTTTTAAGTATTAAAATTAGCTGCTTGCATATTTTATTCTTCTCTCCGGGGCAATAAAACTGCTTAATCTGTTTTTTAAAAAAACAGATTGACAATCTCTTTCTAGCTTTCATACTGTGAAACATTGCACAAAGCCTAAAATATCAGTGAATTGTTAGTGAATCAGGTCTAAGCATGTTAATTTGATGACAATGCAGGTTCAAATTGCTGAATATTTAAAATGCTGTTATACTAATGTTTGCAGTTTTAAAAAAAACATTTTATTGCTGGACCATATTAAGCATCCTTTAATTTACAAATTAGATTTATATAATTGTCATTTCTGCCTGACGCTACCAAACAAAATGCATGTGATAGAAATATATTAATCTTCAAGAAAGTATATAAAGAAAATTATCAGTGTATAATTCTCAAACATAGAAAGGGCTGTTACTGTCAAAAAAGTATTCCAGTGAATAAAAAAGTTTGACTCTTAACTAATCCTTCCAAAGATGATTACTGTGCTGCCTAAATGTCTAGCAGTAAAGCTACCCAAGAGGCCAGCTAGAGAGACCACAAAAGTCCCAGACACATCTGGTAGAAAACTACATTCGAGAACTTAGCATCTGGCTAGTGTCGCTGCCAAACACACCATATGTGGCCATGGAAACTGGATCTAAGTACTAGAAAACCTAGAAGAAAGCTAAAAAGATCTCATTGACTGCTACCATAGCATATGGAGTTGGTGCCTGCTTAGCTGTTGAAATAACACAGGTGTGCCAATTTAATTTTTTCATTTCAGTGTGATGTGTGGGAAAAAGTCTCATTTATTAAAGTGTGGGCATTTCCAGTTACAATAGGGTAGGTATATGGATACCTCTCCCTATAGGCATTCAAGCTAAAGCTGTTGAGAAAGAGGAAGTAAAAACATTATAAGCACAGTGAAGAAATCACAAAGATTACATAAGCAAACATTTTGGAAAGAAGAGGCTCAACTAGAAGAGGTGTCAAGAAAACAAAATATGCAAACAATATACAAAGAAAAGTTTAGTTGTATAAAAACACAATCAGGCCAACAATGCAAGTGGTGAGAAGGTCTACCGATGAACTGACTACAAATGCCAAAGAGTGTTGAAGTATGGAAGGAACATTTTGATAAAGTGCTGAATTCTGAAGTTCACCCAGATGCAAAGCATACTGGACATGCTAGATGAACAGGGCCACTTGCAAGGCAGAATGGATATCAGCACTGTACCACCACCAGAAGAAGAAACAGAAAGAACAGTGAAGCAGGTAAAAAGTGGGAAAGCTGCAGAAATAGACATAACTGCTGAGCATAACCCCCATGTGTGCTATCAAAGTATTAGAAAAATATACAAGAAGCAATGGGAGCAAGAGGAGGTACGAGATGACTGGCCTCAGGCAATAGTAGTATCAATATTGAAGAAAGGAGATCCTGCCAAATAAAATAAGTATAGAAGTATAAGCTTACTGCCAGAACCAGGAAAAATCATGATGAAATTAATTGTCAACAGATAAAGGCCAGTTTTAGAGGAAGTAGTAGGTGAGGAACAATATGGTTTCAGACCAGGCTGAAGTTGCAACAATCAGATATTCACATTCTGACAACTGATGGAAAAGAATGGCAAGAGTAGGGTTCAAAGGTGTCTGCTGTTTTTGTTGACATCACAAAGGAATTTGTTTCAGTTTGCAGAGAAGCATTGTGGACAGTAGCAAAATAATGTGGAGTTCCAGATAAGATCATTGCATTTATAAAAACAATGTGCAAAGAGTCCTGCAGTATTGTAAGAACCGGTGAGAAATTAAGTAACTAGTTCAAGTCAAAGTTTGGTGTAAGACAAGAGTCATCACTGATTTTCATCATGTTCTTAAACTGAACATTACAAATGTTAGATGCATTGGAGGGCATGGCATTGGATGATCTAGAATAAAGCACCTCAGTTTATGCAGATGACGTATAACTGTATGCAGATATATTTGAATTACTGAGGATACTCTTTCCTGTCTTGGAAAACTGGTGTAGTTGACTTGAATTTACAATAAATGAAGTGGTTGCATCTTGGAAAAGAGACCAATAGATAATCTTGTGTTTACCTGGGAAGGTTGATTGGTGCTGATGATTCCATCAAGGTTGAAGTAAAAAGGAGATGTTCCTTAGCCACAAGTGTTGCACAGATATCAACAAAATGATGGACTGATAAAACCATTTGGTACCAAAGTGAAAATGTACTAAATGTATTACTGTATTTCTCTGTGGTCTAGAGCTGCATTAAATGAAACAGACCCTAGAAGGCTGGAGACAGTAGAGATAAGAATAGTTCAAACAATGGCAAAGCAAAATGAAATGATTTTAAGACAAAGGAAGAAGTTAGAAGAAGAGCAGGATGTGAAATCAGGGTACAGGACTGGTTTCAATCAAAAAGATTATGATGATGGGATAATGCAGAAGATAAAAAGATGAGAGGATGCCAAAGAAAATAACGCAAGCTCAACCACAGTCAATTTGACTTAAAGGCTAACCGTCAACTCAGCAGCAGGATAACATATGCAGGGACATGACCAGCCTGGGCTGAATGGAGGAACACAGAGGGAAGAATGAATTTTGACACTGTACTGCTCTCCTGCAAAGATGCTATGCAATGAAGGAGAGATTCATACTCTGGAATTTAAACACATTATTTTCAATTTAAGCTTTTTGTGCTTTTAAGATAGGAATGTAACTTACTACCAGACAACTTAGGTAGATGTAACAAGTAAATGCTGGATTTAAATGAAGCTGCTGCTTCCGTGAAAATGAGACAGATTTTAAGCCCAAATTATAATATGAATAAAACCAAGACTATTTCTCAACTTTGATAGCTGTAAAAAACAGATGTGTCTGATATTTGTGAACACTTTGAATCAAAATCTACTACCCTTATTCATTCTGAGTTCCTGATTCCATGTTGTTGATCTCCTTTCTAGCTAAGGTATTCTTTTTTTTTTCAGTCTAAATAAGTCTGGCAGACTCTTAAGAATGCAGTTTTGCAAAGGTTACTTAACACAGCCCCTTCCCCACATTGCTTATTGTAGTGCTCAGTAAAACATTTGTCAACTCTGAATTTCTAAGGAGAACAAAGAAAACGTTAAGATTACTGGTAACAGGAACATTATGTATTATATCAGTTTTGTGATATCTGAAATGGTTCAACATTTTTAATATGTAGTAAACTGCTTATATGAGGTAGCTCGTTTGTATTAGACGTTTTTATGTATCCTTAAATGATGATTAACTGTTTACTGAAAATATGGGTGCCGAGGGAAATACTCAGAGAAGATGATCTATCAGGAGGTAAATTTTTGCAAGGATCTTTTATGGGTGTTCCCCCAAACCATTCAATGATTAGGATTTAGATTTGTGCCATCTTTGGCCAGCTGCTGTTTTCCTGGATATTGCTTCTGTTCCAGAAATACACATTTTCAATGCAATGTAATAGTACTTAAACATTTTTTTAAAAAATGCATTTTTGAAATAGCTTACAGGAGGCATCAGTTTCTGTTTTATCCTTAAATCTTGATACTGAACCATATACAAACGTCTTGTTCTCACAGAAGGTTCTTTACTCGGAGGGTTGCAAAATTCCTTCCTTAGCAACAAGAACCAAAACCAAAACAAAACCAACATTGCCTGACTTCATTTCTACAGCATTTCTCCTTATTTTTTGCTGCTACTCCAGTAATAAGCATAGAGGGAAATATTGCTTTTTTTGTAAATGGCACACATTTTAGGTTTACAGCTAGCTCCAGCTGCAATTGTTGCCTCGTTCTCCTCTCCTACATATTCAGAGAAAGTGTTGTGGATCTGGGAACAGACCTGGACATGGTTACTTCTCGAATATGCTAATGATCAGTTCAACTACTGCTGCTCTGTCATTGAATAGAAGGAGTGGAAGCTGTTGCTGCTTTGGCACTTAAACAGATTTTAGATTAATTAGTCTATCCCCTGATTGCATGTCTTCCTCTGAGGATTCTGAATCAAAGGAAGCTACTGCTGAATTGATCCCTGTTTTCTTCTCTCCTTTCATTGCCCCTTGAACTGTCTCCTGATCACTAGCCATCTCCTTGCCCATCTTTCATTTTTTCTTGTTCTTGCCAGAAAACAGCAGCAATAATAATAATTAATAAAGCCAGTAGAGTTGAAGATATTCTGAACACCAAAACACCAGGGGGAAGGTAGATATATGCTGTGTCTTAACTGCAAAAAATGTGAGTTTTTACATTAAGATAGCTAACTCGATGTAAAATCTTAGTGGAGTCAAAGCAACTCTATACATCCACCTGTGGTTTACCTGCACTAACTACATCAAGGTAAAAAAGACAGTGACTTGCCTCCATTATCTGGTTGTAAAAATGCACACTCTTTGCAGTGAAGACAGAGCCACAACTAGAAAATCCATCTCAACATGCAATACCCCTTGTCAGTCACTGATAGGATGAATAAATGACGATTTGTGACAGATGGGCAACTTCTTGCAATATCCTCAACAAACTTAATTCAGTGAAGTTCAACCTTATTAAATTAAGTTTCAGTATCTTAAGGAATTCATTGTATTAAAAATGCAAATGTGCATATAACATCTCTGTGGAGGAGACTTGGCTAATATAAGCCCTGGAAGGTGTTATGCATGCCAAACTCTTTGAAACAATCTGTTAAACAAAATTAAGTGGGATTCCTAGAAATACTTAGGAGGAGTGGAAGGCAGCTTCTCACCTCCAGACCCAACCTTTTGAAAATGTATGCTAAGGAGAAGCTTATTCTCTGCAATCACCTGTTACACAAGGACAAGATCAGAGGCCCAAAGTGGCTAAAAGAGTGACTCTCAGATTAATGGGAGTGCTTGTTTTCATCTGTCAGCTGTTATGAACAGGTGACCACAGAAAAGCCTCTTAGTGGAGTTTGAAGAACTGTTCACCTGCCAGAGCTTTTGTTGGCATTGGGGTGATCTCTGGTCAACTTATTAGCATGCATGTAGGTTCTTTTATTGTTTTTAATGTTTTTTAATGTTTGTGCATTCACCGTAAAATAAATCTACTTGCTTTAAAAAAGCCGTGTATTACTAAACTGTGGCAATTGCACAGTTTATGGGACTCTGAGGAGAAGGTAAAACAGGCCTTGTTAGAGAGTTTGTCTTGCTGGGGAATTCCAAGTGTAGGCAGGGAACTATGCAGCCTGGAAAGACCTCATCTGAAGCGGAAGAGATGTATGTCTCCCACTCAAGAAAGGTGATGGCTAGGGATCCAGAAGTCTGAGTGGGTGCCCTTGCTGGACTGTGGAGGAGTCATGCACGTGCCCTGAACTGTGACACTGATTCAAGACCCAATACAGAGAAAAGTAAAAAAGTAATCAGCAGTAAAGAAATCGAGACCAAAACCAAAAGTGAAAACAAATAGAAATAGAAACAAAATTAAGAAGACGTGTTGTGAAAAGAAAGGGCACTACATTCAATACAGAAGTCTAAATGATACTGGGTCACAATATTTTTTCAGTGATTTACACCTTCTGTGAGATAAGAATCAGGCTTTTTGTAACTTTTCTCTCTCTCTCTCTCTCTCTCTCTCTCTCTCTCTCTTCCTCCCCTTTTGTAGCTTGTTTAATGGTTGCACCTTGTCCTGAAATAGCCTTCCATATTTCATCACCAAGCGCCCTCCCTTTTCTCCCTTAAAAATCTTCCTCAAACACACTTCTATCATGATTCCTTCTTATAATAACATCACACAGACAATGAGCCAATTTCTGCTCTGGTGTAATTCATGAGTAATGCTGCTCAGAATTTACTCTGGATTTACAGCAGTGTCCCTGATAAGAATTTGGCGGAGTGTCTATTCCTCTTAAGTTCAAACTGTTCTCCTGTGTACTCTAAGTTCTTTAGGGTAGGGACCTTGTCTTTATGTTTTTAATGTACTTTGCATTTACAGCCCTATATAATTACACTTCTGAAAAATTCAGTGCAGCTATCAGGATGAGAGATGTGTATGTAATAGAGCATTCTAGCGTGTTCTATTCTAATTGCCCCATATAGACTCTGCTGGCATGAACAAAAAGCTATCTGGTTCACTTTAAAGTAGTCATGTTTAAACTACATCAGTGTGAACTGGATATCTTTTCGTTCATGCCAGCAGAGTCTAGTTCGGACTGATGCAGATCCGTTTTAAACATGACTACATTAAAGTGAACTACGTACCTGTTACTTCATGCCAGCAGGGTCTACATGGGGGAGTTAGAATGTCAGAATGGTCTATAATTCACACATCCCTCATGCAGACTATGGTATTGCTCTTTTTATTAATTTTAATTATATAGGCTAGTAAACACAAAGCACTTTACAAAAGTCTGAACCACAGCACCATGTAGACAAGCTCTTTCTTTATTGCTAAATATCAGCCCATGAAAAAATCTGGGGAGGGGGGTGTTTCTATTTATGTCACCAGGTAGCTATCTGTTATGTGAATATCCAACTTTGATGGTTTGGTTCTTGAAGGTATAACTTGGACAGATACTGGGAGTAATGTTCTGTGAAAAGGAAGTAGACTAGTTTTGCAATTCCTGTATGGGGGATTTGACTGTGAGTCCATTATTGTATCTGATCTCTGAAAATGTATTTCAAAAGCAATTGATGAAAGACCTTTAAAAGGGTGAAGGTATACTACTGTCTGACACATTGTGGCTATTGTGTACCAGAGACTGGAAATATCATTTTTCTTGAGTACTTCAGTTGAGCTGGCTCTATATGGGAGGCTACTTTACTAATCATACAGTTTGACAGATTTTGTCAATCATCAGTAAATTTGGAGGAATTTTGATAGATGTGTCTATGCTGTTCTACACAGTGAGAAAGCCCCTAGTAATCTAAAGGTAAAACATCCCCCTGATCATTCTGAAGCCTTTCTCCTTTTCCCAGCTAAGACCCAACCATCTCCTTCCATCAAATTAATAACTGGTGTAGGAATAACATCTAGGAATGTTTTGTCTCCAAGACTGGCACTCTGGATTAATGCTTGAAGTTACTATAAACTGTGCAGTTAGATCCCCTGTCAGCTCAACTCCAAATTGAATGGGCTCAAGGGATTAACTAACATTTTATAAATGTTTATATTGCTCTGAACTGCCTGACTTCAGATGAGAGCAAAGCAAAATTATCAAGGCACCTTGAGGCAGGCTATTAATGCATTTGTTATAGTCAAAATCAGAAATACAGGATAAGCTTTGATTTTTTTTCCAAACACCGACTATTTTAAACACCAGTATTGTCCAAAATTCATGTTTAATCTAGAGGTGGGTGAAAATTTTATCCCATATTAGCAAACTAACAAAAAAACCTGAAAAAATTGAAATTTTTGTCAATTTTGAACATATTAATTTTTCAGTTCAGTGACTTTTTTCATTTTCAAATTCACTTCAATTTTATTTTTAAAAAATAAGTTTAAAAAAGCTCAAACTAAACAAAATATCTAGTTTGACCCCCAACATTTGTAATAATCTATTTTTCAAAATGTCTCATGAACTTTAAAAATCAGTTTTTGCACTGCTCTGATGTAATCACATCTCAAATATGTATCAGGATCATAGTTTATTTTTATCAACTCCCCAACGTCAAAGTTTTCAGATTTCCTCTGACATTTTGAAAATTCAAATGCGCTTTGCAGAATAAAAATCTGAGTGATTTAGATAAGCATCCACAGAAACTTCCCAACCTTTAGAGGTGTGCCTGTTGCTACAGCCAACTCCACAGGGCAAGTACTCACTTCCACAGTACAGCTGTTTTCTGTTGGCCAGCCAGAAGGAGTGCTGTTGCTCACTCATGTTGTTCTGACTTTGCAATGAACATGAGGTACACCGAATATCCCATAATGTAATAACACTTGACTCAGCTCAAGAACACTTGAGATTACCTTGCTTTTTCTCTGCATATAGTGCAAATGTGAATACATTATAAAACATATTGAAATTTGACATAATCCACCACCAAAAGGACTGGAAAAAAATCAGTTGCTTGACAGAGATGGTCTTGCAGTTTTCTTCCACTTTAAATTAAATATGTTTTGAAGTATATAGGACAATCTCTTAAGAGGTTGACTAATAAAAATGGCTTCTTGTACAGGTTTATCTGTGCTAAAACATATATTACACACACAATTATATTTAAAGAACATTATTAAAGTTGCAAAGTCAAGCTCCCAAAAGTTAGGTACTGGCAGAATTAAAGTTTCTTGTGCAACCTTAATTTGACCTCCTGATGTGTATGTATTATGATACAATCTTTTATTGCATGATCACATATTAGTTTTTCCATAGGACCCCCGTTTCATTCAGTGCACAGAATAGTCCTGTTCTAAGTCTGAATCAGGGTTGTGTAGTAAAAAAGACTGTTTTCTATAAGACCTCTGCTTCGTTTGTTGAAAGCTGTGTAGTGGATATGGCAGGGAATTTTAGGAAGAAAGAGGATAATCTCACGGTTAAGGCAGATGAATACAGCCCTGGAGAATTTGATACATTCCCTGCTTTGGCCACACAGTCCCTATGTGTTGCTAGGCAAGTCACTTAAGCAAAGAATTTCTTAGGTTATCACGAATTGTGATAGTCTGGGTGTCTGCTTTGAGACCCTCGGGTCTGATTTGCAGAATGTTGAGCACTCACAGCTGCAGTTGAAGTCAATGGAGGTTGTACTTGAATATGTAAAGTCCTGTATAATGCTCAGTACTTTGAAGAATTATAGAAATGTAGGTCTGGGAGGAACTCTGTGTGGTCATCTAGTCCAGCCTGGTGCACTGAGGCAGGACCAAATATACTTAGATCATCCCTGACAGATGTCTAACCTGTTTTTATAAACCTCCAATGATAGGGATTCTACAACCTTCTTTGAGAAGTACAACGCTTCTCTATCCTTATAGTTGCCCCTTCTCCCCCACTAATATCTAACCTAACTCTGGATCCTGTGCACTTTAGAGCTTCCCTGCATCTTCACAGGCTTCAGGCACGGTCTCTGGCTCTGGCCTCTTGTGCACACTTCCCAGGCTCAGACTTTCTATCTGTGGGACCCTCTGGTCCAACTGCCTTAGGTCCCCAGGACCAATGCAGAGTCCCCAAGACACCCCAGTCTGTCAAGCATATCTTTGCAGAGCTACGCCCTCCTGGGTTCTCTAGTTTATAGTTTAACCCTTTGGGAACACTGGATACTTGAAGCAAGAAGACAGACTTTGTGAAAGGAATTGTAATCCAATTACATTTTATTCATACACAGCACAAGAGAGATGCAGATGTATAGAAAACCTGCATGAATATCCCCACCTCAGTTTATTTCTATAAGGCCTTATACAAAGACAATAGGCCCTTAATCATAGAAAGCCTAATAACCCAATTATTTGTTCTCCTGCTGTTTCAACTTTCATAACTTCCATGAGACATGCTTAGCAAAGGAATTATATCAAGAATCAGAGGGGTAGCCGTGTTAGTCTGGAATTGCAGAAGTGACAAAGAGTCCTGTGGCACCTTAAAGACTAACTAAAGTTTTAGAGCATAAGCTTTCGTGGGCTAATACCCACTTCGTCGGATGCATGCAGTGGAAGAATCCAGGGGCAGGTATAAATAGGTAGGCAAGAACCAGGTGGGAGATAACAAGGTTAGTCCAATGAGGCTGAAGCAGCTTGTTATCTCTAATCAGGGAGGGTGAGATATTCCTCTAGCAGCTGAACTGGAGGTGTGAATAGCGAGAGAAGAGAAGCTGCTTTTGTAGTTAGCTAGCCACTCGTAATCTTTGTTCAATCCTTGATTGAATGAATTGCAGCTGTGCAGTCTCTCTTTGCAGTCTGGACTTGAAGTAGGGACTGTCCCTCTGCTATGTACATCGGCCAAACTGGACAGTCCCTACGAAAAAGGATAAATGGACAAAAATCAGATATCAGGAATGGCAATATACAAAAACCTGTAGGAGAACACTTCAACCTCGGTGGACACAGCATAAAAGATTTAAAGGTCAGCATTTTGCAGCAAAAAAACTTCAAGTCCAGACAGCAAAGAGAAACTGCAGAGCTGCATTCATTTGCAAATTTGATACAATCAGTCAAGGATTGAACAAAGATTACGAGTGGCTAGCTAACTACAAAAGCATGTAGATGAGACGTGATAAATTGATCCCCGATACATCGAACACTACCCGCCGATCCAGTGGGTGGTGTAGACATACCCTCAGTATTCCTGTAAGTCTTGTGTACGCAGCATCCTCCTAACACCATTGACTGACAAACAGGAGATTAAAAATTGTATAACAACTGGTCATCTAAACTATAGAAAAGACAGTTTCGCGCAAGCAATCTTACCCAAATCTTCCATAGTCCAAAGAGTAAATACTTTTCAGCAATGGGAACTGCAGTTCACTACTAGAACACTGTTCCATCACCAGCTGTTGATTACACTCAGTATGAAGAAGTATTTATTTTTATTATTCTAAGTTTACACAAGTCATTGCAACATAGGTGAAATCTTTTACTTCAGCTATTTTAAAAAGCATTTTCATTGGCTACAATACACATCAGATCAGATGATTTAAAGCAAAATATAAGAGGAGAATTCAGTAGGAAAAATATTTCTATGAAATGTCAGAGATAATTGTTTTCTGTATTACAATAGTAAATGACTAAAATCTGTCAAATAGTTGATTTAGTCTTCTCTCATTTGACATGGGAATAAGAGTAAAACAATAAACTAAATTAATGGTAAGTAAACTTAGAGCAATAAAAATAAATACTTATTCATACAGAGTGTAATCAGCATGTGGGATTCTCTGCCACAGATTATTAGAACATTGAATACTGTAGAGAATTTAAAAAAATGGACTGGATTATTACATGACCAATAATCATGATAGGTGACAAATATAAAAATAAAGTATACTTCTCATTTCAGATTGATTGTTTGCAAACTGACTGGTGCAGGAATGAGAAAAGAACTTTTCTCCCCATCCACTTTCCTCCATATGCAGCCTTGTAAAACTGTCTGGGTGCATTGTTAGCGTGGTTGGGTGATGGAAAGGGCCGTCTTCCTTTTAAAATAATGGATAATGGCCACTGCTAGAAGCAGGCTATCACACTTGATAAACCAATGAGCTGACTGGCTATGGCAATTGCTATAGTCCTGTTTTCAAACATTATTGTAATGACATTTTAAACCTCTTCAATATTTGCTCATTGAAAAGGCTTCACTGACAGTTCACATATTGATGGTTATGTGTACTTAAACAAAACAAAAAAAAATCCTTTTTGTAAGAGGAAATAATAGTATTATTTTGCTCACATAGACTGCTTCGCATCCATACCTCCATGTCCTTTACATTTTACAAATGGACAAATTGAAACACAGTGGTGAAGTGACTGACCCAAGGCTGTCAACCAGGCCAGTGACAGAGCTAGGAGTAGAATGCAGGTTTCTTGTGTCTGAGTCCAATGCCTTGTCCAAAAGTGCTAATATCTGTACTGAACCTTTGTACAATGAGATAGTTATGATTTATAAATTCAGATGATGTTGCAAACGTAGAGCTTTCATTTTCTGGAGAGCATAATTTTGTGTAGTAACAATTGTTTTTCATTTCTCTTAGAGTAACTTATAGCCATATTAAAGAGGGAGAAAAAAATCCAGTGATGCTCTAGCTTTGAAAACTACTGAATTAAAATGAAATATTTTTTTCTAGAAGTGTGTTAGCTTGTACACTCTTCTTCACATCTTTCAGACTCGCTATGGTGGAGGGCAAGTTACTTGACTTTCCTCCATCTTAGTTTCCTCATGTGTAGAATGATAATGATTTCATATGTAAGTAGAATAATCCTAAATACATAGCACTTACATGGCACATTAATTATTTACCTTCCAGGGCTGTTGGAAATTAGTTCATTCCTGAAGTATTTTGAAAAGCCTGGCTCCTCATTTGTAGAATCAACCCTGTAATTATGTAATTTGAGAGGATTCTGATTCTTTATATTTCTGCCTAAAAATTGCAATGGAGGATTTTTCTGAGATTATGTGCCAACTGCAAAATAAATTGACCTTGCCATTCTTTGCCTTCTGCCTCCCTTTATGCCAACATATTGTATGTTTTTTTGTGCAGGTAGTAATTACACACAATAAATTACATTAAAATAAAATGATTTAGGTCTCAGAGTGAAGCACACCGAAGTTAGATAATGCCATATTTACGGTTGCAACTGTAATTCTGCCCCATTGTGTGTCCATCTGGTATTTTCTAAGTTTGAGTGTTTGATGTGGCAACCTATAGAACGTTTTTATTTAGGTTTTTTACTAGGTGTTTTGAAAAAGTAAAAATTCTAGTATGTGCAACTGTAATAACCACCTCATCATGCATCACAGGCAGGGTTTTAATTTTGAACTTTGCAGCACTGCATCACAGACTCATAGCATATGATCTATAGGACTAGCTTTTAGCTGTTGGGAGAAAACTGTTATCCCAAAGAGGGATAACAGTGGTACCATTGACTGGATTCTATAGGTGGTCGTAGGGAACCCAAGGTGGCTTTCTTTCCCCCTCCCCTTAACGAGCAATGATTGTATGGAATTCAGCAGTCTCCTCCTCTTCTCATTTCTCCATTAAGAGTTGGGGGAATTCCTGCCCTTTGTGGTGCACCGGGGGGTCGGGGTGGGCGGACAGATGGGGTAAAAACCACTAGGGCAATAGGCCAAGTCCAGGGAAGAGGGCTGTTGAGACAAAATGAACCTGGCCTGTTTTCCCTACTGTTACAGCTGCTCTGACTTCTCCCAGGTGTTCTAAATGCAGTGTGCTCTGCTGCTTGCAGGTGTGTGGGCTCAGCATTAGATTAGAATGTTCATGTTCAGTTCCTATTTTGACATGCTGCCGGGATCTTCCTGAGCAACACATGGGAAATGGCATCCTTAACAGTATATATATCTTCGGCAAACCTGAATGGAATTTTACTGGTCAAAAAAAACGTAATTCTCTGCCCCCAGGGCTTTATCCCTTCAAAATATCCAGAGTCTGCTGCAAATAATGGATAGTGACAGATTTCAGAGTGGTAGCTGTGTTAGTATGTATCAGCAAAAACAAGGAGATGTCCTTGTGGCACCTTAGAGATGAACAAATTTATTTGGGCATGAGTGTTTGTGGGCTAAAACCCACTTCATCAGATGCATGGTAGAGAGCTCATTTCCTTAGAGTAGCTCACTTCCACCTTAATTTAATTGGGTCGTTAGCATTGACCCCCCACTTGATAAGGCAACTTTCATCTTTTCATGCGCTGTGTATTTATACCTCTCTACTGTGTTTTCCACTCCATGCATCTGATGAAGTGAGTTCTAGCCCACAAAAGCTTATGCCACAAGGACTCCTCATTGTCTGAACAATGGATATTACAGCTTTAAAAAAATCTTGTGGCCTCTTTTTTTTTTTTTTGAAAATAGAAAATATTTTGCAGCCTTAGTGTAAGGATCTCTACCAAATTCTTCTATAATAAGTAATGTAATGTCTTAGACTAAATGTCTGGAAATTTACAGAACATTTAAAGAGCTCTGAAAACTATACGGAGAACATTTATCTCTTGTATTCTTTGTCAATAAGCATCAAGTTTTAAAATATTTTATCTTTTTATTCAGCATAAAAATAGCAGATATAGTAACACTGTTTAATCATAAAAAGGAAATTAAAAGATCTCTTGGAAATATTTGAGATGGCTCCTTTCATTTTTTTTCATGTGTTTTGTTGAGAAACTGATACATGAAGGATAAAGCTACCAAAATGAAATACATACCTTATCTCAGACATGACGGTTTTATATCCTATTTATTTCTACATGTTAGATGAGTATGGACTTCTAGCTTTCTAATAATTAGGCTTATGTTTTATCTTTTGTGAATACAAAGGTTTCTCAGTTGGTCCCATATAAATAATAAAACAGAGCAAAATTTTAGTTATTTAAAAAATGTTTAGTATTTTGCTTAAATAAAACTCCACTACTAACTACAGTATAATTCTCCAGACTATAGAACACTAAGGAGTTTTCTGAAATACAGGCTCCAATGTACATAAGTCCTCATGGCAATGTGAATGGTTGGACTGCATTGAAAAGGAAAAGTAGAGCTTAGGAGAACAGCATAATCATATCAACAAGAGGAGTTGTTATTGAGTGTGTTAAAAAGTATCCTGGCAGCTGAGAATGTGGGATGATTGCTTACTATAGCTTTATCAACTAACTTGTTCTTCTGCTGACTGATATATAATAGAGAATATAAATAATGTACAACACAAAGAAGTATTCTTCTTTGTGTGATTTATCATTTTTCTGCATGACACTCATCTGGATCTGAAGACAAAGCCATGGAAATATAGCAATGATACAAGCTCTATAATCCTTTGATTCCTTTTTTCTTTTTTGCATATTCTGATGAAACTAAGCAAGGCTGAGAGCTTCTTAATGAGGCTGTTATCCCTAAGCCTTTTAGCACCCATCAACCCTTAACCAGGGGGCGAGGCTACTCAGGGAGATCAGGGTTTTAAAAAACCCACCCATAAGCGACCAGAGGAGCTAGGGAACAGGAGTGGCTAACAGGAGGGTGATTAAGGGATGGCTGACACACCACATGGTTGGTGATTTAAACCACATTGCAGCCATCCCAACATGTCTTTTCACTGCTTAAAAGTTCAATGATTATTAACGTACACTCACTTACCTATTAAACCAGTTACAGTGTTTACACAGAAACAAAATGACCTTTTTCAACACTATAACCTTTCCTCATGGTTACCCACTTGGAGTGTGATGTCATCGCTTTCATAGTCTATTAAGAGTTAATGCTGTTACTTTTTTTATGGACCTTATTTATTACATGTGAACCACTTATATAAAAGAAAAGTTCATAATTATACAGCCCGATAATAATGCTAAGGTTTAATAGCACTTAAAGATACTCACATTTTGGATTTATAATGCTGAAAGATGTTATTCTTTATTTTTTGGCATCAAGAAACACAATTTTCCACAATGTTCCCTTGATTCTTAACCAGCTACCTGTGACGTGTGTTAAAATGACTATTTGATATGTATCAACTCGCAATATCTCCACTCTACATGAATTTCTGGCTATGCGACCTTGATGTATATTCGAGTTAGGTGTCACTAGCATTGCAGCTCTTGCCACTGGCGGATGTGTTTCATTGTGGCTTAGTTAGTGCTTATCAAATTTATGGAGTGGGTCAATTTGACCCTACATCGCAAATTGATTTTTTTGCTAAAATATTATTTTTGCAAAAAATAAAAGATTTGACATATTAATAAATTCTCATAAATGTAGAGAGATGAATTATAATTCATATTCCCTCTGTACTCAGGAATTGAAAAAATGACATCTTTATTTTATTTGTATTTTTTTCATCTTTTTCATTTTTTTCCACTTGATTTTTTTCCCTAGAATTTGGTGCCCCATTGAACTTGGCACCCTTGGCAACCACCTACTTTGCCTATATGGATGGGCCACTTGCCAGTGTTGGAAGACAGGATACTGGGTTAGATGGACCTTTGATCTGACCCAATATGGCCATTCTTATGTTCTTATTAGTTCTATATTTGTGCATACATTTACTGTGTGGACTTTCTTCACGTGGATGTGGACAGAAAGTGGGTAGTGATCTGTTCTGGAGAAAGGTGCTGACACTCAGTGCCAGATTAATGCAGAAGCTTTTGGAGCTGCAGTCCACGGCCCAGGGCTAAGGGGAAGCACAGCACAGCGGGGATGAGTCAGGCTGCCTGCATGCCGTGGCCCTACACTGCTCCCTGACATGTCTCCCAGACAATGAAGGCAGTGCTTGCAGAGACACACTGTCTCTCTCTCCCAAGGGGCACACAGAGATGTGCCAGCAGCCAGCCACTTCCAGGAGTGGCGTGGGGCCATGGCATGCAAGTGGAAAGCCTGACTGAGTCCTGCTGCACTGCTGGCCAGGAGCCGCCTGTGGTAAGCACCTTCAGTCTGGAGCCTTCACCTCGCACCCTAGCCTGTACCTCAACCACCTGCCCCAGGTTAGAATCCCATCCTGCAATAAACTCCCAGAGTCTGCACCCCTCACCCTCTCTTGTACCCCAACACTCTGCCCCCTCTTGCACCCAAACCCTGTCCCAGAAAGCAACTAATATAATAGCTGTTCTAAGGTAAGAAGTAGGCTATTTTGAATTAACTATGTTTTGCCTGTTTTGAGACTGAAATGTAACCACAGAATGGTTTTATGTTAATTAAAAAGCAAGTTTAGTATAGCATTAATAGCAATAATTGTGATCATTTTGTTTTAAATTAGGAAAAAGACTTGTATTCAGGGGCCTCACAAAATCTAATAGCCCCAGGCCTACAGGAGAGTTAATCCAGCCCTGCTGACACCAACTTAGCTCCACTTTGCCTGCGAGCAATATCAAACTTGGAGGAGAGATAGAAATTATTGGGCTTAGAACAGAGATAACTGAGTGCTATCATTGCAAAAAAATATTTATATTTAATACTCTGGTTTGTGAACTGTTTATATGTTTGTAAAGCCTTTATTTTTAACAAAAGGAATTTTTGGCCCTAAATTACTGTGTTTTCAGAGACAGAGGACACTGGAGAACTTCATAAGAAAAGTAACTGTCAAGGGAAAGCCACCCACCATCAAAATAACTGGTTTCTCCAGGAACATGACAACAGGAAGTGAAGGGTGCTGTATCCACTTGAGTCTTTAGGAGTAACTGAGGTGGCTTAGTGTAATTAACAAGTCTGGAATTTGACTTGAACACTTGATGACTGAGCTAACATTCTTATTTCCAAAGCTAGAAAGGGCTGTCAAACTTTGGATATTTTGTTCTACGTTGTTAAGTGAGATATGTGGCTGGAGGCAAGAAAACAGAACTACAGCATATGTATAGTATATTTCGCACTGGAATGTATTACAGATGGTCTTAAAGCATAAAATTCAATCTAGATCTCCTTCTAAATAAATAAATAAATAACCCCCCTCAGTTTAGTTTATTTATACCTAGGGCTTTGCTTTCAGGCTCACCTCCAGAATCATGTTGGCTTATTCCTTGCATCTAGATAAAATAGATGGTTTATATTGACAAGTTGGGGAGGTTTACATATAACTGTTAGAAATAAAAAGAGTTATGCACCAAACTTACCTTGAACTACAATGAAAATCCATTCCAAAGAGTCATCTGTAATCATATGGGAATATTTCTTGTATAATTAGATAGCTTTAGGCACAGAGAAACCCCTTTAATTGGCTTGGAAAAGATAAGCTTGCCCTGGCTGAGTCACTGTGCAGTACTTGATTTGACTACTTGTCTATGGCTGCAGGTGTCACTAACACTTACTGAAATATTGTTTATTCCAGAAAATATTCTGAGTGGCTTTATTTTAAAAAATGAATAAGTAACATATGCCATTGATTTTGATTTAGAATGCTTTTTGAAGAGTTATTCCCAGACATGAATACTCATGCATCATATCCATAAATAACCATGTCTTAACTATAACGATTTGAGCACCAAAATATGACAAGACCTTTTAGCAATGATGACTAAATCAACTTCTGTTTATCTCCTCAGCATGTAAGATGTAGTTACTCACATTTCTTTATTGTTAAAAATATGTTACAGATTTCAGGCTCAATAGTGGCCATATGCACTGGTTACACTGTTTGGTTTAACAGTTTAATGTACAAAATATATCCCATAACAATGTCTAGGTCAGTCAGTTGCTTTTTAAATATTTGATCCCCTAGTTTGTAAGAATTTAACTTCTGGACCATAATAGTTTTTGTTGCTTTTTAAAAAATCATCTGGTACTTTCAAGGCTTAGATGAGTATCCTAATGAATTCACAGCCTTCTGTGTAGTTTTGTGTATCTCATTCAGTTGACAGAAAATGTATTTCAAAAATCCTCTCTCTTTAAATGAATTTGTATCATTTAGGGGAATGGGGATGAGAAAGTTTGAGGGAATGAAGAGTTTTCTTTGAAGAGCTAGATTAGATACGTGAGCTCGCATCACAATGTGTCTTGTAAAATCAGCTACAGTGCATTTGAAATAACTGGTTTTACAAACTTCCTCAATCGTCCGAGATACAGCAGCTGATCTTTTAAACTATTACAGAAGGCTAGTTATATGGTAATAATTGCCTCTACTCTGGTTTTCTTGTGTATTGATTTTTTCCGGAGTAAAGTAGCTACAAAAAACCACAATTTATTCTATATGAAAAGGTGTGGCAACTGAAGGAGAAGACTGTATTATTCTATATGAATATTATATAAAAAGTTTACCTGCTTAATATCATTTAGTCTAACTACATGGAGTTAAATCAAAGGAGGCTTTTAGGGATAGCAAGCAGGAAATGAAACAGTGGCCAGAGATAAGAGATCTAGAGGTAAGGAGCTTCAAGGGAACTAAGGAAGAATAGAGGGGCCATTAAGTGGCAAGATGCCTTTCCACATGCTAGCCAAAAGTGACACAACTGTGTGGCCAGGGCCAGAGCCCAGAGATCAAAAGAACCATCAACAGCTAAAATACCCACCCCCACCCCTGCCACACACACACACCCAAAGAAAAAAGAGGGAGGTGAGCACAGTAACTGTTCAGGGAGAGATGCTGCAGGACAGACACGAAGAGAGAAACTGCAACATGTGCATCTGTCCCAACCCAGAAGCAGGGAGCCATACCTAAATAGAATTTGCCAACACTTGCCAGGAAAGGATAAGGATTAGGTAAGAACCAAGCATGTAGACTTTTCTGTTATCTTAACCCTTTTCTATGCTAGTTTTGTTTGGGTGAACAAACAATATATTAGTTAAAATGTCTTAAAACAGCTTTTTCTAATCACCGGCTGGTCACGACTCCCAAAGGAAATCTCCAGGAGAGGCTAAGCGCATTTGGACTTGCTAAGGGAGGTGTGGCTGGGAAACACATGGCCTGCAATCCAGACATAAAGTCCAAGTGTGGGTTTATGCTTGGGGCTGGGAGTGTGATTCCCAGCTCAAGAAGACATACTCACACTAGCTCTGATGTACCTAGCATGCTAAAAATGGAGTGTAGCCCTGGCTGTACATGTGGAGGGAAAGGCTTCCCTTTCCTCTCCTCCCACCACAGATATATACCTTCAGTGGCCTTCAGTGGGTACGTGTTTGGGGCAGCTAGGTCGAATTGCTGTGGCTACACTCTATTTGCAGCACACTAATTTGATGAGAGCTCATGTGACTATGTCTCCTGGAGCTGGCAATCACACCCCCAGCGCCAAGTGTAGGCATATGCCAGGAATGGTTGAGTTGCAGGGTTCTACTCTTGAAAGAGATTAAATAAGCAAAGGCTGTCAAGTGAGGGTGCACTTGAGAAGAATGGCACAAGGGTCTAAACTGGTGTTCACCTTGTAACCAGGACACAGGTTTTCTCAAACTTTAGTATGGCGTGTCTTGTGGGACCAACTGCTCTCTTACTCTTGAACTCAGTTATGTGTATAGAAAGGTAATACTAGGACAGTGACAGGTTTTCACTGATCCTGGCATAGCCTCTATCCATCACACCTATGACATGTAAAAGGACTTCAAGGTTCGAAAGAGAATTTCCCTTGGTACAGGAGCAATGTAAAACTACCTCAAGCAGCCATAAGTTGCCCTCTTGCAAGTCTTGGGGTAAGGGTGTGTGGGGGGAGTCTACAGTGATTCTGGGAAGCTACGGCAGTAGAGGAGCTCATAGACCACATGGAGAAGGCTATTGTACATAAGAACAGCCCTGTGTGGGGCTGCTCTAATATATCCCAGGGGTTACTTCAGCCCCTAGCCAACACAGAATCAGGAGCTACCCACCTCAATTCCAAGACTGCATCTTATGCACTGTGCCTTCTGGAGGTAGAGGTCCAGCACAGCATGTATTTTTAGCTGTCATTAATGCAATACAGCAGCAGGAGATAAGGAGGCGAGCCAGCATCATGTGAACCAGCAGCAAGTATACTGTGAACTAAACTGCTACAATATAATCACCATTTCAAAGTTCTGATGAAGTGTAGCTATGACTTCAGCATCACTAAAATCAACTACAATCTACCTCGTAAATGCAGCAACAAGGGTATTGAAAGAAAAAAAGAAGGAAGAAGGGTAGATTAGAAAAGGAAACTTATGTCTGTCATCTCTTCAGATCTAGATTTGAGTAAAATAGTTACTAATAGTTGAGTAAAATAGTTTGCTTAGCCTTTATTTAATTATTGAGTGGCCTTAATCTAGATGTCCACATTGCGAATAATGTTACTAAATGTTACTAAATGTTACTAATAGTTGAGTAAAATAGTTTGCTTAGCCTTTATTTAATTATTGAGTGGCCTTAATCTAGATGTCCACATTGCGAAATCTGGGACCATAATGGCACACTTGCTTTCTTTCTTATCAAAGAGATTATGGATTACATTGTTCCATATTGCTTTTAAGGTAGGGTGTGTGAGGCACAGACGCTGCTGCAAATGCAGAGTGGGTCAGCGTGATGATACTGACTCCAGCCCAGGAACCAGAAGGGCTGGGGAGTTGATTAAGGGCAAGTCTGACAGGAGAATCCCTGGACCAGGTGGAGCAGCACACACCCTCTCACCCCTTTGAAGTGCTGCGATGGGGTATACAAACCCCACACTGGGTAACAAGGGGTTAAGGGATTATTTTGGGCTCAGCCAGCCCTGCCTTGCCATACTTGCAGCAAATGCTCCACTTGCTGGCGGAATCAAAAGACAGGGAATTAACTCATTTGCGTGGCAGAGCTGGAGGTGAGCTCACCTCCAGCTCACAACTCCAGCAGTGTGGAATAGAGGGAAGCCTAAAGCTGTGACAGAGTTGCCCAAAGGGGCCCTCCCTAAGAGAAGGGAGGACCTACCCCTGAGACAACCAGAGAGGGAAGTATCCTATGGATCCTGGACATCGGTAAACCCCTCCTATTTATTTTGGTTGGATTTCCCCACCAGGAGAAAGGCTTGGAATAAGCTGACCCTGGCGGGCTCTAGGTCAGAGTCCGGTGAGTAGGAAGGCCTGGGTTCGCCTCCCCACAACCTGCTTTGCAATCAGGAGTTTCAGCTCTGACCATAAGCACTTCCTAACCAGACCCCGACTGAGAACGATTACAAGTGCCAAAATACCAAGTTTCGTCGGGACTCGCTGTGGGCATTGTGCTAGCCACTCCTTTCTTATGGGGCTGGGGAGAAAATTCTCTCACCATCAGATTGGCCAAGGTCGAGACGGGGGAGGGTTGCCTTCCCCAATGCAGGTTTAGATGGGTCTCTGTTGCTGTGAGTAGGGAAGGGAGTTACATAATGAGTTGCAGCATCATAGCCTAAGTGAAGGGCAGATGGCCAGTGCAGGTACTCCATAGGGAGAGGATACAGTGACTGGATAAATGGTTTGGTAAAAGACTTAAAGGAGGTGTTTGTTAGAGGAACTGAAGGAGTGTGAGTTTCAAGGCTGCTATGACTGGCATGGCAGGGAGCCAATGCCGCCTTCTTTTACAATCCCCCTGAACCCTCATTCGAAGGAGAAAGGGGGATGGTAAGGTCCCAGCAATGGATTGGCTGGCCACCAGGATGGAAAAAGTGGGGGTTGGTGGAAGCCCCCGGGTGGATATTGAAATGATCGTGGAGTTGCCTGCATTCACTTCTATCTGCCTGGTAGTCCCAGACATCTAATTATAAAATTGTGGCCTGATTAAAACCACATCCAATGTCTCCTGACCTTTTAGTGTAGTTGGACAATACTGTAGTAAGCTAGTTGCTTGCTTCTAGTTGCAAAAAATGCTTTTCTCAAGTATGTGTTTGCAAAGCAGCACTAATCTACAAGGAAATTAATCTTTTAAAGAATAAATCACTTTGGTAATGTTTTATTAGATATAGTCACTCACTGTCCTCTATATTTCTTGGCTTCTAAATAACCAAATACATATTTTATAAAACATAATTTAGAGAATGGCATGTTCTATGTTAGTTACGTCAACAGGAAAAAAGTAATGATAATATGCACGCTTTTGACCAAGGTTAAAGATGAGTTTAGGTAGTTCTGGTTACATACTGTGATATAGAATGTCTTTCCAGACTTCACACTTGTATTTCAATTTATAATATCAGCACTTTTTTAAAAAATAAAAGGTCCCACACCACACTACTTGTTAAGTGTTGAAAAGTCTTTAATAGAACATGTATATTAATCCTTGTGTTCACAGCCAAGTCCTCAATGTATTTTTGAAACTAAAGCTATTCTGTTTATTTGATATGCCTTGCGTACCATTCTTTAAGATAAATACCTATGCCTTTAATCTGAAATCATTTTTCACTTGTATCTTTTCATCTTGTAGCAAATCACTCTATGGTGAATTGTCAAAGTTTTCACTAATTTAGTATTGCTTTTATTCACATTAAAGAAGGATCTTTCTTAAACCAGTTGGAGAAGTTGGTTTAACAGGATGCCTTTTGGTGAGATGAAAGTAAATTTTGTATATAGGGTAGAATTGGCTGTTTTTACCTTTTTGCTAGCTGCACAAAACAATGGTGCAGATTTCTTCTCTGCTTAACAAAAAAACAAACTCCTTTATTTCTAGCACAGAGAAGCTGAAAGTCAGAGTGTTAATTCTACTTACAGTTGTCATGACACATTTTTATGGTCTGAATCTTAGCTATGTGATTATTAGTACTTAGTCTCAAAATGGAAAACTCTGGTGAGAGATGAAACTAGGAGATCTAGGACTAGGAAAGAAGTATGTGACTGTTTAAAATTGAGTTCCAGCAGCTATGTATTTTTCTTGGTTTTAAATATGAGTAGGTTAAATTCTATGTGCTAATTTGTGAGAGACAGACAGATATGTCAACATCTTTCTGATAATAAATACAAGCTATGAGTGCAATATTCCAGGTGCAGTTGTTTCAGACTTGTGTATGTGTATATATATATAGTGCTCTGTACTGATGATTTTGTCTATGCAACCCAAAATTGTGTTGGCCTTCTTTAGTTTTTTTGCAGCTATGTTGCACTGCAGCTTCAGATCGAGATTTCTCATCACTACTGCCAGAGAGGTGCGATTTTCAAAAGTACCTAATTGAGTTAGGAGCACAAATCCCATTTAATGAAAGTTAATGAGGCTTGTGCTCCTAATCTGTTAAATGGGCATTTGAAAATCCACCTTAAATCTTCCAGTATCACTGCTTCCAAAGTCTCTTCCCTCACGCTCAGTAGTAATGTAATTCAGGTATGTTAGGTTTGAGATTAGCAGCCGTGTTAGTCTGTATCCATAAATAAGATGAGGAATACTTGTGCAACTTACCAGTTTACTAGAGACTTAACCAGAGATTTACCAGTTTACTAGAGACTAACCTGTTTATTTCAGCATAAGCTTTTGTGGGCTATAGCCCACTTCACTGAATGCATAGAATGGAACAGAAGTAAGATGTATTTATATACACAGAAAGCAACAAAAAATAAAAAGTTGTATATTACCATACCAATTCTAAAGAGCCTTTTTAATTTGGATGGGCCATTATCAGGAGGAGGAAAAAAACTTTTGTATTATTCCATTTGAGCTTATCTTTGTAATCCTTTTATTTCCCTTTGCTGCTGCTGTTAATCATTTACATTGTGGTAGCACCTAGGCGCTGTTCAGATATGTACATGTTCTGAAGAGTTGACAGTCCAATTACACAGGTCATAAGCGGAGGATGAGACAAGTAAGTGAGTAGGGAAGCAAGATTAACAAAATACTATGATACTTTAGACCAAACTAGCTGTATTTGCTAGTCTTACCCAATAAGTTGCAATAATTACAACTTGTGCCATGTTGGGCTGTTATCAGTTTCCTGTCTGCATCAAGGAAAAAGAGTCCTGTGGCACCTTATAGACTAACAGATATATTAGAGCATAAGCTTTCGTGGGTGAATACCCACTTCGTTAGATGCATGCAGTGGAAATGACCAGAGGCAGGTATAAATATGTAGGTAGGAATCAGGCTAGATATAACGAGGTTAGTTCAGTAAGGGAGGATGAGGCTTTCTTCTAGTAGCTGATCTGGAGGTGTGAACACCGAGAAAGGAGAAACTGCTTTTGTAGTTGGCTAGCCATTCAGTCTTTGTTTAATCCTGAGCTGCTGATGTCGAATTTGCAAATGAACTGAAGTTCAGCAGTTTCTCTTTGCATTCTGGTCCTGAATTTTTTTTTGCTGCAAGATGCTACCTTTAAACCTTCTGTAGTGTGTCCAGGGAGACTGAAGTGTTCTCCTACAAGTTTTTGTATATTGCCATTCCTAATATCTGATTTGTGTCCATTTACCTTTTTACATAGGGACTGTCCAATCTGGCCAATGTACATAGCAGAGGGGCACTGCTGGCACATGATGGCGTATATTACATTAGAGGATGTGCAGGTGCATAAAAAAAAAGTATGTTGTAAAGACTGAAGGGTTGACGTATCAGAGCTGCAGAATAAGAAGGGGATTTTAGCAATAGTGATTTTGGTTCTGCTGGAGGAGGCAGAATTGAAAGACAGAGACCCTCAATAGGAGAACATATGTGTAACGAGGAGAGATGACCAAGGCATGAAAAGAGTTTTAGCAGTAAGGAATAAATAGGAAAGGATGTAATTTTTGTAATGTTTATTCAGGAAAAAACAGTAGGATTGGCAAGAATTTAGAGATAATGGGAGGAGGACAGTATGGTCGTGAAAATGACAAAGGAAGCTGCAAAGCTGGGTGATGGGGAGGAGAACAGATGAGTCAATAGAGAACCAAGAAGTGGAATGAGATTGGAAAGAAAAATAAACCTTAATTGGAGGATATGGAGCTGATCTGTAATAATTTATTAATACTATGTGTGTCCTGGCAGGCCTAGTATAGTTATGACTATATTGGGTTATTGAAATGTTTACTGTACACACATGCTTATTTAGTTAATAATGGAGTCATTAGGAAACAAGCAAGAAGGGTAATTCAATGTTTCCAGAAAAGTAACCTCTACAGCAGGATCATAGAGACAATGCCTAAGGTACTAGCTGGAAAGATGCTACCTCTAGGCTCCAATCAAGTTGCAAGACTAGTTTTCCTAAGGCAAGAAGACAACACATCAGGAGGACAACAACTTAATTTGTTTTAAGAGAGATCTGGACAAATTTGAATGGGATTGTTTGACACGATTGCTTGTGGTGGTGAATGTAGCAGGACCATCTGGAGGTACTTCCAGTACTATGCTTGACAGCTTCAACAGGGACCAGAAAGGAAATCATCCCCCTCCAAAAATGCGTTCTAGAGGAGTTTGTTTGTTTTTTTGTCTTCTTCCTCTGAAGCATCAGAGATGGTCACAGCTGGTAATAAGACACTGGACAGGGTGGGCTAGTGCTCTGAGATAGTACCAAATATTCTTTCTCAGGTGCATGGCTGGCTGGTTCTGGCTCATATGCTCAAGGTCTAACTGGCCTATGTGGGGTCAGGGTGTAATTTTCCCACAGGTTAGATTAGCAGAGAACTTGATGGGATTTTGCCTTCCTCTTCTTTTTGGTCAAGGGGTGTGTGCTGGCCACGGGGGACCTGAAAGGACTGAATTAGGGCAGGTGGGCACAAGCAGCCTATTAAGAGGCAAACAAGGGAGATTTAGGCTGTGTGAAGAGCCATGATTCGAAAGCAACTCACCTGTGAGGGAACAGGTATGGGCTTCTATAAAGTCAGGAGGCTGGCAATAGCATAAGAGGTCTGCAGAGTCAAGAATGACAGTCTCACTGAGGGAAGGGAGATGGAAGGAGGGATAGGAACCCCTCAGACCTAGTAGACCATAGGGAGAAAGATCTGAGTGCAAGCAAGGCAGGAAGAAGTCTAGGACAAGAGCAGTAAGATTAGGGAACCTTGAAACCTTGACTGCTTGGTGAAGGGCCCTGGACTGAAACCCAGAGTGGAGGGCAGGCTTGGATTCCCCTATCAACCACCACAGAGTGGTACTGCATGGGGCAGGGAACTAGAAGTTTGCCTGTGTCACTGCAGGAGTGACAGGGTCAGGGCAGTGGGTGTGAGGACTGCATGTTGCTGCTTGAGCGGAAAAACCTTGAAGGACTATAATTCAAAAGAGGAAACCAGGCTACAGGGTTGAGTCATGAAGAGGAAGTTGCAGCTCCTAGAGTGAGAGAGGGTTGAGGAGCAACTGCTAGAAAAGGGCATTGGCCAGGCAGGAGTGCTCCTCAGAATGCCCAGGAGACATGATCCAGGGAGTTTGTGAGGGAGGCAGGTGTAGTTGAGGGTTGTGTTATTTCAGAGGTATCAAATGAATTCAGTTTTTATTGATTATGGTCCATGGACCAGGCTGGAACTGTAGCAAATCTTCCACTGGTGTGACTGTTTTTGTTTGTTTGTTAGTTTTTTTCAAACAAAAAAAATAGAATTAGGCTGTTGTATTGTTATGGTGGTTGCTATATTTATTTTTATTGTCACATTCAGCAATCTCGGAGTGTAAATATACTTACCTTTAGTAAGTATAGGGCTTTTCTTTTTTTTTCCCCCTTTGGCTTTTTTTCGTTGTTGTTGTTGTTGTTGTTGTCCTTCCACATTCTCATTTCTCTTCTTTCTCTTTTCTTTGTGATGGCATTCTTCCTCTTCATTGCCATCCCTTCAGCAATTCCCAGTCTCCCCTGTCCCTAACAATGGGCTTGACTCCACCCCTTTTGCCATTCCAACTACTGAGAAAATCAATGAAAGGAGAAAAAGTAGGACATTTTATTCATGTTAACAGTAGATTTCAAAATGTATCCAGTAACTCAAATTTCTTTGTAGTTGTCTACAAAGTAGTATGATTTACAGTTAAAGAAAAATATTCCTACTAATATATAAAACTGTGGTGCACAGTATAGTTTTTTTAAATCAGTGGTGATGTAAAATGTATCTCTTGTGTGTCACAAAACATTACTGAATATATTTTGTGATGGAGTCAGACCAGAAGGATATAGGAGAGTGCTGGAAGGCAGGTATATTAGTCTCAGGATGTGCAGGTCCCTGTTCCCTGGATAGCCAAACAAAGGCTACTCCAGGCCAATCAAGACACCTGGGTCCAATTAAGAACCTTCTAGAAAGGAGTAGAAACAGCTAGCCTGATTGGGACACCTGAAGCCAATCAGGGACTGGCTGAAACCAGATAAAACCTCCCAGTTAGTCAGGTGGGCTGTGGGTGTCAGGAGCTGTGGAAGGAAGTTATGCTGTTGGTGAGACTGAGTGGTGGACAACATATCATACAGAAGGAAGGAAGCCCTGAGATAAGGGTGAAGTGGAGTTTGAAGAAGCAGGGACTGCTGTGGGGAAGTAGCCCAGGGAATTGTATTGTGTTTTGAGGATAAAAGGTCATCCATCTTAGCTGATACTATTAGGGGCTGGAGTCCGGAGTAGAGGGAGGGCCCAGGCTCCCCCCTTTTCTGCCTCCCTTATTTAGTTACTGAGAAAGGGAGGTCACTCTGGGCCTAGATGAGTTTCTGAGGCCCCTAAATCTGCCAGGAAGCACAGAACCCAGAAATACATACTCGGAACTTTGTCACAATTTTCATAAATTTTGTGCGACAGACATGCATTTGTCTCCACAATTCAGCCATTTCCCCCCTATATCAATGTATCAGTTTTTCTTTCTATCCATCTTTCTCTCTCCTCTTAGTCTGCATTTCCAGATCAAATTTTGCTCTTATGATCTATTAGTGTAATTACACAATTTGGCCATCCCTTACTAACCTATCACGTTTTATACACTTTTGTTTTTAGAATTACTACAATTTCATTTTTCAATACAAGTCATATTTGATTACAGTGAAAAGGGAACCGTCATGTCACAGGAGCATATCTCCAATTGTTTTGTGTGGGATACATTTTATGGCTTCTTTAAGTCAATGTAGAATGGGACTTCATATGCAAAAAGGATTTTTGATCAAACCTACTTGATTCAGCAGAAGTTTGATGACTAACAAGGAGATGATAGAATTTGCAGTATATAAAATTTAGAAAGTATTTTTATATATATATATAGTTCCATAAGTTCCATATTTTAAATACTTTGTAAATATATATATATACACACACACATACTAATATATATCGGTAGATTAAAAGTGAGGAGCCTACAATTGTCATAATATATGAACTAAAAGTGCATGGCTTTGTGCACACATAGCATGTCTGAATGCCACTCACCGTTATTAGTTGACATTCTCATCCTTCAAACATTTTGTTCAACAATGTATTTGTGCCAGATACGAGTCCAAAAGGTCAATCTTATAATATATTCATCACTATCTTTCTGCTTCAACTGTACAGTCTTATAAGGCACATAGTATGTGGAATAAAATGTGCTCATAATACAATACGATGGAAGAATAATACATTTATTTCCAAAATGCACAGAGAACCTTACAAACCTGATTTTTTCCCCTAAACTTCTATTGTCGTAATAACTGTTGCAGATCATGCAATGTAGTACCAAAGACTGAAATGCAGATGCCTGACAAGCACTTCTCAAAAAGAAACCAAATGATGTGAAAATACTTTTAAAGCAGTCTTTATAGAGTATTAACTTCGTGGTGAAGAGACAGGGTATATCTGAAGTTAAGAGCTCACAATGAAAGAGGAACTTCAGTTTGCTTCTTGTGGTAGACTTTAACCTTGAACTTCTTACAAATCCTGGCACTGATTTGTGGTGCTCTGTATAAAGATTTGATACATCCATTATAAACATCATTTGAGTACTTCACCTAAAATTAGAAGAAAAATAAATAAACAATTATTTTTGTAAAAAAAATCAGTGATTGATTCTTTTTAACAAAATTTATTTGACGCATTCTTATTAAATGTATGTGTATATTTTCCTAGCTAAATCATCAGTTCTGTCCCTGAATTCCATATTCACGTAACAGGTTAACGTGTTGCCTTTCAGCTAAAGATATTCAGGATTCAGTTTCTTTTAGAGCTCAAATTAAAATATATTTGGTTTCCACCTGATTCTTAGTGGACTTTTTCCCAGCTTCAGATAGTAGTATACCGCTGTTTAGATGACTAAACAAAATGGCTGTGAAGAGTATTGCACCCTGTTATTGTATTTAAGACATCATTCCTACTTTTCTGGCATCTTAGAATATTTTCAATTTTCAATAATATTACTAAAAGCTAACTTACATTTGAGCTGAATGTGAAGACATTTTGAATGTAAATATTTAAACACTATAGCATTTACAGATGGGAGGCAACATTCTGCTATCATTTGAACCTATGGCAAAATTGCGTATGTAGAAAACAGTGGTACTCTTTCAAGGTCTACCCATTTGAAAATACTCTTTTCATTGGGCTTGGATCCCCTGGATGGGGGCTTTGTGCACTTACTGGCTCTGCTGATTTCCTTAGTTCCCTTAGGTGAGGCTTGAAGGTGAGGTGAGGTGAGGCTTGAAGGTGAGATGCTGGTTTTCTTAGTGCCCTTAGGTGAGGCTTGAATTTACTCTGGTTTCTGTACCTGCTGTCTGGCGTGTTGTTGGCAAAGGCTCATAATTGCAGGGGGAGGACAGGAAATGCTCATTGCACCGATGTGATGCGTCTGTCATGGTAGTTTGTGTACATTTTTGTAATAAATCCTCTTTCTTCTTCATAGAGTTTGATCAGCAATGAAATGGCTAAATTTTATGTTAAATTATCATTGTTAGGCATCTGACAATGCACTGTGGAAAAATGAGAGAGTCTGAAACAATAGTGCTGAAAGGTCTATACTATCTGCAAACTCAAGCAGCCTTTACTGTTTTGTTTATAGTTGATTCATATTTAGAAAGTTTTCTTCACAGCTCTGAGGGCTTAGGGCCATAATATTTTTCACTTATAGTTTAAGTTTTGGAGGAAAGAAGAAATTCTCCCTCTCTCAGAAAACAAGAAAACCAATCCAGGTTACTAAACTACCTTGAGATGGTCCATTTCAATCCCTGAATTTATAGCTCTTGATTTCAAACAAAATTGAGGGCAGTTATACAAGGGATAATGTTTCCAAACTTGGCTTTCTACAGCTGAATCCGTGGAGTCTGAAACTCTCAAGAATTTAGTTTACAACAGCTGATACCATTAGACTTTGACCCCTGTCAGGACTTTCACCCCTGTCAGGAGCAGGATTGAGGGGTTGCCCTGCTTTAGCTGGGGAGTGAGGCCAGGAGGTTGCCCCATTCCATCTGCCTGGCACTCCCCAGTCCTCAACACACAATTCCACCCTCTTCCAGCACATGCAGAGCAACACTATGCAGGTGCGACTTCATCATGCTATTTCCGGGATCAGAACCTCACCCTTCTGCGGCAGCTCCACCCCTATGTGGCAGCATGCCCAATCCCCTCCTGGTCTCCTATAACCCCACCCATCAGAGCCTCGAAACTGCCCAGGAGCAGCACCTGTCCCAGCCAGGATGCCTCCGCCCATGAAGGTACCTGGTACATCCGCCTTGGTGTCACTGCTGGCAGGGCGCCCTAAATCCCCTGTACTGCCCCTATATAGCGCCCCCCCACCAATGTCACACACCATGAGTTCCCTCTTCCCCCACCTCAGTAACATCCTGTATAGAGCTACCCCATAAAGTCCCCCCTCCCTCACCATGGTCCGCCATACAATTTCCATAACCAGAGGCACCTCTCAGGCCAAAAAGTTTGCCCACCCGGACCTAGACACTACAAACACTCCCAAGTGGATGCTCACCGTTTCAAAGGAACATTTTGCAGTATGGTTTTTCTAGCAGTGACCATTGAAATTTGACAAAGACAAGTGTTTGCATCCCCAAAGGTGACTATTAGGCAGATGTATCCCTCCCTTTCAGATGATTTGGTGTGTTTATTACATGTTCCTTTATCTTATCATTGAAAAGGATGGTGCATCCTCACATAGCCTCTTCTTTTGGCAAAGAGTATGTCAAAATGGCTTCTACTTACCTTACTGACCACACGGAGCAGGGTCAGTCAATCAGGGAACCAGAGCCACTGCTTCATTACCAATCACAATCAATACATCATCATGGGGCATTCAAAAAACTGATGTGGAAAGTATGTTATAGCATTATGAAATTATCTTCTAACAAAGACACTTTTAAATAAAATTTCACTTAAATTTCCAAGTAACACAATTTTGTGATGGGGTTGTATATCTTTCTTTCCACTATATATATATATACACACACACACACTGAAGAAACAGGCTTGAAATAACCAAGCTCACTAAATGTACCCAAACATGCAATACCTAGGTACATACAAACTGCTCCTCTGACTGGTTTCTTACAGCTTCTAAAACATAGAACACAATGAGCGCCATGAGAATTCTCAGGCTAGTTAAAGGGAGACTACCCTATTCCTCCTATAACTTCCAATTTGTAAACACAAAAATATATCAACTTGTTTTACCCAAGCCTTGTTAAGAAGCATAATTAGATAAATTAAAACCCTGGCTCTAGCATGGAGGGGTTTTTTTTTTGTTAAGTGTGGCTATGCTTAAACACTGGAAGGTGTTTTTTATTGTTTGGTATTTAAATTGCCTCCTTCAGGAACGTGTGTTCAACAACATTTTTCAACAATTGCTAATGTTATGGATGACGCAAAAGCCTTCTCCCACAAAGCACAGAGAGGGACCTATCTTAATCAAACATATCCCATTTTATTATTGCAGAATCAGAAGAGGTGGAGCCATTGCTGTATGAGATAGAGTAAAAGATTTAGTTAGCTATCTCAATAGTACTGCTAAATAGATGATGATACCAACTGAAATGTACAATACTATCTGTTTAATAATTTCAGGGAGTGTGTCAATTATTCATAGGGATTGATAGGGTTTACTCTGATTTCTCCTTTCGAAGGTAGTATTGTGCAGCAAAGCAAGTTAGCTTTCAGTTCATTTTTTTTCAGTGTAGCCAATACTAAACAGATCTCAAAAGTAGCACATTTTTATAGTTGATGAGTGGCGTATTGCTGCACAGACGCTTCTGCTTTTTAGTTTTTAAGCTGAATATGTCCCTTGTAAAGATTACATGATATTACAGTCAGGCTCATAATTAATAGGTAGGGGGTTTTTTTGTTTGAGTATTTTGTGTGTATATACAGAATGCTATAAGGTCTTTTTTTTTCAATAAAGGAAAAGGGCCTTACAGGAAATTTCAAACGTTGCACACTTTAAAATCTGAGGGAAGACTATGAACATTTTAAAAGTATACTATAAAATGCATATATGTATGAAAGAGTTGTCTATTTGCATGTTTGTGGTAGGTGCACACATCTTCACAAAATAAGTGGGCTTTGCCCTTTCCAATTTCTATCTCTTTCATGTTTGTTCATAACCATTTAATTACAGTACATTTTCTGTGTTCAATACCTGTTTTTAATTTTCAACTCAGATTTTACATGACCTATTTAAAAATAGAGCTACTTTATTTCAACAAATGTGTTATACCAGTATATTGCAGTGTTCTCTCACTATATATTTTTTATTTTGTGCGACAACAGACTAATAAAATTGTTGACTGAAAGCAAAGAAATAAGTCATTTTTTTAAAAAAAGTGGGTGTTGTTTAGCCATAGGGATTCTCATATTTAAAAATGGTTTTCAGAATTTTGGTTAGCTGGATTTCACTTGCTTCTGTTTTATTTCTATGTATGTGTGTACTGGTTTTCTTTTAAGATAGCATCTCTGTGATTTTAAATATAGCCCCAATGCCTGTGGTGTAAGAAAATTAGAAATGTGACATAGTGATACATTGGTGTATTTCTGAAATCATACACATTCAGAAGTAACCATCCATCTATTCATACAACACTTTTTAGTTTTATTGAGCATACTTACTGTAAATGTTAAATGTGTCTCATGTTAGCATAATAAAATGTATTTTAAAGTGGCATATTTAAGTTGACTTTGTGCTTGCTTTGTTAGTTCTTTGGTCAAATGCCATAAGGAAATATGCACGTGAGAATATTTTTCTCTATTGTGGAAGCAGAGGCTGTTACCTGAAGTGTAGATGATGAGATACACCGCGATCCGTTAGTTATAAATCAAACCAATGCTCCTTATGAAATGCTGTGATTTATGAATATAAGATTTACTTTTCCAAACTTGTTATAATTTATCTCCAACGTGGCAATATTCTGAAAGAAAATGAAATGCATCCACCCTGTGCACTTGAGGTAAAGACCTTGATGTAGTAGTAATCAATACCACTGTCTTCTAGGAAGATGGGGACTTAATTCACCAGACATACTTGAAGCAGCTGTCATTTGGCTAGCTGACAGAGACACAAGACAATAAGGTAAGTAGAACCTATTGTTTTGTTACTATAGAATGTTTGTTTATTTTTCTTTGTTCCCTGGCTAAATAATACAAATAATTATTTCAGGATGGGTTTTAGCTGCTTATGAATATTGGCTTTAGATAATTGTTGCCCCTGTATGATTGATCTCTAGATGGTAGCAAGTATTGTCCAAGATAAAAGAAGTGTTAGTACAAGATTTTATAAAAGCAAGAGTTTCTTTCCAGAGATGTAATTTGCCAGTTGTATTTCCTCTTATACATTTATAACAAGCAATTCTATTATCCACTTCTTATTTCTTCTTCATCCATTGCCTCATTCTGTTGGAGGACTTCTTTTGCAGCAAAGTAGTAGACCCATCACATCTATCATGATGTGTCAAAGATCTGTCAGATCGATGGCTCTTTTAGAACTTTGCTGTTTCAGAAAAAACATAGTGAGCATTATAGGCAGAAGTTTGACATTTTTGAGATGAAAATCAATCTTCTTCTATTTGTTGTTTCTGAACTAAGGCCTGTTCTGTGATTACAGAAGCAATGGCTATAAAATGTTTGGGAATACAAAATGGGAACAGAAACATTTAGATAAAACTTTGACAGATGTTGTTCTACTGTAACATAAAGAGTGGAAACAATGCTATAAGAGATATTCAAAGTTAAGAAAAATGAATTGCTGGCTTGTTACTATTGTAAACATATAAAAATGCAATATACACCTCTGTACAGTTACTTAAGGTTGGAGAAATTAAATAGTCCAGTCAGTGGCAAACTACTGTGAATAGTACATTTAACAGGGGGCCAATGTCAAAGGTTTAATGGATGTAAGTGGCTGTTAAAAAGTCCTTTCTTAGACGCTGAAGTATGAATCTTAAGATGAGAAATTATTATTTTGCTGGGGATTGGCTGAAACCTCGATTAAATTGGTGACTGTAATAACTTCCCTTCATTCACACTATATAAAAGAAACAGCTGCTATTGGAGTAACATATCTGAAACAATAGGAGCTACCAAACAGAATGCAGGTCACACTTAAGGTCAGTTAGGAGCTGAGCTATGTGGGTGGAGGGTTTTCATTGGAGGCAAAATGCAGAGGGCTGGGTATTGCTTGGTGGGGTCGAGGGAATGAGAGAGACGGAGATGCAGCCAAAAACACAGAGAAACAGTAAGAAGGAAATGGACAGGCAGGGAAGTACTTGAAGCGTGACCTCAAGAGACGGCTGAGAGAGCTTTTGGGTTAGATTGCTTGCTGGAAAAAGAGGCTTGGAGTCTTGAGTGAGGAAACTCTTTGGAGTTCTACTGTGTTCAGGGAAATAGGATATTGTGTACATTATTTGGAAATAAATAAGGGTTGTATTATAGAAATGCCAGACTCCATCAGAAGAGACTCCAATGGAAATGACTAGTGCTTAATTTGTAATGAAAGAGGTTCTGGGGCTCAAGCAATTCTTATTTTTTAAATTTATAACTGATGCAGCAAACCCAGAGGTGCCAGGACTATGAACAGCCAAGCTTAAAAGTGCTGGGGCTCAGCCCTGGCAAACCATGGAACAAATTAAGCACTGGAAGCAATGCACAAAACCTTGAATATTGGCTAACCCCTTCTGTCCAAAGGCATAACATTATAGTGAAAGTGGTGGTGTTTTCTGGGAACATAAGAGAAGATCATCTCTATATATGTATGGATACAATGACCCTCACCTCTCCTTAATTTTTTTCTTCTTCTTAATTTTGTTAAAGTTAATTCAGAACAAATTTGAATGTCATTATATATTTTAAATGAAATAAAACAAAGTTAAGGTAATCGGATTCCCTAGAATCAAAGTATGATATCAAACACCAGATCAATGAATCATAAAATATGAGGGTTGGAAGGGACCTCAGGAGGTCATTTAGTTCAACCCCCTGCTCAGCTCAGGACCAATCCCCAACTAAATCATCCCAGGTAGGGCTTTGTCAAGTCGAGCCTTGGATAGAAAGATTCAGACAGACACAGAAATCACGATGGCGATAACTGTCATAACTACAACTGCATCATTGTTATAAAAGCGAGTGAATGTTTTTCAATTTTTTTTAAAAAAGTCAATGTTAATGCAATATTTATGGTGGCACATTTAAAAATATCGCAAAAAGTTAGGTGATCAGAAGTCAGTACCAAAATTTTAACCCGGATGCCTGAAATAGGAACCTAAAAACCAAATATGAACACATACATAAAAATGACCTGATAGTTTAAACTTGCTTTTTTTTTTTTTTTTTTTTCTGTTTTGTGTTTTATAGTGTGTTGGGGTTTTTTTAGGGTGGAGAAGGGGTTTTAAAGGTGTTGTCTACCCACAGCTTTTACTGAAGACCTCTGCAAACAGAGGCATTTTTCCTCAGCAGCACTATGTTCATGACGAATTTCAAGACATTTATTTAGACTTGTGGAATGTGTCTGTAATAATTTTACATTGGGAAAACCTTTTTTCCTCACGCTTTCAGCTCAAAAAAAAAAAAAAAAAGGAATTTTATTCAAAAGCCAAACATTCCAGAAGGTGAATATGGTTGAAAGTGAGGATTATATAAAATTGGAAGGGAGGAGGGCACGATGGAAACTAATTTTTCAGTCTTAGTTAAACAGATGCTGCTTGTAACGCTCGGTAGTATACTATCTGGTGTAATTAATATTATTATAGAACTTGTTTTAAATCAGAAATTTGTCTTCAGACTTTTTCAAATTAATCACTGCAGTAGGCTAACGTGCATTTTCAACACAAACGATAGATAATGTGTCAGCCACAGAATTATGATTTTATTTTGTTAATGGATGCAACAAGGCATGAAATGCATTATTAGAAAAGGGATGATTTTGCACTACTATGTTTTCAGCAACTAACAGTTTCAGGTATGGTAACAGCAATGCTCCCCAGACTGCTTCAGATAATCTTTTATTTAAATAATGTGACGTAGTAGGTAGGTTTCATGCCTTATTTTCCTAAAGTTAACAATAAAAGGAAGTTAGCTAAATCTGTTTTCTCTATTTCCAAGTTGAAGATATTAGGATTGAGAAACCCATTCCAGTGTAGACTCCATTAACACAGATTGCCTTCAGCCCATTAAGCATTGTCATTATGATGTTTTAAACAAGTGTTTGCTTTTTAAAAGCTACATTGGAAAACTGAAAGAATTAAAATCACTTTGGATTTTAAAAGCATGTTTTCTGAGTCACAAGAAAATGACTCTTCATCATGCAGAGATTTTTGTTTTCCAAATCATCTCTGAATCAAATCATCTCTGAATCAAATTAATCTTCCAAACTACAAACCTGAGTCACGTACAGCCGACATGCTTCTGCAATTTAAGGGTCTAGGAATCATTTTGCCCAACTCTTCAGACTGCTTCCTTGTTCATCGAAGTTGTTTCCAATTTGCCTGAATTAAGCTTGTTCAAGCTTTGAAATCACAGAGACGCTGGGTTATTGATGTCTCTGCCCCAAATGGGTTTGACTTGTTCTGGCTGACAGTCTGGAAGCCAGGTACCACTGCACATAAGTTTCTTTTAGAATGGCCAGGCACTCTGCCCTTCCATAGGAAGAACTTGATAATCTCCACCAAAAATGAAACCATCTAGCCTTGTCCTTCAAGGATCAGATCTGTTGGTAAAGGGCAAAAGCTGGTTATAGAAGCCTACCAAATCTATCACTGCCCTTCTGGCAGCTGAAGAGCTATTGAGAGTGGTGTAAGCCAATAGGTCTTTCACCCCTACAATAATGTATTGACTTCAAGTTGAATACATTTGTCTAAAGTAAGAGGGTAACTGTCACATATCCCACCTCTATACCAATGAGAAATATTAGATCCAGAGTATGGCCAGTTGTGTAAAATGAATCAAAAACACTTAGGATAATCTCACAATTCTTAGAGCATCCACAAAATCCTCAGATAGGAAACTTGCCCGCTACATGGACATTAGAATCATGAAGCAATATTAGCCTCTGTACCTTCAACTGTGCCAGTGTAATCCACACCCCTCTTGCGTGTGGTGCTCTGTCCCCTCTTGTTGCACCAAGACCACTTAGAGCATTGGTTCTCCAAGTGGGGGTCACGAGCCCCTTCTTCTGGCAGCCCCCCGAGCCCGACCCCTGTCCTGGGGGGGGCTGCTAGCTCCAACCCCTAAGGAGGATCGCGCAGAGGCCTGGTGCCCAAAAGGGGTCACCAATACAAAAAGTTTGAGAACCACTGACTTAGAGTGACAATAATGAGTCTGCCATGTGGTAGCTCATGCAGTAAAGTCTCATGCATTTAGGTCTAGAGGTCCCAGATTAGATCCCGCCCAACAATGACCAGGGTCTGCTGGTGTTACGTCAGTACATTGAAGAACCTGATCGCCTCAGCCAAGGCTGCTTTGTTTGTTTTGCACAGTCATTAAACTAGAACTAGCATCATTTGTTTCCCACTTGGTGGACTCATACCAGAGGGATGCACTGATTTGGATACATCTGTCATTGAATACATCTTTCATTGGCATGGAAGGCCTTTATACCCAAAATTCAATACAAAAAGCACAGCCCAATTCCAGCCTGTCCTTTTTTCATCGCATATTCCATCCTGGACCCAGCTGGAGTCAGATGCAGCAGTCAGGCAGTGTCAACCAACTAAGATGCAAAGTTGGGGACCTCATTTTCAGTAAAATCACACACAGTCATAATTCTGGACCACAGATGTTACTCTGAGTAGTGTATAGCGAAGAGTCTATTCTATTCTATATAGGTTCTTATCCTAAGCTCATCATCATGCTATCTGACTTGTAGTAGTGTATTAAGCAATGTGACTACACCTCTTGTCGCATCACATTTGGATTCAACTTTAGTTTCTCCCTCTGCACTCTTGGGAGTTGATACCTGGTACCATCAAGTGAACTGAGATTAAAAGACCTCAGTTTATGCCTTGTGTAAATTCTCATACGTCCTCTATTGAAAGCCATCACAAGGATCCAGGGGCTTGCTTCAAACCATCCCATCTTCAGCATAATATACAGCATTCTTCTATCTTCTGAGTGGTGTACAGGCAACTGAAGACTGCAGCTGCAGGTCTAAATAACCTCCAGTATGGCTGCAATGTCCAACTACCCCATTAAAATACTGAAGCATCCCCATCTTGTCCTAATCACCAGGCCCATGCAAATTCTTCCCACCATTTTCCAATCTCAATCCCTTCCAGCTATTTTCTTGTAGGTTCTTTCACATGATGATCATGGCATCAAAGCCTTGCCCTAAATTAAGCCATATGCAGAGCTCCCATTGATTTTAACAGCAATAAATGGTCATTTTTCTTATGCACAGGTCTGGTGTAAACACATATTGAAATGAGAGAAAGCATTATTTTAGGATTAAAACTAGCTACATTTTGTGAATAGTTTTTGGAATATTTTCTGTCTCCCTTATCCTTTTATTTCTTGTTCTATTTGCATTCCACATCAGACTAATGGTTCATTTATGAAGTCATGGAAAAAGTAAAGGTCCTTGCATAAAGGACTGCAATCTACATCATAAAAGTGCTATCTGAATTGCTGCACTATAATTAGCAACTTTATTGAGAGTGGCCGCCATTAGAAAGAAAATGTGTTTACAGTGCAGATAAATAAATAGACAAACCTATTGCATGTTTTCATTTTGAGAACACAAGTACACTTAGTATGAAAGCTGATTTTAATTTTTATATTAGTAAATTCAGCATAATATCCAGAAAGCAACCACCATTAATTTTCTTTAGAAATATTTGCAGGTTGAGAGAATGTATTTGTATTTTGGAGAACAATACAATGCAATTGCAAACATTTTGACCTTCTAATCATTGTTCTGAATTTTCTAATATGTTTTGACAATGTTGAAAAAGAAATGCTGGGCTCAAAGCAGGCAGCAATTATACACTGTGATGTGAGGCTGAATCAGAACTTCAGTCGTTACTGAGAATATTGAGTATGTTTTCAAATGCAAAAATGAAATGCATATTAGTAACTTTTTTTTTTTTGTTGGTCGGAGGCTTGTCTGATATATAATGAAGAAAAAGAACTGAAGAAACTCATAGTAATAGACACATTAAGAGGTAGTGTAAGTAGTTGATAATTTATTCTGACTTGCACTCTAAATGGTCACCAAGCTGCCTGAAAGATCCAGACTCTGTATATTCATTTTGTTATCTGAATATATGTAGGTACATTAACTTTGCAATGCTAGAGAAAAATCGCTTGTTTTTTTTTTCTTACTCTTCTAGTATTGCACCACTGTAGTTATAAAAATTACTTCTAAGGGGTAGCTCTCAAAGATTATACCCCGATCTTAATGTGAGTTTAGAAGACAGAGTGATTTCAGTGTTCTGTATGTTGTACTAAAATTCTGAAGCTTTAAACTTGTGCCAACCCTAAAGGAAATGAGTGTTTTCGGGGCTTTTGAAGAGGAAGGTGAGGTTTGGGGGATTTCAGGATTTATTTTCTAAAGCAGAAAATCTCTTGCAAAACAGGTAAAAACTTAAGGCTCCAGGACTGTGCTCCTTCTGAGCACTCTTTTAACTAGCATGCTAATGTTAAACAGTATTACCCTGGGAGTAGTTAATGGCTGCCACCAAGCATGTCTTTGATTTAAAGGTAATCACAAACCTTGCTAATGCTCTTCACTAAGCCTAAATGGAAGAGGCAATTAAGTTCCTTTTATGGAGTAAGATAGCTGAACAATACAAGTCAGCTCCCAAGGCACTGGATCACTTGGGAAGGACTGAGCAAGAACTGCATGAGTGGCTTCTCTGGGGATTGAGTGCAGATGCAGAGGCTGAGGCATTGATTAGTTGCAACTGTGCTTGTCAGTGTGGGTTTGACAGGCAGAAGATAAAGAGAGTTGGCTGAGAAGCAGTGGTGAGCATAGACCTCAGAGGGAGCAAAGGTGGAATTCCTTGGTGCACAGGACTGTCGGGGAAATTGTGAGCAAGGAAACCGCCTGCTCCTGCTGTTTTGTTTCTATTGTGTTCAGGGAAACGGGACTTTGTGCACATTCTTTGCAAAAAAACAGAATTACACCAAAGAAATACCTATTTCTATCATAATTTCTCCTTTTTAATGAAAACATGGCAAGGTTCAAATAGGATTAATTGCTTGGGCCAAGAGGAAACACTAGCATTTCTAAGAATTAAGACTTCAAGGAAAGATTGCTATTTGAAAATTTGCATATGCCAGGTGTAATGTAGTCCACATACCGGCCCATCTAGTTAGTAGGCAGTTGTCTTTTAGCTCATGCGGTAGAATCTCATGCACTAGCCTCCAGAAGTCCTGGGTTCAATCTCGGCCGCCGATGAGCAGGGTAAGTCAGTGTTACATGGGTACTAATATGTTTAGTCTCTCACGTATTGTCATCAGTATTTAGCGGATTGTGAAAGTATTATAACAGTAAAAAGTGGTTGTCTTTATTTTTTCTTTCTCACTCTGTCAACAACATAAAAAACAAACGTGTAAACTTGCCTTTTTTGTTAAGCAGCAACAAAAAGCCAGAATGGTTATGACTGTTTAGATCACTTAGACGTATACATATTTCCTTGTTAGTAGATGCAATGTGGGATACAACATTGGCGCCGACTTCTTCTGGCACCGGTGGGTGCTTGATCCCCCCACCCCTGGACCCGCCTCCGCCCCAACTCCACCTCTCCCTGCCCCTATTCCAACTCCTTCCCCAAATACCTGCCTCCTTCCCTGAGTGCACCAAGTTCCCGGTCCTCCCCCCTTCCTCTTGGAGTTTGCTACAGCAGTTTGGCAGCAGCAAGAGCTGGGTGGTAAGCTGAGGAGTGGGGACACGGTGCACTCAGGGGAGGGAGAGAAGGCGGAGGAGGAGGTGAGGCAGTACAGGGTGGGGAGCTTGGCTGCCGGTGGGTGCAGAGCACCCACTAATTTTTCCCCATGGATGCTCCAGCCCCAGAGCACCCACGGAGTCAGTGTCTATGGTATACAAACACACTCTCTACTGTATAAACCTCTTTCCCTTGTTGTAGTTTGTTTTATTAACAAAAAACAAGATGATCACCTTGAATCTTCTCTCTAGGCTTGTCTGCTCCTTCAAGAATATTCAGCCCACATATAAGGTCCTTTTACCCCCAAGAACCACTGCACCTTCCTGATATCCAAGTGAGTGATGACTACCTGCTGAGTGAATTAGCAGAACCCACATAACCATTACCAGCAGGTTCAACATCTACTATAACTTGGTTGAATGTTGCAGCCAACAGTGCCAGCCTGTTACATTTTCCTTTTACTCTATTGCAATCCATTTTTGCAACTGTATTGTCCTAATCTTTTTTTCCCCCCAGGTTTATTATATAATAAACAATAAACAATAAAAAATATAATCTCAATGCCATGTGGCTGCTTAGATTTCCTAACCTAAATGATAGTGCTATGTACATTCTGTTTCTTTTAATAGTGAATCACTATAAGTCTAAGTGATGGCATGTTTATCATCCCTACATCTAATTGAATTGTTTGCCTATGGCGTGTTCTCAGTGTAAATTTGACTGGGACCATAAAATGCAGAAACAATTTACTTGTATAAGATAGATTGTGTTGCTGTGATTTGGGGGGTTTTCAAAAGTGAAAGTACTTAGTACTATTGATGAAATTAAATGAATAGTTTAACACAGAAAGTGTCAGATGTGAGGTTATTAATAAAATCTTAATATACTGCTTCATAAATTTTAAAGATAATATCTTTAAGGTGTTTTAAGATATTGGCTGCTGTTTTTTGTTTTACTTTTAACATTTTTCTTTCTATCTAATGTAGGGCTTAATCCTGCAAGGGAGAGGTGGGTGGAGAAGAAAATGTGGCTAGAACGGCCAAATGCTGCTCATAATCTTGTGAGTTGATTGGGAATACCTGACAACAAAATATTTCCATAAATGTTGACTCTGCACATCACATTGGGCATGCTCTGAAAACAGGCTCTATGCCCTGGATCCTAAATTTTTTCTTCTTTCTTCTTCTTTTCTTCATCCCCTGAAAGCATGGCTTTTTCCCTTCACTCTTGCGTCCAAATGTGTGAGTGGTGTCCCTGGTTTGCTTTGTTTTGCCATGTTTTGTTCCAAGCAATTGAAGCCTAAGGGCTTGCAGGATTTAGCCCATATTTTGCAAATGCTTCAGCTATTATGCTTTGAGAATCTATATGGAATTTTGAAAGTGTGTATATATTTATTATATTATTTGCAATTTGGGTATTATTAGATGCAATTTGATCCTTAAATGAAAGACTGAAGTTGGCTGTACTCTTTGCACTCCAATTCAAATTATCATTACAATTTGTTAGACAAGAAACTTGACATGTACCTTCTACATTCTGAGGATATCAGGGCCAAAAATTAAAGAAAGTCTTTATCTTGTAGTCTAAACACTAGTAAGTCTACAAGTTTTATATCTCCATACACACAGCTACACACACAATTTGTTTTCTCTGGCTTTTATTTTTAAAATTTATGTAGAATTGATTTAATCAGTTTCAATATCATTGATCCATACTGAGCACACACTAAGTAACTATTATTAAAAGTAGTGTAAAGATACACTTCATTAAAAGATTATCCCATGCTTGATATACCTGAGAAGTTTTTTGATTCTTTAATGGTGCAACGTTAAAAGTCAGAGTGAAAGTAACTTTCAGCACTTACTGATACGGGGCCTCAGGTGGAAGGAGAGGGGCTGGGGAGGGTCAGCATCCCTCAATCAGCCCATTTGTGCTGCCTGCCTAGCTACAGTGTTGCCTGTTCAAAATGGTGTTTTAGAATGAAAGATCTGTTTATAAACTTCTATTTATCATTTCTGTTCTCTGAATAAAAAGTGAATCCATATGTGGAATTGGATCCTTAGTTGATTCACCCGAACACCAGTTTCAGATACGTAAATATTTTTTATATATAAAATACACTTTCAAAATTCCACAAAAAGGTTTTAATGCCTGTGACTAGTTGCATAATCATTTCCAAAATATGAGCTTGATTATACAAGCCCCTAAGCAGCACAGAACATGCTAAATAGGGAAATATGCATTACTGCTTTGTGAGCATATACACTCTGGCAAAAGTGTATGAGAAGCATGGCACACAAATACTTGCTTAGTAAGAACCTGCTCCTGAAAATTGCTGAGTATCCTTGGCTTTCATTGAAGAAATTTGAGGTAGGAAGTTCAGTACTACGCAGAGTCAAGTCCTAAAGCTATAAACCATGAAATATGGTATATATATCCACTAAGGGGCAAACTCACTGGTGCTTACTTGAGCAATACTCCTATTGGATTCAGCGGGAGTTAAAGAGGTTTAGCACCTTCCAGAGTCATGACTATTGTTTTTCTGCTTAATTTCTACACACAAGATGGAAAATGGTGAATGGCTGGTTGGCTGTAAGACCCTGGATCACACTCTGGAGGAGGTTTGGCATCCAAATCCATGTCCAGAATTTTCAGTTTGGGCGTATTTATAATTTTTTATGGTAACAAGTATAGTTTAGGAATGTTATTTTCCTGATGTTCTCTTCTCTTCTTCCACAACACTCCCTTGAGCATGTATCTCTGCATATTTCTTAGTTACGAAAAGCCAGCTTGTGATAGTCATACTCATGCTGAATAATACCTTTCAGCACAAGTGAGTTGTACTGAGGTCATTGTAACTAAGATCATCACGGTATGACTCAGTGTAAAATCAGTTCTTTATTGCTGGTCATATTAAAAAAAACAAAAACAAAACAAAACAAAAAAACCAACCTATACCAATGAGTGTTAACATCTAATAAAGATGAACTTCTTATGCTCAAAATGAGTTTTGTAGCAGTATGACTCATGGCAGTAATTTCCTTTAGTAAGCCACATGGTCATTAACCCCTTTAATACATCAGTGCAGTGGATCCACATTCAGGATTAGTATCAATCAGTGTGTGTGTAGCTATATTAGTCCAGATTTTCCTAATGTAGCCAGGCCTTAGAGAGGCATATCCATGGCAAACCATGGAAAAGAAAATGGATATTTTTACATTAGTTTAGGAAATGCAGGTATCAAGTAGTGGGCCAAATCCTTAGAGCTGCTGAGCTCCTACAACTCCCAATGAAGGCCATGGGGTTTAATGGTTCTTACCAGTAAAGCTACATTGTTTAGAAATGTAATTCCAACAAAGGCTCCAAATTGTATGGGGAGAGAGGAAAGCTATTAGTTGTAAAGTTAAAGCAATTTGTTTTTATTTACAAATTAATTTCAGCTTCTTAGAATTAGACAATGTGATGAACAGATTTAATCACCAACAGATTAAATAATGATATTTTATTTGGATTCTCTTTGCCAATAATCATGTTCTGTTTTGTTCAATCCCTGATCAGGTTTTGTTCCTACATGCACAACTTGCACAATATTTTAAACTAAACATAAAATAAATATGGTATCACTTAATTTTGTTTTATGTTGAGGTCATGCTTATGTTTACATTTGATTACTTCTTTACCATATATTACAAACAAATCTATTTCAAAAAGGGAAATAAAGCACTGTAAATTCATTTCTCTTCCAAGCACTACTTTCAAAAGAGCAAAGTCAGGCAAATACAGGAAAGCTTACCATACCTTTGACTTCATTCTGATTTGTGTCTGCTACTAGAGAATCTTGTATTGTGTAAGAGCATATTGGTTTGTATTTCTACCAATGGTGATTTCTAATTCTGATTCTTTATTCAATATTCTTAAATACTTAAATTTTATTTAGTAGCCATGCGGTTGATTAGCAGTTATTTTTTTTTTGTTAACATTAACTTTGTCACAATATTTAGATTAAGTTAAGCAGTGAGATTCTTCGGTACAGCAGTGAGGACATGGATATTTGTTGTGTGGCTTTTTTTAAGCTATTTTGTTACATCTGTTAAAAAAAGATTTTGTTTTTAGATGTGGATTTTTTGTTTAATAAAAAACAAAACCATTCATCTCATTTCCCTTTTTAATTTGTTTTTATTAAGAAAAAATATTTTATTGAGATTTACTCTTTCAGAAACAGAGTTGGGTAAATATTCTTTATTAATAATTATATTCTTAGATCCATGGACAGGGAATGCTTGATTAGTTGCCCACCACCTTTTAGATTGAAATCTATTATATAGGTTACTAATAGGGCTATTAAGTCCAATAATGATTACTTGCATAAAAAGAGATAATTGAAATGTAACAAATGAAATAATTTGACAAATCAACAAAACATTTTATATCACTGAGGGGAATGTACACAGGAATGTCAAAACTGGAACCAAAAGTTTAGAAGCAAGTAGTATTAAATCATATGATCTTATTCCTGACAGCCATCACATGTATAGCCAAGAATAGGAAGAGATTTTCCGAAAATTAATCAAACATTTAATTTTAAGCTGAACTTTGGGAAGAAGTTAGACTCCATTGGACTGGACAAGACATGAGACAGACTGGGTATGTGAGAAGGGGTGAGCTGTTAGCATTGGAATTTCAGGCTTTGGACACTGAGACAGAGAATTATGAAGAGACTAGTGATCTTGACAAGTGGGTGGATCGCGGATTTCTGCCTAGGACATAGATATTTTTGTAAGGTTTTTATTTTATATATTTTTGCCTTTCAGTTGTTCAAGGACTAAACATATCATTTTGTCATTTAAGCATCTTAAATTGTAAATAATTGAAAGGAAAAATAGTACATGACTGCAGATGATAAACTGACTCTTGATTACTTATCCCTTTAAGATTGTGGGATGTGATCAGATGTTTCTAAAGCTCTTTTCACTATAGGTATTCTTTTTGCTTTCATGCATAATGATAAACATTTGTTGCTTTTACTGACACACTGGTTCTTAGTGATAACTAACTTTTACAAGAAATGCAACATTTAGATAAAAGGTGGTATAAAAAACTGTAAGCTATAGACCAGGTAAAAAGGAGAGAGAAGAAACTATATTAAGCCAAAGAAAGGCTTTTGTGAAATACTTATCTAAGGTTCTTAAGAAGAGAAACAGAATAAATTAACATTTCTCCAGTGTGAGTACAGTAGTCAGTTTTGTATGGGGAGCCAAAAACCATACCCCTTTAAGATTATAATAATTCTTTAATTTCTTCTTTCCTGAAGTACAAATTTTGGAGAATGCTGACATTTTGCAATAGTCTTGTGAACATTACATACAACTAATTAAAATGCCCATACAGCTGTTCATTCCTTTCTGTTCCTCTATAGTTAACTTGCATTGGCAGATGAAATCAGCCTCCAAAAAACTGTGACTGCTATTCATAGCTTGTGTGTTTCTTTCATCTGAAGCCAACCTTAGTCAATGTTATATAACCCAACCCGTCACAATATGATTCAGCTGTGATATGCAAAGTTGTAGGTTTATTTAGACTGGATATCTTGTATCTATCTTGTGATTGCATTATCAGATTTCAGAGTAAGATGCCAATGAGAATTACACATCTATGTGTAGTATTGGAACATATAATTAATCACACATATTATATAGTTCTGTTTTGCAACTGTGGGTGAGAGTGATTAAATACATTCTTTAAGTAGAATGCATATATTCCAATTCCTGGACAGGAGAAATATGGAGAGACAGGTGCTTAATATCACTAAGTGTTTGTGATCACTGAATTGGCAGTCAGTTGAGGATGTCAATTAAAGTATACAATATCTGTCAAAAAGAAAAGAGTAATAAATTGCTGAACTGCTTTGGTACTGGAAAAATAGTTTAGGAGTAATAGCTAGGCAAGGAGGGGAGATTTATTTAATTTCTGAGGTGGTAGAATAGTCAAATTCCTGGTATAACACATTCATATTTGTAACAGGGTCTGCTGGCCCCTCTTCCTGCAGCTTGCTGGCTGCCCCAAATAAGGCTTTGCAAGAGGCTTCCACTGTGCAACATCTGTGTATTTATTATTTACAATGCAGTGCCCACCACCAGTGTTAAACTATATACAATCTTAGAGGCTTGCTTGGCTGCTCACAAACACAGCACCCCTCAGCTGGGAGACTGACCTTGCCCTGGCCATTCCCCCTTCCTGCTGGCTCCTTACAGCCTTTGTAGCATTCAGGCCAGCAGGTATGGCCAATCCACAGGCCAGGCATCAGGCTTTCCCCAGCCCCAATCTATCTTCCCTGATTGGCACTGGCTGAGCAGGGACTGATTAGGTGCCTCTGCACTAGCACCCTGCTACAATATTGGGTAGATTTTAAGGGTGAATGACCTCATTTGTGCCACACTGTGCTGAATAGAACAAAGCACCTAAAGACTCAACTTCAGGGTATTTTGATCCATCAAATGCCTACACTGAATGACCTTCATTTGGAGCAGAGGTTCTCAGACTTGGTTCATGGCTCGTTTATAGCAAGCCCCTGGTCGGCTGTGAGATGCTTTGTTTACCTGAGCATCCACAGGTACCTCCGCTCGCAGCTCCCAGTGGCTGTAGTTCGCCACTTCCAGCTGATGGGGGCTGCAGAAAGCTGTGGCCTGGCCTTTGCCACTTCCAGCCTAAGCCATGAACCAAGTTTGGGAAACCCTGATTTAGAGTAAATGCAACCATGAGGCTAAGGTGTAATGTTTTATACAATGAAGAATATAGGTCACAAAATAAATTCAGCAGGCGTTTTGGAAATGCTAGATTAGGATAAGGGATCTGTTTTACAGAAATGGTCCTGAGGGGGGTGGGGATTCTTTCCCCTTCATTTTGCATTATCAAATGTGGCCATAATGTCATTTGATCTGTATTATGACTACATTTTATTTTAATTGTATTCCTTTACAGTATGACGTCTATTTAAATAGACTAAATACCTCTCATTGTCCATCATAAAGTGCAGTTCAGCAGCATTTTAAGGATATACTTCAGCATTTAATAATCTGAGATCAATCTGGTAATAGAAATAGTGTGAAACTAGTCATGAGTAGTTTGGGCCATTTTCTTAAAGTAGGTTTTGCAAATAAATGACAAACTTTGGTAATAGGTTGATTGTCTTCAACTCACATGGGAATTGCGGGCACTCAGCGCACCACAAGAGAGAGGGTCTGCATGCAAATTTCTCAAACTCAGAAGTACTTTTCATAATTATTATTGCCATATGCATGAGTATATGCTACAAATGTTTTAAACGTTCATTTGTCTGTGGGCCAGAATGGGGTTTACCTATGTAAATAAATACATAATAAATGTAAATACATTGACAGAAAATAGAGAGAACCTAATTTGTTTGATCACCTTATTCTACATACCATGCCAGTGCAGGATTGTTTCATGCAGTATATTTACTTGTGCTTTGCACAGTCTAACTTTAAATGTCTCCAGCAATGGGACATCTACCATTTCCCTTTAAGGACTATTACTATAGATTTTACCATCAGAAAAATGTCCTGGCATTTCATGTAAACTTTCTCTTTTTCCATGTCAACACATTAGTACTTGTCATAGCTCCCCTTTCCCGTTCCCTACCATAACTGCCAAATACCTAACAGCTGTCCTCCTTTGGTATTGCTTTCCTTCAGAGCTTTGTAAACAACTGTGCAGTTTGTGTCTTCAGGTTCACCTTCTGTTTCTAACTTTCTAGTTCACTTTCCTGTTTCCTTTTCACCCTGATATGGATTGTCGCACCAGTGTCAGGGAGGGTGTGTATTGGGAGTATACTGGTGGCTAAATCTGTGTGAGCTCTCCTGGAAACATTATACTTGCCTCAGGAAAAGTGCCTTTGGGAGTAGCTGTCACCTACCTGCATCAATGGTTGGAGGAAATTGATGCAGCTAGTGTAACTTGTACATTTTCTGGGGGTGGTGTTCTATGCCATCTAGTGGCACCAAGACCACTTAGAGAGAGAGAGAACAAAAATGAGTGTGCTCTACACCCTTAGTGAGCAGCTAGCTAGCTTTTGGCTCATGCAGAAGAGGCTTATGTACTAAGCACCAGAGGTTCCTGGTTCGATCCTGCCCGTCACTGACCAAGGTCTGTTGATATTACACCAGCAGCGAGAGGGGGATATAGCAAGGGAGGGAGAAACTTGCCAGGGAACATTAGGTAGTGATCTTTGGGAATCTCTCCCATCCATTTGCCAGATGGGAAAGAGGGTGCTGATTGTCCAGCATTCCTCGTCACCTAGGATTTAGCACAGTGCAGGGGCCATGTGGAATTTCTTTCAGCTCTGCTCTAGCAGCCCACCTTACCCACCCACACTAGGAATGGGAACAGGAGAGCTCCATCCTCTTTGGAGCCTCCCTTCAGGTAGTTGAAAGCAGCTATCAAATCTCCCCTCACTCTTCTCTTCTGCAGACTAAACAAGCCCAGTTCCCTCAGCCTCTGCTCATAAGTAATGTGCCCAGCCCCCTGATCATTTTTGTTGCCCTCTGCTGGACTCTCTCCAATTGTCCATATCCTTTCTGTAGTGAGGGACCCAAAACTGGACACAGAACTCCAAATGTGGCCTCACCAAAGCTGATTAGAGGGAAATAATCACTTCCCTCAATCGTCTGGCAATGCTCCTACTAATGGAACCCAATATGCCATTAACCTTCTTGGCAACAAGGACACATTGCTGACTCATATCCAGCTTCTCATCCACTGTAATCCCAAGGTCCTTTTTAGTGGAACTGTGCTTAGCCAGTTGGTCCCCGCTTGTAGCAGTGCATGGGATTCTTCCCTTCCTAGGACTCTGCACTTGTCCTTGTTGAACCTCATCCAATTTCTTTTGGCCCAATCTTCCAATTTTTCTAGGTCACTCTGGACCCTATCGTTATCCTCCAGCATATCTACTTCTCCTCCCATCTTAGTGTCATTCATGAACTGGCTGAGGATGCAATCTATCCCATTATCCAGACGATTAATTAAGATGTTGAACAAAACCTGCCCCACAACTGACTCCTGGGGCACTCTGCTTGATACCAGCTGCCAACTAGACATCAAGCCTTTGATCACTACCCACTGAGCCCAACAATCTAGCCAGCTTTCTGTCTATTTTATAGTCCATTCATCCAATCAATACTTTTTAAACTTGCTGGAAAGAATACTGTGGGAGACTATTAAAAAGTTTGCTAAAGTCAAGATATATCACTTCCCAATGTTTTCCCCATATCCACAGAGCCAGTTCTCTCATCATAGAAGTCAGTCAGGTTAGTCAGGCATGACTTGCCCTTGGTGAATCCGTATTGACTGTTCCTGATCACCATCCTCTCCTCAAAGTATTTCAAAATGAATTCCATGAGGACCTGCTCCATGATTTTTCCAGTGAGTGAAGTGAGACTGACCGGTCTGTAGTTCCCCAGGTTCTCCTTCTTCCCTTTTTAAAAGAGGGGCACTATATTTGCTTTTTTTCCCAATCATCCAGGACCTTCCCCAATCACCATGAGTTTTCAAAATAATGACCAATGCCTGTGCTCTCACATCAGCAAATTCCCTTAGCATCCTCGGATGCCTTAGATCTGGACCCAATGGACTTGTTCATGTCCAGCTTTTCTAAATCTTTTTCCCGTGAGCCAATTGGAAGAGGACCAAGGAGTTTTTTGCCTTCCCTGCAGCATCTTCAAGCCACAGTAAGTTAAGCAGGAAAACGCTTGGCACCTGAGGTTTGGGAGGGTGTTTGTTTATCATAACTTGTAGCCAGTTTCCAGTGTGGCTAAGAGAATAAAATGAACCATTCCCAGTGTAAAAGATTTGGGATTCTGGTGATGGGCCTTGAGTTCATCTGATAGGCTGAGGCTTTGTGGACCTACATCCCACCCTGCTGCACCCTTTATCCCTCCTGCAAGGGGACGGGGAGGATGATAGGACTCTGAGGAAAGCTGAATTATAAGGATCATGCAATATGGCTTGTATAGTAAGGAGCCCTCTAATCCAAGCATGGAAAAACTTTTTGGCCTGAGGATTACATCGGGGTTGCAAAATTGTACAGAGGACCGGGTCAGGGAAGGCTGTGCCTCCCCAAACAGCCTGGCCCACCCCATAT
>ML677335.1:20119078-20157401 GCA_007922305.1 Dermatemys mawii | reverse complement strand
ATGGTATGACTCTGGGAGAGGGGGGAAGGTGGAGGAGGGGCCAGGAGCATCCTCCCCGACCAGGAGCTCAGGGGGCCGGACAGGACAAGCCCGCGGGCCGTAGTTTGCCCAACCCGCTCTAACCTTTGCACTGGAACCAATTAAGTGCCTGGTATAGGCGAGTTTGGGTGATGAGGGGGTAGTGCCGCTCCCCTTCATTAAAGTTTTTAATAAAAGCCTCCTGGTTAATTCCATGTGTGTTTCTGTCTTCTTTTTGCTGTTGTGTCCATATCAGGGTACCTCTCTTCATATGCCCCTCCTCTGTGCTGTGGCTAAAAGCCACAAAGATTACTTAATTGTCTAGAATTTCCTGTCAGTATTTGTTATGTTAAGAACTGAAGTGAATAACTGGAGAGTGTCAGAATCACTTAAAAAAATCTGTGCAATATTTGTCATTTTCAAGTTCTCCTGTCAAGCACACATAGCTGTATGGCAAGTGTGGATCAGTGTTGCTGTCCACTCAGGATTGTATTGGGAATGTTGTGATATTTTGGTGTGTTTCTCTTAAGTCAGAGGTTACAGGAGAGTCTCGGGGAGTTAAATATCCACATTTGTGGTTAAAGAGGAATGTATGAAAATGTGACCCAACTCTGCACTTATTTTTTTACAATTTCCAAAAATAATTCATCTATTCACTGAGAAGAAGAATGGGAAATTTCAAGCAAAAGAAAATGGGGAATTATAATGGAAATCTCAGAATAACCTAAACTATCACTTTTGCTAATTAATAATAATTGCTAATTAACACAACAAAATTGCATATTGTTTAAAAACAAGCTATTGATATTTCACATTTATATTTAATTATAAGTGGTGATTTTAATCTTTGAATATTGTTCATAATGGGCAAATTATTAGAGTTTAAGAAAACATTGCAGGGTTCATGAACTGCAAGAAAGACAAAGCTGTACTAGTATGCTAGGCTGGCTGAGGAGCTGCTGTGGTAAATAAAGCTTAAGAGCCTCTCAGGCTGAGTGGGGCTTGCAATAAAAATTACTTCTAAATTTCTATATTAAAAAATCAAGAAATTATTTTGAGGGCACTCTCCATAGATAAGGATAACTGATGGAATTCTTTCTGACAGAGTGCAGAGATATTTTAGTGCTATAGTCAAAAGTGGTTTACAGGTTACTATCATCAATCAGTGACCTCAATTATAAAGTAGACTACCAAATTTCCTGGTTATTATAGGATAGCCAAAGGTCCTCAGTTCTCACTGGTTTCTGTTTGTTTTTAAATAATACAAAGAGTCTGATTAAGATTTTTCAGGAATGTAATATTTCTAATAAATAACAGAGATGAAAAGTCACTGAACACAATGGACTGTTTCATTTCTTGCCTAGGTGAGATTAGATCTATCATTTGGGACTCATTTTGCATAACCCCAGGACTTCAGACTTTGATTCCTGCTCATGCTTTTTTTTTCTCTACCGTATATGTAATATCATATTCTCCAGGCATAATTATATCACTCATGCTTGTGTAAATTAGGAGTAATTCATGGAAGATGAGTGACCCTGAGCAATTCATGGAAGATGACTGATCTGATAAGTGAGTTCAGAATCCAGCCCTTTATCTCTGTCATTAATAATCTATTACAAATTTTTATTTATCATTAAACATGTGTTCCAGTTGAATAGCAGTAATCAACAAAAATCAACATTTTTAAACAAATATCCAAAATAATGCTCATTTTAAAATGGCAGAAGTTGTATTGCCACACCATTGTCTCCCTCCACGACACCTTTTAATATATTCTTCCATGGTGTGCTGTAAAGGATTAAGCTTCATAAGGAGGTTTAAAGTTATCACCCTTCCTGTTAACTCTCCTGTACAGAGAAACGGGAACTGGTTGCAGAGAACAAGACCGAGAATCCTTATTTCTAAAATCCTCATGATTTTCAAACCATCATTGTCATTTTTTTGTGGCGTGACACATGACCACTTGAGATTGCCAATAGTGGTTATCAGAAGTGGAAAGTACAGAGTGCCAGGGAGTCTGAGATAGGAGTGAGAGGAGTCAGTGTTTGGTGAAAGTGATATTTACTACAACAAGAATAAAGGTAAAATAAAAATGGTTGTTGCACAGGCTGTCCAATTGCTGCATGGCAATCTATCACCCTCCCTAAAAATTATAGAGATTACTGAGCCGAGCTGATTTAGAAAATCTTGAAGTAGCAATAGCATTTTGGACTGAGTATTTAAATCAAAGGAGTTAATTTAAAAAAAAATGAACCAAAAGAAACCCTCTGCTGTTTGATGATGGCTTGTGATGAAACACTCCATATAAACATACATTCCATATTGAGGAAGAAGAAGGGAAAGAAAGCTTTGAGGAATAAATGGAATGTTTGTGTCCCTACCAAAAATATTTCCCTTAAAAATATATATTCTGTATTGAAAAACCCACACATAATAAAAACAACTGAGTAGCTTGTCAGAGATTTACAATTAATAGCCAGTTGTGTGAATCTGGAACATTAAAAAGACTCCATCATTGAAGATCAAATAGTTTTAGGGAGCAGGGGCAAAAAGGTATATGAAAGGGTTTAAGGGGTTTTTTTTGTTTTAAGGTATGGACCCAACACTTGAAAAGAAGTATTTTTCACATGAAAAGAATGGCCATAAAAAGAGAGAGGCACAAATTGTAAAACCAAATTTAAATGTCAGGCACAGACAATGAAAATATGACAGGAACAAGATGTCTATCATGTGGCAACCAACGGAGTATAGGGGAAAAAATCTGTAATAAGTCCCACCTCTGATTTAAAATATTATAATGATTCTGATTGTGCTGCACATTTAAAAAAAAAGGGTTAAAGTTTGAGAATTAGTCTGTTTCTTGTGTTGAGATTCACATAGCACAGGTGAGTTTGGTTGTCAACAAGATGGTTCACAGTCCCTGATTCTGTACTGTGATCTTTACTGGCTCTGGCACCAGCTTATGCCAATGAGATATGACTTTCAATGGGCCATATACTAGAGGAGAATCAACAGAAGAGTTCTTCACTGGGAGAGTTCCCAACTAACCAGCTGTGGTCAGATTCTGGCTCATCTAAATGGCTCGAAAAAAACCCAAACTCACATCAGATGGAGTGAGGACCTAGTTCAGCATATTAAGATTCCTCAAGATATTGTTATGGAACTAAATGAAGAGAAATATTAACAGGAAATATTTCTGTTTGCTCCAAAGGATTGCTAGGACAGCACAAGGCAAATTCTTTAGCAAAAAGAGTGCATTGGCAGCGCTTTTGGCAGATATCTGTTGACTCAGAAAGTTGAAAGATTTTTACTTAGGATGAATTGAGAATGGGAATTAGGCAATGATGTTACAACTCATTATGTACGCATGGAATGGAATTCCAGTGCAGGTACTCCATAGAGAGGGGTTACAGTGATAAGATAAATGGTTTGGTAAAGGAGTTGTTTGGTAAAGGAATGGAACAGGGTGGGTTTGGAGCACTTTGAGTGGCATGGCAGGGACTCCACCTTTACCCTCATTTGATGGTACCAAATGCACTTAAGAACATAAGAATGGCTATACTGGGTCAGACCAAAGGTCCATCCAGTCCAGTATCCTGTCTGCTGACAGTGGCCAATGAAAGGTGCCCCAGAGGGAGTGAACCTAACAAGTAATGATCAAGTGATCTCTCTCCTGCCATCCTTCTCCACCCTCTGACAAACAGAGGCTAGGGACACCATTCCTTACCCAGCATGGCTAATAGCCATTAATGGACTTAACCTCCATGAATTTATCTAGTTCTCTTTTAAACCCTGTTATAGTCATAGCCTTCACAGCCACTAGGCATTTAATAGTAAAGTTTTAGCCTAATTAAACTCTGTCAGTTGTCTCCTGTCCTTCCTCCAGCATAGCCAGGCAATGGCTATATGGACTATTTAACAAGAGAAGAAGTGATAAGAAGAAATAATATCTTTACCATGGCCAGAGTAGCTTTCAAACAACTGAAATCATCAGCCTGGGACAGAAATTGACCACCAGTGACTGATTTTAAGATTTAGGTGATTCTGAATATGGAAAGACTCAAAGATATATTGGGAAAAAAATAATCAAACTGCAAGTCACATTGAATTGTGTCAACAAGTTCATACTCAACTATGCAGTTCAAACTCACTGTAGCAGCCTCCTTCGTCAACATACAGAATAGGCATGGATGCCAGGACATGGAAGAGAAGCCAAAGATTTTAAATATGTACTGACATTGGTATCAGCTCTATTATTCTTTGACCCACTGAAAGAGATAAGTCTTTCCACAAATTCTTCAAAAGTAGAACTGGGAGCTGTATTACTACAAAGACATGGGACTGAATAGCTGTATTGCGAGAGCTATGATGGTGCTAGAAAAAAATGAACACAAAAGAGGCTTATGTCTTATTAAGATGCGAGTATAAAATTTCCTGTTTTCTTGATGGTCATCACTTTAAAAGTGAAACCCACCATAAACAACTGATTGTAATGCATATGAAAGAGCTTGGAGAAACAACAGCAAGTAATCTGCAATTAGTTTTGAGAGTACAGTCAAAGAGTCACTTGGCATTCCAGTGAAGATGCCATCTAGCAATTGCAGATGTGCTGCCTGAGTGTATGCTTCACTTGATAACCAGGATTTGAACAAGCTTTAATAGTACATGTGAACATGATAAAAACAGCCAGCAATAAGGGCTTAGCTGGAAAAAGAGAGAGCTTGAAACACTGCAAGCTGTAATTCACAATATATAATGAATGGATTGAGAAATCTATGCTTTTCATCTGCATACTCCCAATATGAAACTGAGATGTAAAAATGCAGTATTAGTAATCCCCATAGTGATAAGAATATAAATATTGGAAAGAATATATGAAGGACACCTTGGCATAACTAAGTCAAAAAGGAACAGCTGCAGAAGTCATACTCAGACCTACGTACAGTTTGTCTGTTTAGATGATAAGTAGGTTAGCAATTATTGTACAGTGAAAAAATCTGACATTTCTTCAAGGTTCCTATGGTCTTATGGAACAAAGTTAAAATTAATGTGTGTGCCCTGGGAAAACATGATCATCTGGTGATGGACTATTTCAGCAACTTTCAAAAAGTTGTGAAACTTGGGGGTACCATAGCTTCAGATGTGATACAGTGAAATCTTTGTTTTGCATATCTTAGTATTCCAAAGACTGTGGACCTCCATTCAAAAACAGTAACTCCTAGGGCTTCACTATCTCTTACAAATGTCAACCTAAATTACCTAATAAACAGAATGTGGCTTCTGTATATTAAGGACTTGCTTAGATAATTACTGCAAGAGAATACACATCTTTAGAACCACTCCACTACAGAGCAAGACTGCTGCAATCTGGAAAAAAGGCAGCAGATGTTCTATATAATAGACCTGTACGTACTCTGTTACCCAATATGAGACATAAAAGAATGACACACAGTCCTGTGATTTTGACAAAGAGATTAAGATAAATCAAAAGTGATATAAAATTATAGCAGAACTACATCTTTTATCACAATTTTAAAAAGTGCAAGCCCATGTGGTTCCATGGGTGCAATTGGCTATTCCATGCCACTCCCTGTTTTGCTGTAGCTTCACTGCATTTTTTTTTTTTTAATCAAAGTAGTTCATTCAAAGCTTGCTTGGGTATGTCTCCATTTGCTTCAGTCACATCTCCTGACTTCTGTGTAGACCTAACCTTGTAGATGCTGCCACAGAAAGGAGAACTAGCTGCAGAGCCTGAGACTCCAAGCCAGATTGAATTATAACAGTGTCAATACATTTAGAAGATAGGATATTTCATATTAAAGTTGAACCTTTTATCCTTGATTTGTATCTCTCTCCTCTTATTTTCCACAGTAGAGTTAAAAATGGAGGGTCAAATTCTCTGCTGATGGAAATTTGCATAGCTCCTTTGAAGTAAATCAGCATAGCTCCATTGAAAACACTTGAGGATCTGGCCCATGTGTCAGCTAGACTTAGAATTTCTTGGCATGTTCTAGATGATGTCACAACCTTATCAATTCTATCTTTTTTTAATATTTAATGGTTTTCTCTCTCAGCGAATCTATTTATGGCACCAATTTAGCTCACAAATTCACACAAACTTTGCCACTTCAGCATATAGCACAAAGAACCGAATGTTCCAAGTATTCCTGAGACAGCCGTGATGCTGTCTCAGGAATACTTGGAAGTATTACAGATGAGAAATACTTGGCAGTATTACAGATGAGATTATTGGGTTTCACATTACTGAGATATTGCAGATTGTGTACGAATAATAGGAGAATAGTGGAAGGACTGAAAAAATAGAGTACAATGTTTTGTTAAATAACATTAATACGACTACCAACTTTAGCTACAATTCTGTTTCATTGTTCTTCTGACCTAACAGTTTATGAACCTTATCATTTAAGACTTTCTAAGCTACAGAGCAACTAGGATAAATTTCATGTGAAATCTAATGTTTGTCTCTCTAAGAATATACAATTAAGAAGAAAGCAGAGGCAAAATGTATAGGAACTGTAGAGACTCCTTTGATTTGTGCTGTAGAAAAACAAATTTCAAATCATAATAAATTATAGCAGATATGTGTAGTATACACTGCAATTAAGATGACCTCAGAGCAATTCCCATTCCCCTTTTTCAACCACTTATTCTCTAGAAATTATTCAGTTTTGTCTGATCATAAACATGACTTTTTTAAGAGTTTAAGCAAAATTGGTTCAGCTGTTATTGAGTGGTGTGTGTGTGTGTGTGTGTGTGTGTGTGTGTGTGTGTGTGTGTGTGTGTGTGTGTGTGTGTGTGTATGTGTGTGTGTGTGTGTGCATTTAAAAGAAATAAAAAGGATACAATCTCCTGTGAATTTCCCAGTCAGTAATAGAATGCCTAGGTAACTCAATGGCACTCAAACTCTGCTTGTATTCCTTAAATGTCGAAGTGTGAAGAGAATAAATTCAGTAGGTTTTAAAGTTATTGCATTTATACTAGGGGAAATTCATGCACATATAATAGAATTTTCTCATGTTTTTTTTTGTTTGCCCCAAAGTTTGAATTGATTGAGTTTAATCATTGAACCCCAGCGTGGGGTCTTTCTACCCCTTAATCTCCTGTGTGGCTATGTCACAATCTGGCTCTCATTGACTTAAAACAGAATCATCAACCCATTTCATAGTATGAAACACATCTTAACAGAGATATTATCTAACAAACCTCCTTTCCTCCCATTTATGAATAGTTCAGACCACTACCATTGCTACAAAATCCAGTTCACAATTGCAGAGTATCCTTGTAATAGCTACTACCATTGCTTGGGTCTAGTTGGCCCAGTTTTTCCCTGCTTAATTTCAATTGCTCCCATAAGCATCCAGGTTCTTCTTGTAATGTGGAGACTAGGTGCATGCAGAAGCATCTGAATATGAAAAGGAGCCATCATCCTGTGACCTACTAGTTTTATGCAGTGTTCTGCTGACCATGAAATCCATGAAACATAGTTTGGAAGTTACTATCTTAGAACACTGGGTGTGGGGATGCAGTGAAACACATTACTTTTGGATAGATTTAAATTTAGAGACAATTTCAACATAGAGATGGCCTAACGGCTAGGATGGTTGAGTTCCAAAATGTCTTAATCAAGGCTGACTGAATTCCAAGATGTGCTGAGATAAATAACTTAAATATCAGACTTTTTTTGCGGGGGCGGGCTGTAGGGGTAGATGGATGAAGTGTGAAAAGAAAGAAAGAAAGGAAAGAGTGAGAGAGAAAGAAAGTGGAAAATTAAGTTCTAGGCAAAAAAAAGCCAGTTCAGAGTTAAGAATGAGAAGAAGTCAAGCTTACAAGAGGCAGAATTAAGGTTGAAAGTTATGTTATTTTTTTCCCTTTGTGCTGTGAGATGAGGCCACAGTTTTAGATGACCCAACAGAGTAAATCAGACAAGTGATGAATACCTCTTTAAAATAATTACATCATTTTTATCTTGCTAACTTCAAGTGTGCATAACTGTAAAACTACTGAAATAATTTCCTGCTTACATTTACCTTTGTTGCACAGTTGTAAATTACAATGTGTATGGGAGGGAAGGCGAATTTTTGTCTCTTAGGGTGCCTTCAATTATAGGTTTAAAATTACTCTACAAAGATAAGTAAATTAGCCACCCTCCTGCGTTGTGGATACTTATTGGCCTCATCTGTAAAATGTCTTGACCAAGGTTATATAGCAAGTCAGTTGAAGAACCATAAACAGAAACCAGACTAAGTGAATCTCGGTGCTGTGGTTTATCCTTTTAGACCAAGTTTCCTCCACCACTTCCTCTCTGAATTCCAAGTTGCATGAGACTTTGAGACATGCATTAACTAAAGAGACTGATGCAAGTGTTTCTCACCTCACAGTGTTCTCAGCTGTTCTAGGTTTGAATTTTACCTAAAGAATAAAAAGTGAATTTTAAACCTACTGGATCAGTTTTCTTAAAAAAATGGCTTATTTAGGTGATCTCTTTGAGATTTGTTGTAAAAAGCAATTGAAGTTTGAAGACTGCAAACTTTAAGTACAGCAATAATACCTTCTGTTAAATATAGAAGATGCATTTCCCTTTCATAATGCATTTGGCCACTTCTGAGTTGTTAATCTATCAACTTTAAGATTGGCAATATCACCAATACTATCTTTTGCATAGAATCAATACATTTATTTAAGCTAAATTGCAATAAACTGTTAAACTGAAAATAAACTACATGCTTAGCTGGCAGGGGATAATGAATGTCACCATGGGGAAGACAGCAACTATGAATTATGGCCCTCAGTTTTAATTGCTTGTCCTTTCTTTTAGCTAAAGGGCTTACATTATTTTCCAGATTAGCACCGCATGTTGCTGCGAAGATACCTCTTTACTTGGTCTGGTAGCGCTCACTGTTGTTACAGTTCCAGAATATAAAGACCGAATATGGTATTTCCTTTTGGAAGGTGAGTTTGTGGGGTAGGAGGAGATAACTATTGCTTCATTATATGTCCCATCAGTGTTCCTTTGGGTTTCATGTTATTGAATGGAAAATAACGACAATTTTCAAACAAAAAAGGATATTGGTCGTCTTCAGTTAAAAATGTCTCTGTACATTGCCTTTTTCTTTTTTCTGAAGTGAACAGTGTCACTTCTGCCTAAAGAGAAGATGTGCTTTGGTGATCTAGTGCATTAATGACCTCTAATGAAATGAGCACTTCGTCTCTTTTCCAAGCCCACAACAGCATGACACTCATAAAATGTACATAGAACTGTCAATAGCTCTGACAGGACTCTTTTGAAGGTTATGTTTTGCAACAGTGATCACACTGCTACTATGATCTCTGGGAGAAGGGTCATTTAAAGATTATTAATTCTGTTTCCCGGTGCCTTCGTAAAATGATGGAGGCAGAAATGAATAAGAGTAGTATGAATCCCTCCCATGAGCTGATTATCTAGACAATCATTATGATTCCTTCTTTGGTAATACTGGCTAGAATCATCAATTAGTTTTCTGCTAAAGTCAAGTTCAGAATTTTCAAATAATGATTTGACTCTGGTATCTTTACAGAAAGAGAAGAGTCATGTTACTGACGTTAAGCAGTATTACCTTTGCTATGTATGCATAATAAAAACATTAAGAGATTTGCAGAGTGCACACATGGAGATTTTAAAATAGTAGTCACTGCATAATATTTTTTTAAAAAATATAAACTCCCTTTCAAAGATTTGAATTGTGAAAAGAAACAAGGAAAAGTTAAGGAATGTCTATATTCTTTGACAAAACACAGGACTTAAATTGTTCAAAATTTTCATTCACTGCAACTGGATACCTGAGTGTTGACATTTGTGCAGCATCATTAATTTGCAGAGAGTTCAGAACCTAGTGTGAAATCCTGACTCCATTGAAGTCAATGGCTCAACTGCATTCAATCAGAGTTTGCCAAGATTTTACTCCTAATTCAGAGCCAGTGATGCCATGAAGACTGATGGTTTATTGTCATACAAGCTGCCTGACATAAGATCATAAGAAATTAACATTAAAGATTTGAAATTTGGATTTTGAATTTGTTACATTTTCATTGTTAAACCTGAAAAGTGTGTGTTGTGTTTTATAACAGCTTCCTAGGGAGGGAAAATATGTGTTGGTTGTAATTTGTATTTTGTTTCAAATTATTTTGTTGCTTTATTAATAAATGAACAACTTAAGGCAAGAGACCAAATTCATCCCTATTTTAATTCCATTATCTTTGCTACCATCTGGAACTCATGTAACAGAACAACAAAATGCTGTATCTTCTATAAGCCCAATAGAGTGTAGGCAAACCTAAATTTCAATTTAGAATAAATTGCCCACATTTTAGCATTTCCATGTATGTACTTGAAGACCTTCCTCATCCTGAATCCTTGGTGCCAGGGATCAATGAGACTTGATGGTATAAAATAAATTAGAAAGAACATGAATTTTAATTTGGGGGTGGGGGACTGGGTACTTTTCATCATAATCTTTGAAAGTTTCATAATATGTTTTTTTTTTCAGACTAATAGAGGCCTCTTTGAGATAACTAACCTTTAACCCCTTGAATCCCTCACAGGGAACAAATATAGGCTGCAGAGCCATCTCACTCAGGGAGCATAGAACTTCAGATGTTCTAGAGAGCTGTTAGCAGATATGAGGACTCTAAGCCGTATCCTTGGGAGGTCAAGCTTGCAAGCTCATGGTTTACTCCCATGACTAGCAGTGATGAGTAAGCAAAGAAATGTCAAATGAAAACCAAGCCTCAGTCACTGATGAAACTGAGCAAACAGATTAAGTTTAATATTTTTGTATAAAAGGGTACTAGTCACCACTAGATTTGTTTGCCCTTGGTTAGCTTGTCTCAGTTTTGAAAAAAGATGAGAAAGAGAAACACAGGCACTCCTTGTGCAGTGTTTTTCCACTGTCTCTGGCCAAGTAGCAGAGAACTTAGTCAACAAGGAGAAACCAAGGCAACCTATGGCATATTACACAAAATAAGCCTTTTAACGTATAACCTATGCACTTACCACCCTGCGTGTGTAATTTTTAGCTTTTAGAAAAAAATCCATAGAAATTAATAGAGAACAGAATTTAATAGGTGATCTTTTATAGAATGTTAAACCATCATACACAATTTGATGAGGAATTGCATTTCTGCTATCTTATAGGAAGTGTTAAATAACCCTGTAAAAATGCATCATTCTGTATTAATGTCAATAGCATTTTTGTGTAATTTCCATAGAAACCAACTGATTTGTACAACAGTTTCTATATAACCCTAATTTCATCCCTAATAAATGATTTCCCATAGGAGAAGGTGGTAGCTCAAGTAACTATATTGTAACTCATTCCGGCCATTATGACTGGGTGATGTTAGGGCCTGTTATTGCTTAAAACTTTGTGAGACTTTGTTGCAGTTAGGATTGATACTGCTATGGGATACTCAGAATGCCTATGTGGCTGCACCCCAGTATTTACACCCTACTCACTATTATAAATAATCTTTATACAAAATATGCCTTGTGTAGTATCCTTTGAAAACTGATAACTCACCAATCAATAATAATGTGGTGAAATGTACATAGCAACATTGCATGCAAAGTTATGAATGTAAGTGGAAATTATGACTGAAAAGTCTGTTTCTCAAATACGAAGGGCAGCTGATGCCTCTAGTCTGGTACCATCAGAGTTAATTGGTAGTCACCTGTCAAGTGGCCATTATTTGGCAACTGTGGGGGCCAGGAACAAATCACTCTGAATTTTAACAAACAACATGAAACCTCTTTCACCACAAGACTTCGTGTATCTGTCTTCATGTTGAAAGGAATGGGTAACCCTCAGGAAAATGCATTTTGAAGAGAAACTGGATTGTAAAAGTGAATAACAAAAATACTCCAGTGTCTTATCTCTTCTCTCGTTCTCGCTCTCTCTTTCACCTAAGAAGACAAAGGAAGTAGTCTTTTGATTTTGGGAGGGACCCTAACATAAAAATTTGAATAGCAGTGTTGCTGAGAACCTTCATTAAGGATTTTACCTTGAACTAAATCTAGCTTGTTAAGTTTAGCTACTAGAAATCATTTTATCTTTTTCTTTTGTAACCATTTTTCATTTAAATACCTTATTTGCACTCACTTAAAATCTCTCTCTCTAGTCAGATAAACTTGTTTTGTTCTTTAATTAAAACTAAACACATAGTGTTTGTGTTTAAACTGAATTGTTTGGGTAACACGTTAAAAAGTAAGTTGTTGTATATCAACTCTTTAGAGGGCCAATAAACAACTAAAATATGAACTGTCCAGGAGTTCAGTGCAGAACATGTGTTTTGGGGAAAATTCAGGACTGGGAGTGTGTTGAGGGCACCCTGCAAGTGGTAACCAAGGCTGGTGGAAGCCAGAATTTGACTGGAGTGTTGCTATCAGGCTGCAGCTATACACAGACACTCAGGATATGACCTGCATGCTGTCTGTGGGGGTGGGAGAGAGGGTCCAGAATGAGAACAAGCATTGTGAGGCACCCAAGGTTGCATGGCAGGTGGTGACAGTCCCTCACTACTCTCAATTGCACCCAGAATGTGACAACCTAATGTGAACAGGAAGTTTCTGGCAGTCTAAAGAAAGTCAGCATGAGCTACATTCTTGTGCAGTTAATGGAAGTGCTGTGCATTCTCCCTAATTAGCCTGCCTCCTGTGTTCTTTATTAATACAACAGTCCTTGTCTATGTTTAACATGAATTGGCATTTGTTAAAGGCCTTCAAAGATTTTGATTCATCTCTTCATGTGGTGTCTCCCATTCATTCTGTTCTGAGTGCCACTTTTTTGATAACCTAGCAATCTGATACAAACATTAACACAGTAGAATTACAAATTATTCAAATTTAAGGCCCTGATTTAGCAAAAACTCAATACAACTGCAGAGGGATCTACACATGTGCATAAGTGCTTTGCTTAATTAGGTTCTAACACATGAACAATATTCACAGCTGATTATCAGTAAGAGGAAAGGAAATGGCTGCATGCATTAAGTCTAGTGTAAGATTTTTGTCAGATATCATTCTCATTATTAGGCATACACAATGCTGACTAAGACTCTGATAAAGCAAAGCCCTTAAACACAAGAGTATACCCATTGAGATCAACTGAGTTCAGTGAGATGTCTTTTTTGAATCGAGGTGTAAGGGAGTCAGAAAAGGAGGTTTCAACAGATAGGTGCTCTCGCAAAAAAGCTACCTGGCTTTGAGCAGAGGTTATATGGATGGAATAAAATCTGAATTTACCCCTTTGTTCAGGGGGGGTCCTCCAAACAAGACTCTTCATTAACTAGGGATAGTTTATTGCATAATCATGATGCCATAATGAATGAAACTTCATTAAATAAAAAAGCAGCAACACAAATAAAGGAGGAAGAATTAACATTGTCTTTACATTAAAGGGTGTCTGCAGCTGCAGTCCAAGCACAAATCTGACTGGCAGGATCTTACTGACAGACTGTGATGTAAACAACTACCGAACCACAGACACCATCTGTGCTACCCTGGCCTGACTTTAGGCCATCCTCCATAAGTACAGAGAGGTTAGTCTCACCATTGACACTGACTCCAGTCAGTCTGTGCTGGGCAGTCTGTCTCAGCTACACATTGAATCCCATGTTCCTTGGAGACAGATATATCTCCCTACCCACCAGCCCAGGCCAAGAAGCTGAAAAAAAAAATCCTCCTTGGAAAGACATCTTTCCCCAAATTTAGAACATAGCATACTGTAGTATGTGGAAACCTGCACACAATTCTGGGTTGACATGAGTCAAGGCAATGGTTAATCTCTTGGCCCTAATAAAGTCATGTAGTTAATTAAGTGCAGCTATTTAACCTTTTCCTCCTTATCTATTATATTTCTCACTTCCTACTGCTGCTTTGAATCTCCCCTCCCAATCAGTTTTGCTCTCCCTTTACTCACTGCTCTTTCATGCCTCAGAAGTCTCTTCCTTTGCTCCACCTCACTCCTGAGTGCTCTCCCACAACTAAGTTTTATGTTTAATGAGACAAGAAATAAAGCTATGTCCAAAACTTTTTTTAAATAAAACACATGGAGCTAACATGATCTATACCTGCCATCAATTCTTAAGTGTTATATTCTTTTTCTATGCACTTCATTTTTAAAATTTTGTTGTCTTTTAGACTGTAAATGCTTCAAGGCAGAGATCGTGTCTTCCTGTGTTTTGCTCAGTACTTACTGAAATGAGGCCTGATGCTGACTGGGTGCTTTGGGTGTAATTGCAACACAAATAATAATAAAACTAATCATTTGCATTTCAAAATAAAATCTACTACCAGAAAAACACTATCTTTAACAAATTCCAGTAGAGAACTAGATTTGTTAGTGTCTCAGACCCACCATAAGTGCCTATCTTTATCCTTCATTCTGGAGTCCCTATTGACATTTATCTTTATCATTTATCACCCATTACCAAGGTTACCTTTTTCTGTATTATGTTGCATAACATATGTGAGGTGAGTATTTTTTATTGTTATTTCTCATTATTCATAATAACATCAAATAGGCTTGAAAATAACACTTTCCCTTTCAGTTGTTTTCCTTGATATTTCAACAGTGTAAAATCCCCCAAAATATCATTCAACAAGCCCATACTTATTAATTTTACATATTAATTCTGGGAGAATAAAAATGTGTATGTTGTGTGCATCATCCCCTCTGGGGGTCCTCCATTGGCTTCACCTTAATTCTGTATAAAATGTCAAAAGGTTTGTCATTAAAGGCCTGAACTTTTGCCTACTTTTATATTCTGTTTTCCTTTCCTGTTGTACACCACCCTTCCATGCTGCCACTGCCTCTAGCTTTGAAACTGGTTATCACAGAGGATAAGAGCCTACTACTGCTACCATAAAATGAAGTTACTTCTTCAGCTGAAGTAGCAGGGGCTTGTGATGTTGATCTAGAAGATCATGAGCTCCATAGCTGCTGTCGATCCATTGATGTAGTTGTTACAGTTACAGCATGAGAACGGTGAAATAAAATATATATGAATCTAGTTGTGTGTTTATAAAATATACATGTGTATGTATACCTCTACAAAATCCATTCCTCCAGGTCAGTTGAGGTTGATTTTCTGATTATTGTGAGATACAGATGGCATGATATATCAGTTTAAAGTTTCAGTCAGACTGAAAGATTCTGTTTAATTAAATTGTCTTAACTGTAGTACAGCCAACCAGCTATGTGATTTTTCTGCCTTTTGCTTTACCTCTCTACATTCTGCTTTCCTATAGCAAATCTGTGGTGACAAGGTGAAGTTCAGGCTAATTATCCCTTACTGGGGTGTCCCTGGTGTGATTATAGTGAACCTGCACTAAAACTGTCAGTAGTCTCCATTCTCTGACTGTTGTACTGTTAAAATTGTGGACGTATTTCAAAATCTAATATTCCTTAGCTTCCTCTTCTGTGCTTAGAGTTGTAATTGCTAAGTGTCTGTGGTCTGTTACCTTTGTGATCTTTGCTGTGTTTTCGATAGCTGTAGATAAGTTTCATGACTTGTAATAATAGACACTGGGTTCTTAGCTAAATTTTCTAGTTTTTATGAACTATTAACTCTCTTCTCTCAATTTCTGTAAAGCTACAGGGAGTGGGGAATAGAGCTGCTTATATGTCTATATCCCATATGTCTTTGTCATTTCTTTCACTAACTAATTTTCGTGGTCTTTTGATTGAAAGGATCAAAGATACTTTTATTTTGTTGTATTCCACCATGAAATTATGTCCAGAATCTCATTTTGTCAGACTCCCTTCCTCCAGTTTCTATGAAAAGAAAGAGGCACTTCCAAAAAAATGGAAAAGAGAAGGATGGAAGAACCATTTCAGGAAAAAATCAGAACTGACTAGATGGTTAGCCCAAGGTCTCCATTTGTATTTGTTTTCATGTTTATTCATCTCAGCAGAACCAGGATTTGTCCATAAGTGGAAATCCTGAAAAACTGAAGGAAAAGCTTTTATCAGAGTATTTCTGAAAAAGTCAGAAGGAAGGAGTGCCATAAATTTCTCACACCATCTTTAAAAACAAAACAAAACAAACCCCTAATACAAACAAAGTAACAGTCTTCTGTTGTGATGTACCTACTCCTGTTTCTGAATTGACATATCAGGGATATATTCAAATAAGCATTCAAACTCCTGGATAATTATCTGCCCCAAACCTCTGGACCTTCTGAAATTGTCATTTCTGTTTGTTTGTTTCCTCTTCCTGACAAGTTTCATTGATGTCGGTAAGGTCTAACCATGCAATTCTGCTTGAGACATGCTTCTGAGCAGTCTTATTTCTGTTGAAGATCTGACATCAACAGAATCAAGGTAAACAAACTTTATATAAGACTAAATCTATAAAGAAGTCTCATCACCGTGGTTTCATTGTGTCCTCATAGTTGTCAGGAATGCCAAGCTATTCATTACCTGGAATAGTTTTACTGATTCTGACTATCCAGTTGCAATGATGGAGGAGAGAAATATTCCATCATTGTAGAACTTTAGTACATAAGTACTTTAGTACTTATGAAGATTTTTCTCATACAACCAATCTGATTGGAAATGAAGTTTTGCCAGTGGCATTCTGGCCTAATTCCCATACAGTTTGTGTGTCTCAGATTATCTGTAGGAGAGAGTCATCTGTGATCTGCTATGCAGCAGGAGGAAGTTTGTTTTCATGACTGAAGACAAAAACTGATCTCAGCCACCTACTAGCTACCAGTAGTGATCTACTAGCTTAAAGAAATCTGAATCCCAACTAGAACCTTCACTGTCCACAGGTGAATGAGTGAAATAGACCCTCCTGCCTGAGGAGAAAAAAGGTAGGTCCTGACTTCAAATTATCATCAAATCCCACTAAATAGGAGGTCTGAATTGTGCACAATTTTGTGTATTCAGGAAGAGCTAGTATTGACATAGAAGTAGAAGTCATATATCACTCAAGTCTGAATCAGGGCCGGCTCCAGGCACCAGCATATCAAGCACATGCCTGGGGCGGCATTTTGTAAGGGGCGGCATTCTGGCCATGCCACCCCTGCCTTGGCTCCTCCGGCCACACCGCAGCTGCATCACCTACCCCCCCTTGCTTCTCCGACCGTGCCACAGGTGCGCCACCCCCCTCTTGCTCCTCCAGCCACACCCCCCACCCCCCCCCCCCCCCCGCCCCCCCCCCCCCCCCCCTTTTTTTTTTTTTTTTTTTTGCTTGGAATGGCAAAAATGTTAGAGCTGGCCCTGGCCTAAATGTGCCTAATGCCAAGCTACATGCTTTCCTGGCCAGCTTAGCTGGATGTTTGGAGTTTTGTTTCTGTGTGTTTATCTTTAAATTTCACCAGTATTTTATAAATATCAAATAATAAACATCCTGATTAATATTTCAGTATTTTGTTTTTGCTTCCTTTCGGAATGGTGTAAGGGGCATAACTCAAATGCTGAGAAATTAAATAAAATGTAAACTGATGGCAACTTCAAAAACGTTCTTTCACACATCTACATTCTAAGCATGCAGGCTATAGCCAGATTCTTTGTTATTAAGATTACTCTAGGACCGGGGTTCTCAAAGTTAATTGCACTGTGACCCCCTTCTGATGACAAAAATTACTACACAAGCCCAGGAGGGAGGACCGAAGCCTGAGCCTGCCCAAGCCCTGCTGCCCCGCGTGGGGGTGCATGGCAAAGACTAAACCCTGCCCCCTTGGGCTGTGGAGCCAAAGCCCTAGCCCAAAGGCCTCAGTTCCAGGCAAGGGGCCTGAGCCCTGCTACCCAAGGCTGAAGCCTTCGGGCTTTGCCTTTGGTCCCGGGCATTGAGGCTTGGGCTTTGCCTTCAGCTCTGGGCCTCATGCCTCAGCAAGTCTAATGCCAGCCCTGGTGACCCCATTAAAATGGGAGCATAATCCACTTTGGAGTCCTGACCCACAGTTTGAGAATCGCTGCTCTAGGCAAACTGCAGTTTGTAGAGGTCTTACAGATTGAAAACCAACTTTGAAAAGTTTTGGGAATTGCATAATGGCTTTTAGCTCAGTCAGCAGTAAATTGTTGGTGGGGGAAGAAGGGGCTTCTTTCTTTCAACTACAGTGTCTGTTCTATAAAGCTTAGCAAGGCTGTCTTTACCCATTATTGTTAAAGGGACCAAAGGTCAAATAGTGTTTAATATTTACACAAGAATATCCAGATGAATGATTGGATTGCTGAAGCTAAGACTTTCAGATCCTTAAATAAAGCTGCCTGGGGGCTATCTTTTTAATATTTAAGCTTGCTAAAGTGGCTAGTAAATGTGATGTGCCTGCATCTCTTGAGAAACTGCAGTTTGATGTTTGGTCCAGTATTTCAAGGTTAGGAATTGCACCAGTGGACTTTGCCAGCAGGTTGGTTGCTTTTTAGAATAAATTACAGTAAAATAAGAAAAGAGGAACAGCTTTTGAAATATCAATACTTCAATATAAAGCTGCCATTAAGGAAATGTTCAGCTATAATTCCAGTCTACCACTCTTAAAAGCAGGGTTGGTTTGGGTTGTAGCCAAATCTGAGAATATCACCGCCAGATCCGTAAAAGTTCAGGAGAGCTGTGCTGCTGCTACTGATTGCACTGTTGCCCTCTATGTTTATTTCAATATGCTAGGGAGGGCAAGAGCTTGCCATCTTTCTGTCCTGGGTCTGGGTGGCCACTTCCTCTTTCCCCTCATCTCTACTGGATGATCATACCTGCCTGCAATAGGAAACTGAAAAGTCTGAGCTCATTAAAGAAAGAGAAGGAAGTGATCCTCAAATAAAAAATGTTAATTTTCAGCATGCTGAGTTGTATCCCAGCAGCTGAAATCAGGGGTGGGGATGTCTAATGGACATTCGGACTAATACAGTATAATATAATTTCCTGCTAAAACATAGGTACTGTGTGGTTATGATATGCAGGTCCATATAGCTATCAGCTGTAGTTAGATTGAGTAGAATAGAGATTTTTTAATTTGATTTTAATCAGTACTACCTATGGAGCTAGCAGCACTAGGGAGCTCATAGGTTAAGGGCATCATGAACCCTACAAGGTTCAATTGATGTGGGTTGCATTAACCTGACCACCTAAGGATTCACTGAACAAGGACTAACACTGAACTTGGTTCCATATTTCTCCTTTTCCAGAACCTATTCTCCTCAGGGATCTATATGTGAGCACAGAGACTTTGCCCCTCTTGGGGCAGGCTGACACAGTCTTTCCTTCTTGGATGTTGGCTTATCAGTCTCTCCTGCTGCAAGATTTCAGAGAAGGATGGCTATCAGGTACAGCCACTCTATCTCTCAATCCTGAAAACATCTGGAAAATGAGGTAGAAGGAAATATCCACCACATCCCACACAAGGAAACAGGACACAGAAAACAATTCTATTCCCACTGCAGCACGACTGATACCCTTTGGGATATATAGCTATGGAATTCTGAGAGTGATTATTTATAATCCCTAATTCATCATTATTAGGTTACCGAGTATTCAGGATTAGTAAGTAAGTAACCTCCATTTATTCATTTCTGAATATTGGTGATATCATAGCAGGAATTTTTGGAAGCTTTCTTAAACAATCACTAGCTTCAAACACATAGCAGATGTGACCTCCCAGTGATCAACTGCAGACCAGATATCAGTCTCTTTGCTAGTCGTCCCCTATTATTCTTCCATAATAACTTTATCAAGGCTATTTCCATTAGTAAGCCTGATGTTAACAAACTACATAGAGTTGCACCTATTGATTTCCTGACAGCAAGGCCTGTCCAAATATTCCAATAATATTTCTAGCATAGGTAATGTCTTCTTTTCTGTTCAAGAGATATAGAAGAGTCTTCACCAGTACCACATCCCAGAAGCTTCAATTTTCACCTTGTCAGCAGCATTCATTTCCCACAATTCACTAAGTTGCTATGGAAAAATTAAGCTTTTCATCAGTCAGACCTTCATACAGTTTTTCCAAAAGGTTTTTGGTTTAACCTTTTGTTTGAATCAATCCTGAAAGAACAAATAATAACTCTGGCGTTGGTTAGACCTATGGCTCTAATTTTACAGCCACTCCATTTTACAAGATTAGGTTAACTTGTCCAAAGACTATTTTGTAGTAGTAGATTTGCCATTTTCATACTGTAGGCAGGTCGATGTGTAAATATGGGGAGAGGGAATGTCAAGTTGGTAACAGCAGTTTAACATGAGCAGTCTTTAAGTATAAAGCTGTCTGTGTTTTGTGTGTTAATAAGTAGGCAATACACTTGTGCTTTTTTACAGGATGTTTCTAACCTCTTAAATTAGGCAACTGTGGAAATTTTCTTCTTTCATATGGCAGTATAAAAATTCTTATGTTTGACACTTTGCCTCCTTACTACCAAGAGAGGGGCTGCTTTTTCTTCACAAACTGTTCCAAGGTTACAGTGCAGCAAATCAGTTTCACTTGTAACAGAGACACTGTTGTAAAATTTTCCAATTCCTCTTTTTGTACTGTGAATATCTATAAGCAGAAAACAATTTCCTTAGATACATTTGTTATTCAGAAGAATTCAACTAATTATTTTGTGACTTTTGTTAATTCTTTGACATGACAGTTAGTGCATATTCAATATCTGTTGGACGAGCACAGAGACTGCTTCCATGGTACATGGGGGATGCAGAGGTATATGGCCATTCTGTCCTAAAATCCCCTGCCTAGACCCAATCTATGTTAACATGATGTGAATGGCCTTGCTACAATTCCTTTTGACCTGTGTGAATTTAACTCTAATTTAGTGTACTGTGTGTGTGTGCGTGTGTGTGTGTGTATAGAAGTTGATCCTGTGATTGTCAGATTAAAGATTGTGTTATGTTGTAAAAGAGATTATCAACAGGTCAGTTTGGTTAGTCACAGAACAGTAAAATAATCAAGGGACAATCAAAGTAGTTTGTATTCTTTATTGGTCTGTTTGCATTTCTGCTGTAGTATGATATAATATTATAATATGTTCCATATGATATAGCATATTATGAAACGTGTTTAGCTTGGCACAGTGTATACTTTAGGACCAAATTTCAAAATAATTTTGCACCTAACACTCCCATGTAGGCACTTAAGTAAGAGGCCAGATTTTGAAGAGTCCTGGCTTTCATTTTGGCACCTAAATGAAGTGGCCGGATTTTCAATAACTTGCTCAGGACTCAGCAGGTCAGGCCAAAGTGCGAGCTGAGCAATTCTGAAAATCTGGCTGACATGCTGGGAACTGAGCACTCTGGAAAACCTGGCCTTTGTTTTAAATGGAATGATTCTATAGGCTGCTTAATTAACATTTCTAATTATTTAAATATTTGGTATTTTATTACCTATTCATGTTCCTTTAATGAAATAGCATTAATTGAAAATAAAACTTTTTTCTTCCCTTTTCTCTTCTGGATTATACAACAAGTAGTTCAGAGGTATTTAATGTGCTCATCCTACATGGGGACTCTTGAAATTAAGTGAAGTTTGGACTTGTACTAAAGTTATCTAAAACTATCTGCTAGTCTGATTTTGATACCTCAGAATTTGGGCTGTTGATTAATCATAGTTAACTCACATTATTAACTTAAAAAAGTGTGATTAAAAATTAATTGGAATTAATCACACTGTTAAGCAATAGAATACCAACTGAAATTTATTAAATATTTTTGGAAGTTTTTCTACATTTTCAAATATATTGATTTCTATTACAACATAGAATACAAAGTGTACAGTGATCACTTTATATCAGAGGTAGGCAAACTACAGCCCACAGGCTGGATCTGGCCTCTCAGGGCTTTGGATCTGGCCCACAGGATTGTCCCTCCACGTGGCTCTGTGGGCCCCAGGCTGCTCCCAGAAGCAGCCATCACCATGTCCCTGTGGCCCCTGGTGTGTGTGTGCGGGGGAGGGGGCGGCAGAGGGCTCTGTGTGCTGCCTTTGCTTCCAGGCACCACACCCCACAGCTCCGATTGACTGCAGTTACCCATTTACCTGGAGGCGCAGCAAGGAACCCCCTCCCACAGGGGGCTCAGAGACATGGTACTGGCCACTTCCGGGAGCGGCATGGTGGCCGCTGCTACCCAGAGCCGCCCTGGTCAGCGGTGCCAGGTCAAAGCCTGCATCCCGAACCCTGCCTGCATTGTGCCCCCCAACTCCCTGTCCTGAGTCCCCTACCTGCACCCCAACCCCCTGCCACACCCTGAACCCCTCCTGCAACCCAACTCCCTGCCCTGAACTCCAGCTCACTGCCACCCCCACACCCCTCCTGAATTTCAACCTCCTGCACTCCAATCCCCTGCCCTTAGCCCTTGCTGCACCCCACACCTCTTCTGCACCCCAAACCCCTGCCCTGAGCCCTCCTGCCTGAACCCCAAACCCCTACCACACCCCTCCTCTGCCCCAACCCCTTGCCCCAAGCCCCTTCCTGCTCACTGCACTCCCCCCACATCCCAATCCACTGCCTCAATTCTGCATGCAATTTTCCTACCCAGATGTGGTCCTTGTGCCAAAAAGTTTGACTATCCTTGCTTTATATTACTATTTTTGATTATAAATATTTGCACTGTAAAAATAATAATTTCAATTCACCATGTGCAAGTACTGTAGTGCAATCTCTTTATCGTGAAAGAGTAATTTACAAATGTAGATTTTTTTTGTTACATAATTTCCTTTAAAAAGTTTTGTATTGTTTGCTTGTTTTAGAGCAGTGGTTCTTAAACTTCATTGCATTGCGACCCCATTATGACAGCAAAAATTGCTACATGACCCCAGAAGAGGGAATCAAAGCCTGAGCCTGCCCGAACCCTGCCACACAGGTGGGAGGGACCAAGCCCCAGACTCCAGGAAATCTAATGAGAGGCTTGATAACCCCAGTAAAATGACCCACAAGAATGGCTGCGGCTTTAAAGCCTACAAGTCCACTCGGTCCCACTTCTTATTCAGCCAATCGCTAAGACAAACAAGTCTTGTTTACATTTGTTTGCATTTACAGGAGATAATGCTGCCTGCTTCTTATTTACGTCTCCTGAAAATGAGAACAGGCATTCACATGGCACTTTTGTAGCCAGCGTTGCAAGGTATTTACATGCCAGATAAGCTAAACATTCGTATGCCCCATTATGCTTCGGTCACCATTCCAGAGTACATGCTTCTATGCTAATGACTCTCATTAAAAAAAAATAATGCATTAATTAAATTTGTGACTGAACTCCTTTGGGGAGAATTGTATGTCTGCTGTTCTGTTTTACCCACATTCTGCCATATGTTTCATGTTATAGCAGTCTTGGATGATGACCCAGCATATGTTTGTTTTAAGAATACTTTCACAGCAAATTTGATAAAATGCACAGAAGGTACCAATGTGAGATTTCTAAAAATAGCTACAGCACTCCACCCAAGGTTTAAGAAACTGAAATGTTATCCAAAATCTGAGCGGGACGAAGTGCAGAGCATGCTTTCAGAAGTCTTAAAAGAGCAACACTCAGATGTGGAAACTATAAAAGCTGATCTACTGAAAAGGAAAATCAGCCTTCCCCTGGTGGCATCTGACTCAGATGATGAAAATAAACATGTTGGTCCATTCTGCTTTGGATCGTTATCGAGCAGAACCCATCATCAGCATGGATTCATGTCCTCTGGAATGGTGGTTGCAGCATTAAGGGACATATGAATCTTTAGCGCATCTGGCACATAAATATCTTGTGACGCGGCTACAACAGTGCCATGAGAATGCCTGTTCTCACTTTCAGGTGACATTGTAAACAAGAAGCAGGCAGCATTATATCCTGCAAATGTAAACAAGTTTGTCTGAGAAATTGGCTGAACAAGAAATAGGACAGAGTGGACCTGCAGGCTCTAAAGTTTTACATTTTTATTTTTGAATGCATATTTTTTAACATAATTCTTCATTTCTAAGTTAAACTTTCATGATAAAGAGATTGCACTACATTACTTGTACTAGGTGAATTGAAAAATACTATTTTTGTTTTTTACAATGCAAATATTTGTAATAAAAATAAATATAAAGTGAGCACTGTACACTTTTTATTCTGTGTTGTAATTGAAATCAATATATTTGAACATGTAGAAAACATCCAAAAATATTTAAATAAATGGCATTCTCTTATTGTTTAACAGTGTGATTAATCGAGATTATTTTAATTGCACAATTAATTACAATTAATTTCTTTTAGCACTTGACAGTCCTACTCTCAATACTTACAAGTCATGGCATAGTGAAGCTTTTGAACATCAAAATGCTGTTAATTTCTTAGCCTATGCAAGTAATATTTACGGTGTCAAAAGAAGATACAAAGCAGAGATTTTAAGAGTAATTTGAGACTGATATTTCCCTAAAGTGGATTCATTTTATATGATCCTTCTTGAAAGCATTCACATCTAAACAAGATGGTTAAACACTTTATTTGACATCAAGAACAGATAAATATTTACAAACCAATGAGTATTAAGGCCAAATTGCTGAAATGCTGAAGTTTACTAATATATTTCTAAGAGCACAAACAAGATTAACAGGCATTATTTACAATATCACAGAGCTAATACAAAATCACAGTGTTCACACTGATACTGCACTTCATAAAGAAAAAATCTAACACATGTATAATCTGAGAATGATCGATCCACATATATCTGATGTTAGCACTATAAAATTAATAAGGAAACAAAGACTAGTTTTCTTTTCAAAAAGGGTAAATTCTCCTCCTCCTCCTATTATGGCTAAGTGTTGAGAAAGAAAAAATGTGCCAGTATTTTAGTTATATTAATAATTAGTTTAGGGGAAGGGAGAAAAGATTAATTAGGAATACATATTTCTTGCTTGATTCTTAATATTTTATAATCAAAAGCCATAGTCTCTAATATTAAATAAGCTACAAATTAGAAGGTGTCACAGGCTCTGTTGCAGAAGGAATCTGTTGATCACCAATATTTCAGAGCAGCAAGGATCTCTCTTTATGTTAGAGGTTATATTTCATATATTTTATTGCATAGGTAATGTGGACAATTTTTAAAGAAAGGGAAAGAGGCTACACAAACATACAAATTAATACTGGTCAGATTCTGCCAACCTTATTTGCACTGAGTAGTTCCATATTCTGTTTATTTACTCATGAAGTAAAATACTTCTCTACAAGATTAAGTGTGTGTAAATGACCCAGAGACTTTTAATTAGCAAAAATGGTATGGGCTACAATATGTTTTAAGGACACTTTCACCAAAAATTGTTGTGATGAAAAAGATGGGTATTTGATGAACAAAAATTATTTTCTTTCATTTTGATCAAGAAAAGTTTGGTTGGAGCTGAAAGTTGCAGATCAAATGGAAGAGGATTGTCTAACACTTGGTGAATAAGATGATTTCCTCACTTTTGTTCAGAACTATAGTTTTGGGAGGCTTCTTGCTTTAATGTTAAGTTCCAGCGCTCTCTTGATGCTTCAGCACCTGTTTTAATGTTATTAGAGCACGCATGGCTCTACATTTTGTGGGATGCTGTAGTGGGGCACCTGCCCCACTCCTGAGTAAACAGGGCTGTGGCTGGGGACAAGCAGCTCCCAGGTTGATTGGGCATAGCAGCCACAGCTGTGGCTGGGTCAATTAGAGCGCAGCTGGCCCTTGTAAAAGGGCTGAGAGTTCAGTGCTCAGTCAGAGAATCTCCTCTAGCTGTAGAGACAGACAGGACTGGCTGCTGAGGAGACTAAGCAGGGTACCTGGCGTGAAGCAGGGCTGGGGGAAGGCTAGAGGAGCTGGGGAGCTCTGGCCTGGAAACCCCTAAGGCTGCTGGACTAGGAGACAGCCAAAAAGGGGTACTGGGATTGTAGGGGGCAGCCCATGGGTAGGCGAAATGGGGCTAGATGGTGACTGGCATAGGTGGCATAGATGGCATAGGTGGCATAGATGGCATAGGGCTAGATGGTGACTGGCATAGTGGCATAGACGGCAGTAGTTCATAGGCTGAGGCGAAGTGGGGATAGTGGGTGGGGGTTCCCTGGGGAGGGGAGACCCTGAGATCTGAGGGGGAACTGCCAGAGGGCAGCACCCCAGGGCATGGACACAGGGCTAGTGGCAAGCGGGACATCAGCCTGCAGAGGGCACTCTGGAGGCTGGAACGCTAATTCCCCAGACGGCCAGCAGGAGGCGCCTCAGGGGTGAGTTGACATGCTGCTGCACATGCTAATATATATTATAAGGGAGGTTGGACTGTGTGTTGTTTCTCTTTCGGGAGTGGTATTGGAAGCTGAGGAAATGGCCAGCTATTGAGCCCAGGACTAGAATTGCTGCTGCCTACTAAGCATTTGAGGGTTTTTTTCTGAAGATTGTTTTGAGGAGTTTTGTGGGAAACTGTGGAGCTCCCATTCTCCTCTGTGCTTTTGATACACTCTGTAGGGACTGAGAAGTCACCTCTGTGGAAAGACTGTAGGGGAGGTTGTGTGCATGTATATACCCTAAAGTGTAATTTCACTGAAATACTTAAGTAACACAACAAAATGGAGAGCTCTGTGTGGGAAAACCGTCTAATAGTTGTTTATGAAAACTTTTAAAGTATTCCAAAAGTTGGTTGCAGATGTATGTTTATATTAATCTTTGAGAAATTGTATGGCACTTTCTGCTGTTTAACTTTGTGATACTTAGAAAAAAAACATGTAGAAAGGACTGAACTCTGGTCTTTGCTTCAGCGGAGAAATAGGCTGAAGTGCAGGGAGGGAGAAGAGTCCATTAAGCACACACAATACTTCCTGACTACTCTCTCTAAGCTATTACATAAGCATTTTGCTTTAGAACAGAGCTATAGTAAATATTTTCTAATTCTTTACTCTGTCTACTGGTTGACATCGTGTTTGGCAAAAGTAAAATGTTTCATGCATAATGTTTTTTCTACCTTGGTCAGGATTTGGTTCATGTTCTTATTCTTAGTTTGCATAATCAAATATGGGCCTTATAATATTGACAAAACTACCACTTGGGAACTCAAGTAGTTTTTAGATTCTGAATATTTTTATTAACCGAGGTAAACTGCAAGATAGGATTTTGCCAATGAGTATTACACATATCAAACATTCCTGGAATATGATAATTTGTTTCAGGATTCTTATGCTAAGTGATAGACAAGGTGCTTCAAGTATTGAGTTGTGTGATACATTTCTTGGTAGAGTAGGAGACAGCTTCTGTGATGAGACTGGAGAATTAACCAACCAGTACTGATAGAGCCATTTTATGTGATGAATAGTTTTTGGGAGCTTTACTGCAAGTTTTGTTCTGAGACTAGGATTTTACAACATTTTAACAGTTTAATGGAGAGAGCATTCTTAGAATGTAATTTATCTGAGGAAATATCACCATTCTGATTTTTCTTCCTCCAACATTAAAGGAGAAAAAAAGACAAGCCATTGTTCATACTTTCTGTGACATATTATACAGTTTTTCAAGGACTTTTTCTAAAAGAGACATTATCTTAGTTTTTGATCTTGCAAAGGGACTTGCATGCACAGACTCTTATTCCCCTGAGGAGTCCCAATTGGTACTGTAAACAGTTCCATGTTGAGTGTGATATCAGTGTACAGCGATGGATATGATGGATGATAAAGGATCAAATCTGGCTATTCAGAGCATTTAAAATGCTAGTATTGTTAAATTGCTAGATTACTTCCGAGAGACTCCTTTATGCCAGAAACTTTTCAAGGACAATTATCTAGAATTTCCAGATCAAGAGTATCGTCTAAGGAAGGCTGATGGAAGCACAACTTTTAATCCATTATTCCCATTCTCCCCCACCCTCCCCAACCCCCAAGTGTGTACACTCCTTTGAAACAGCAGTAGGGGTCTAGCCACAATCACTTACAAACTGATCCCCTTCCCAAGTTCCAGGAACATTCTAGGGAGCACTCCTTGTCTCCTGGCCCCGTATTCTTCTGGAGAAAGGCATTTTGGGAGTCTGAATTTGGCCTGATTGGGACAGCGGAATCTTGATTCCTGAGGTAGAGACCTTTGTCCATGTACATTTTGGCAGAAGAGGAGGTTGACTTTATTTTGGATCTGTAGCAATGTAAGACTCACCAGTGTGGCACCTCCTGCTGTCATCTGGGTATTAGCTCGTGGCGACAGCCTTGGAGCACCCTTTGCAGGTTGGTGTCTCACCCTGTCACCGGGCCCCCGTGTCCCTCCCGGACCCTGGTGCCCTTTCTCCTGGGGTTTTCCCCAGAAGTACCTCCATACTCTGGGTCTCCCCTACTAGAGGAATCCCAGCTATCTATCTCCACTTTGCCTCAGTGTATGGCTACTACCAGTCGGCATCTAGCCCTCCACTCACTGGAGCAGACTGCAGTCTGTAAACTACTCATCACTGGCAGGGAGGTTTGGACCTGCTGCTTCTGTCTAGCACCTTTGCAATCCCAGTACCTGACTTGGGCTTTGCTCAAAGCCTGCAGCCTGGAAAGCTGCCCAGCTGGAGCTCCCCAGCTCCTTGTGCCAGTGCTTCTATATCGTGATGCCAACGCTTCCCAACCTAGCACTAACAATTTCCCAAATCTGGTGAAAAATTCCCAGACTCTTCCCCAGTCAGCCTGAGTTTGCTGCTTAGGAGTGGCGCAGTTGCCCTGCTACAGGATCCTTAGGCATGATCTTAGCTCTCCTGCCCCATTCAAACAAAACACTCAAGGCCTTCAGTGGGACTGCTCATGTACAAAAAGGTAAGGACATTCTTAAGTGTTTTGCTATATTGAGACTAAAGAGCTGACATTTGTCAGGACTGCCCTTTGAGCAAATACTGACCCCTGTCACTAAATAGAGAAAATTTATAGGGAAAACATCTAATCATTGTTTTTAAAAGTCGTAATAGTATTACTGCTTTCTGAATGGTGGTTTCTCTCCCCTTTCAAAAAATAGGAGGGGAGGAGAAAAAAAAGGGAAAATATCCCCCAAATTGGCATGGTCATGTGCAAGGACACTGTAAGGGTACATCTACTCTTTGTTTTAAAATTCACTGCAATGAGTCTCAGAACCCAGGTATATAGACTTGGGTTCATTCAGTGCTGCTAAAAATAGCAACACAGACATTTGGGCTCAGGCTCTGAAGCCGGTTCCCTTCCCTACTGTGTACCTTGCTGTTTTGAGCTCCGTGGTGCAAGCTTGCTTACGTAGACCCAGGCTCTGAGACTTCCTGCCATGGGTTTTAAAACTCTGTGTAGACATTGAGGATATATGGCGACTGAAACACACAAATGAAATTCTTCTTGTACTCCCAACAATAGGCATTAATTTTTCTTAATGTTAAAACTAGGTGGAAAGAGGTTGTGGTTGCTGTGATATTTTGATATTTTATAGTGTCTCACCTTTCTAGAAGTTCTTAAAAAACACTTGAAACAGTTCATCCATATAGAAATCAGTGTAATGCTGCCAGTGTCAGTAGTTACTAATGGGATCTATTAATTTGTCATGTATGTTAAAGCTGCTTCAATGCATTTACGGTCCTTTTTTTCTCCTGAGATGCATATACATCATTTTCTGATTTGTCCATTTCTTCCCCATTTCCCTCATTCTGAACCTCCTGTCTGAGATTAAAATCATCTAGATTCCCGAATTCTGTGTGAAAAATGGGAAGCACCATCTAATTAATGAGTCTGACAAATATCTTCTGATTTGAAGAGATACTGGAGGAAAGGTGCTTTAGGAAGGTGATATAAATTTTAATATACATGCACACGTGGTAAGCATGGCATCTACTGAAATTATATAATAGGACTGATGGAGCAGAGAATAATGAGACTTCAAAATAAATGTAGAGATATATATGTGTAAAAATACATTTTTGTGTGAGTTTGTTTCTTCTGATTTGCTCAAGGCCATCTAGGTCACCTTAGATACAGCTTCTGTTTTTCATCATTTTTTGTTTTTTGATTTTTCAGCTGAGAAAGTGTAATCAAGTATGTTTCAGTTATGCAAGTTGTTCAACAGGATCAAAGAGTTACTTTAATAGGATTGTTAATGTTTGCTTACTGTAAACCTACAAACTGCACAGTTGTGCACACACATGCAGTGAAACTTGAGAAATTGTGTACTGACTTTTTGGGCATCTCTGCACTGAATATTAAACTCTGAAGTCTTTGTTATCCCAAGGCCAAACCCTAGCCATTTATCTTGTATGATCCTGATCCAGGAAATACTTAAGCACATGCTTAAATTGTAAGTATGTGAGTAGTCCGATTGAGTGCATGCTCAAGAATTGCTGGATTGGAAGCTATTGTCTATAGTGACTTTTTTGGAAAAAAAGTATTTTCTCATGAGGAGACAAATTCTGTGTAAAGTAGAAGTACTGTATGTGAAAACAAGATTTAAATAAGAGGAGGAAGGTAGTTGTAGTATCCTGTATATCTAAGAAGAAAGTTTGGTTAAAATACACCAGATCAGAGACAAATTTTTATCTTGTCCTTTAAAGGAGCCTCATCATTTGGAATGTGTGAGTTCTGCCTGTATTTACAGCACTCATTCAGTTATAGGGTCTGACGACTCCGGTCAGGCACTCCTGCCTATACTTAGAGTGCATCTTATTGCTTGTCTGAAAAGGAGCAACATGTACTTCACTAGCACATGCTGTTGGTCACGTTCCCCCAATTCAGTTTCTCTATATGCCCAGTTGGAGACAGGATGCTCTAGCTGCAGTAGTAGTTGGTCCCATTGTTGTTTACAGAGATAACAGAGGGAAGAATTTCCCTACATCACCTTCCACCCACCAACTCACTTCTAGTGCACCTTATGTGTCACAGAGCAGGATTTTCCTCAGTTTAAGGCATGAAATTAGAGTCCTCAGGCACTGATTATGTATTGTTTATCTGTCAAATGTCTCTTAATTATGAAGTAGGGTTTATATGGGACACATTTTTAAGAAGATGTGAAAAAAACAAGTGTCAAAGTATGCTTTAGAGATACATGAATGTGAAATGCTTTGAGAGCCCTGAAATGCTAAGTGGTATTTAAGTGCAAATTATCCATATTTATTTTATTTATTGCTACATAATATTTCTTATCCAAACAATTTCACATATTACATTCAAATTACAGAAAAAAATCATCAGACATAATGTTGTACTATTTATAAAAACAGCCATGTTACTTTCTGTTTATTCTACTGTAAATATTCATACCTTTAGAGTATACACATTTGGGGGCAGTAATTTTGTTCTTTGTTTAGGATGTTCTCTCTACCTCTTATATATTTTTAAAGCACCATGTTCAGCTATGGCACTATACAAATAATAATATTAGGAAAATGTCAATTTTTTAAATGGCCATGTGAAAAAAGACAACTAAGGCTGACTTTACCCTTGCACCAATTCATTACCAAAGATGCATACAAAAATTATAAAGGCAATTGCAAAACAGGTTTTTGGATACTCTGATCATCTCTAGGGCCGAGAAGGAAGTTTATTTTTCATGTATACTTTGCACAATTGACTAGGTTGACTATGCCATTTTTCATTTTCCTCTGAACATAAAGTATTGGGTGCTGGCTAGATGGATAGATTGATTGAGAATGGCAAATCGTATGTTACTATGGTTACATCTATTTCATAATGATGCATATTATTATCAGGACTGAGTTTTGCTCACTTTAAAGAATATCACTGAGCACTTGAAAGGCTCTTGGGAATCAGTCTACTTGTGTTCTTAGATGAAAGCTAAACAATGATTTTCTGCACAGGAGCTAGGGTGACCAGATGTCCCAATTTTATAGGGACAATCTTGGTTTGTGGGTCTTTTTCTTATATAGGCTCCTATTACTCTCTACCCCCTGTCCTGATTTTTCACACTTGCTCTCTTGTCAGTCTTACAGGAACCTGAATTTCTGCTTCTGTTCAAATATTATTATAACAAATTCATTAAATACTAATGCATTTAAATACATTTTCAAAACAAATTAAATGCAATGTATTAATTTTCCAAACACTTTATCTCCACATTCACTTGATACCGTAATTCCCTTTCAAGTTTTGTAAATATAAATAATTGTACAAGTAAATCGACCTCCCTAGAATTCAAATAGAAAAAATACACTGAAGGGAGACAATATAATTTATATATGAAAGAAACCTGAAATTGTTCAATGCCATCTCTGAGAGAAATTAGTGGAAAATTCAGCAGATGTCAAAAATGTTGAACAAGGCTCAATGACAGTGGCATCAAGAATCATAAAAATATCCAAAGTGAAAATGTCTGCCAGCATCAGAGATGAATACCAGGAGATCTAATTTTTACATTCTACTCTAGAGTGGGACCTATTTACCACAAAAATCATAAAAACAGAATAAAAAGACAGGAAGGACTGAAGCCCAACAATGCGCCCCCTCTTCCAATCTTGAGAATGTTTGAGATATGTCCTCCTGTCCTTTACTCTCTGATCCAAAAGAAGGCAGAAACCTCAGATTATCCCTACCTTAATAAGGGAAAATTATTTCCCATCCTCTTCGATAACGATCAGTAATTCAGTAAGGCAGCTTCTTATTGACAATTTTCTTCCAATTTCACGAAATTCATCAGAGCTGTATATTAAAAGCCTTGTATTCTGCAATATATATCACAATATCTAGCTTCTTTTCTGGTTTGTGTAATCTGTCCATCTGCCAACTGTGCAAAACTAGACAGGTTTGTGAAAACTTTTGATGAATTGTTTTGCTTGAGCTCCAGTGAAGTGTTGATCAGAAATGATTGTTTTGTAACTAAACCTTTAGTTTTGGAACTGACTGGACTTGTTGTTCTTTCAACTGACTTGACATGTTGCAAAAATATGAAAGCTAATCAGTTTTGCAATAGACCAGAGAAAGCTAATCATTTTGTTTGTTTTTCTTTGAATTTGAGGGGTATATGACACTAAAAGAAGCAAGGTGAATGGGTTCCTAAACTCTGCAAACAAAGTCAACTAAAATATATGATGCAACACATGTATGTGGATAGATAAGGATGGTATGCAGTGGTAAGTAATATTTAAGTAGATTGAGAAATAAATGTCTCAAAATATCCCTTAACATTTCAGAAAGACACCTCTCTATGACCAATTTCAATTCCACTTTCCTGGATTGAGAACTGGTTAAAAGACAAGGAACAAAGAGTAGGAATAAATGGTAAATTTTCAGAATAGAGAGGGGTAACTAGTGGTGTTTCCCAATGGTCAGTCCTAGGACCAATCGTATTCAACTTATTCATAAATGATTTGGAGGAAGGGGAAAACAGTGAGATTGGTAAGTTTGCAGATGATATGAAACTGCTCGAAATAGTTAAGACCCAAACAGACTGTGAAGAACTTTAAAAAGATCTTACGAAACTAATGATTGGACAACAAAATAGCAAATGAAATTTAATGTGGATAAATGTGAAGTAATACACATTGGAAAAAATAACCGCAACTATACATACAATATGATGGAGGCTAATTAGCTACAACTAATCAGGAAAAAAGATCTTGGAGTCATCATAGATAGTTCTCTGAAGATGTCCATGAGTGTGCAGCAGAAGTCAAAAAAGAAAACAGGATGTTAGGAATCATTAAAAAAAGGATAGAGAATAAGATGGAGAATGTCTTATTGCCCTTATACAAATCCATGATGCTCCTCCATCTTGAATACTGTGTACAAATGTGGTCTCCTCATCTCAAAAAGGATATACTGGCATTAGAAAAGGTTCAGAAAAAAGGCAACTAAAATGATTAGGGATTTGGAATGGGTCCCATATCAGGAGAGATTAAAGAGGCTAGGACTTTTTAGCTTGCAAAAGAGGAGACTAAGGGGGGATATGATAGAGGTATATAAAATTATGCATGGTGTGGAGGAAGTGAATAAGGAAAAGTTATTTACTTGTTCCCATAATAGAAGAACTAAGGGCCACCCAATGAAATTAGTGGGTAGCAGATTTAAAACAAATAAAAGGAAGTTCTTCTTCACACAGCACACAGTCAACCTGTGGAACTCCTTGCCTGAGGAGGCTATGAAGGCTAGGACTATAACAGGGTTTAAAAGAGAACTGGATAAATTCATGGAGGTTAAGTCCATAAATGGCTATTAGCCAGGATGGGTAAGGAATGGTGTCCCTAGACTCTGTTTGTCAGAGGGGAGTGATGGATGGCAGGAGAGAGATCACTTGATCCTCACCTGTTAGTTTCACTCACTCCGGGGCACCTGGTGTTGTCCACTGTCGGTAGACAGGATACTGGGCTAGATGGACCTTTGGTCTGACCCAGTTCGGCCTTTCTTATGTTCTAATTCTTCACTGTACTTTTGAGATACGATTATCAGGGCTCGAAAGTTCTGGAAGCCACTCTGCTTGTTCCTGGCTATCACTAGATTAAAGACTTGCACAAACAGACCCAAGGAACAATATGGGAAGGGGCCAAATAGATTGACTGAACCCTCCAGAATTTAAGACTGTGGATAGGCAGAAAGGAGAGCATATTGGAGGGTCCAAAGTTGAGCAGATGTCTGATGAAGAGGTCACACGGAGGGGAGGGAGTTCTAGTTTTTCTAGCAGTATAACTGGGACAACCAATGATATAGGGTAAAGGAGGAAGCTAAGAACTGTTATTTCATAGTGCGTGCTTCATCATACAGTGCAAATAATTTTACAATAACTTTTGGTGTGTTGGACACTATCTCATCAGGTATCTGACTCTTCTAAACCTCAATTGTTCTCTCAGGTACATAGGCACAAGTCCTGTTGAAATGTTGGTCGTAATTTTAGTCTCATTTATAACCATTTTATACTAAAGTAATTCCATTAACTTCCCTTGAGTTACTCCAGATTTACATTGGTGTAAATGAGATCAGAATTAGGCTCCTGTTCTTTTGTCAGATATGTAGAACCTAAAAATATCCAGTGTTGCACAAACGTGCACTGGAACATCAAAAACATGTACCGATATTCTGGGAATACATACAGTATTAGAAATCTTTCGCTCTGCTGGAAATAAGAACACAGAAGGTCCTTTCGGTATTCAACCACTAGCCCCTACAAACTACTGCCTCTGACAGCATTTCCAGTTCCTTGATCTCTTCTATATGCTACCGACACTCGTTATGGCCTTCATAGATATAGGTAAAGTTTGCTAAGAAAGTAGAGCTGTCTCAGACTCTGCACAGTTCGGAGCATGCCATTATCATGCAACCTAGTGCCTGCTGTGCTGCTTCCTGTAGCTGTAAGGACAGGCAACATTGATATGTGCAATGACTTTCAAAAAAGTGCATAGGCAGTGGGCAAAGTTCCAGCTGGAATGGGATTTAGGGGCCATGAGAGTTTGGGAAATGACGGAGTCAGACCAGAAGGATATAGGAGAGTGCTGGAAGGCAGGTACATTAGTCTCAGGGTGTGCAGGTCCCTGTTCCCTGGATAGCCAAACAAAGGCTACTCCAGGCCAATCAAGACACCTGGGGCCAATTAAGAACCTTCTAGAAAGGAGTAGAAACAGCTAGCCTAATTGGGACACCTGAAGCCAATCAGGGACTGGCTGAATCCAGATAAAAACCTCCCAGTTAGTCAGGTGGGGTGTGGGTGTCAGGAGCTGTGGAAGGAAGTTATGCTGTTGGTGAGACTGAGTGGTGGACAACATATCGTACAGAAGGAAGGAGGCCCTGAGGTAAGGGTGAAGTGGAGTTTGAAGAAGCGGGGACTGCTGTGGGGAAGGAGCTCAGGGAATTGTATTGTGTTTTGTGGATAAAAGGTCAGCCATCTTAGCTGATGCTATTAGGGTCCCTGGGCTGGAGCCCAGAGTAGAGGGCGGGCCTGGGCTCCCCCCTTTCTGCCTCCCCTAATTAGTCTCTGAGATTGGGAGACAATAGAGACTGTGCCAGGAAGGATAGCTTCTCCTCACTGGTTTGTGATGAAAATGGCTCAATAGGCTGTGACCTTGTCTCCAGAGAGAGAAGGGCTCCGTGGAGGGTCACAGTGAGCCGCTGAGGCTAGTAAAAATCCGCCAGGAAACGCAGGATTCACGAAGATAAGGACAGAGCTTTGTCACAGAAAGGACAGGTATTTGCAAAGACAAGCTGAAAGTTATGAAGAAGTAATGATTAACAATACTAGACTCTTCCCAAGACACACACTCAGTTATCCATCCCCAGAGAATTCTGCACATACTGCTCTAACTCTTGATGGACACACTTTCTGTGAACTAATTTTGTATATAACAGCTAAATTCCCTGTACAACAATGTAATGTTGGTTACTAACCTCTATAGTTTTGGCTGTATGACAGTTTCCATTATAAATCTCTGCTTTCTCCCCTTTTAGCCTGAAATTTTCCATTCCCAACCTTTGTTAGAAGGCAAAACATTTTGTGGATTGTTTTTGTGGTTATTTGTTTTTGGAAGGGGAACAGATGGTAATTTTTGGGAAAGAAAGGAGAGCTGGAAATATAGGACCGATGTAAAGAAAACGTTCTTGGAAACCGTTTTTCAGTCAGCTGTTCAGCTGAAATGGCTGAGAGTATAAAACTGTACTTAAGCACCACTATGGCCCTAAGCAATGAGCAGTCCCCATAATAATAGCTATTGAAGTTAGTGAATATTGATCTCTGTCATGTGATATTAGTGAGCATGATTTTAACTTTTTGTGTTCAGTGATTGGATAAAAATTCATATGATAAAGCTCTATGGAGTGCATAAAATATATATTTTCAAAAGCTTCTCCAATGCTAATCATCTATGACCTTATTTTCATAGGTTCTGAGCAACCCCAGCTTCCTGGTTTTAATTCAAATTGGGCCGCCTGCCGGAGGAGCAGGTTTAGCATCTTGAATCTATTGCACAGACCATCCATGAGGATGAACAAACTAGTACTTAGAGCATCTAATTAGTGATGGAATAGTTCCATGTATCTTAGAACATATATTCATATTTTTAGACATTTGTGGAAACAATTATCTTAAGCAAATGTTAAAACAGAGGAGTGACTTATTAAATGCCAGTATATTTATGAAAGGATTCCTGTGTACCAGGAACCTTGAATACTCCTTCAAAAGGAGAATCTAGCTGGATTACACTAAATTCATTGCTACATTTAAAAAATAATTCATAGATCCTGAAGGAAGGTTTTCCCTCTCACTCTACAGAATGGATACAAGCATTCTCAGATATTGTTACTCAAAAGTGACTAACATACAGCCTGGAGGATATCATGAAGTGTTTAATGAAATCTGCCCTCATTTTGTAGAACATACAGAATCAATAAAAAAGTGTTAGTATATTAACAAGGATACGCAGCTCACAGAGGAAAGTTCTTAAATTCTCTTCTGCTCACTTCTTCTTCCTTTCTTTTTTGCTGTTCCTATTTTATAATTCTGTAATTTTAAAGGAGATAAGTGATTGTTTGTCATTATAATAGGCTTGCATACACAATGATCAGTTTTAGTGGTACCACTTGCTCTTTGGGATATTGACTCTGTAGCCCCAATTTATAGAAAAGTTTACATTATAGAAAATCTAAGGTTTATGTCAACTCTCGTTCCAGCTAAAATAGCTGAAAAATAAACCAATATACACAACTACCTTTAAATAGGCTTGCTTCAGACCCAACTTTGAATCTTCTGGCTTTAGCTAATTTAATCCAATTCTTAACCTTAAAAGTCAGAGGGGTAGCCATGTTAGTCTGGAATTGCAGAAGTGACAAAGAGTCCTGTGACATCTTAAAGACTAACTAAAATTTTTTTAGAGCATAAGCTTTCATGGGCTAATACCCACTTCGTCGGATGCATGCAGTGGAAGAATCCAGGGGCAGGTATAAATAGGTAGGCAAGAACCAGGTGGGAGATAACAAGGTTAGTCCAATCAGGCTGAACCAGCTTGTTATCTCTAATCAGGGAGGGTGAGGTGTTCCTCTAGCAGTTGAACTGGAGGTGTGAATAGCGAGAGAAGAGAAGCTGCTTTTGTAGTTAGCTAGCCATTCAAAATCTCTATTCAGTCCCAAATTGATTGTGTCAAATTTGCAAATGAATTGCAGCTCTGCAGTCTCTCTTTGCAGTCTGGACTTGAAGTTTTTTTGCTGCAAAATGCTGACCTTTAAATCTTCTATGGTGTGTCCGGTGAGGTTGAAGTGCTCTCCTACAGGTTTTTGAATATTGCCATTCCTGATATCTGAATTGTGTCCATTTATCCTTTTTCGTAGGAACTGTCCAGTTTGGCCGATGTACATACCAGAGGGACATTGCTGGCACATAATGGCGTATATTACATTGGTAGATGTGCAGGTGAATGAACCAGTGATGGTGTGGCTGATCTGGTTTGGTCCT
>ML677335.1:20023932-20119068 GCA_007922305.1 Dermatemys mawii | reverse complement strand
AGGACCAAACCAGATCAGCCACACCATCACTGGTTCATTCACCTGCACATCTACCAATGTAATATACGCCATTATGTGCCAGCAATGTCCCTCTGGTATGTACATCGGCCAAACTGGACAGTTCCTACGAAAAAGGATAAATGGACACAATTCAGATATCAGGAATGGCAATATTCAAAAACCTGTAGGAGAGCACTTCAACCTCACCGGACACACCATAGAAGATTTAAAGGTCAGCATTTTGCAGCAAAAAAACTTCAAGTCCAGACTGCAAAGAGAGACTGCAGAGCTGCAATTCATTTGCAAATTTGACACAATCAATTTGGGACTGAATAGAGATTTTGAATGGTTAGCTAACTACAAAAGCAGCTTCTCTTCTCTCGCTATTCACACCTCCAGTTCAACTGCTAGAGGAACACCTCACCCTCCCTGATTAGAGATAACAAGCTGGTTCAGCCTGATTGGACTAACCTTGTTATCTCCCACCTGGTTCTTGCCTACCTATTTATACCTGCCCCTGGATTCTTCCACTGCATGCATCCGACGAAGTGGGTATTAGCCCATGAAAGCTTATGCTCTAAAAAAATTTTAGTTAGTCTTTAAGGAGCCACAGGACTCTTTGTCACTTAACCTTAAAAGTATCTGTGGATGATAGCTAGATCTGTTGTCTGATTTTGTATAAAGCTTTTGAATTTTTGAGTCTGTTTATGCTGTTCTTTAATTCATTGAGAGTAAGAATTGGTCCTCTCTGGAATTTCTGTGGGCAAGATTCCACTACCCATAGTCATGTTGAGTAGCACTTTCCTTCTGCAGAACTTAATGAGATCACTTGAGATGTAAGATACGGCTCAGCTGAAATAAAGTAAGCAGAATGTCTTTCCATGGTAATGCCTGAATTCATGTACTATGAGCTCAGTCCTGCTTACATTGTGTTTAGCAGTAAAAATATTGGGTCCAGTGGATCAGATTCACTGCTGGTTTATATGGGTGCAATTATATTTACTATGATGGAGTTTCACCCACAAATGTTAATGGTAAATTGACCTCAACATCTTTGCATACATTGTTTTTCTAGAAATGTTAGAGGATGCATATATATACATATTGCATATTCCTGCGCCTGTTGTACAGACAGTGCACAAATACTCTATTCATTGTTTTGTGTGTGTGTTTCTAATGCATTCTAAGTTGTAGTTTGATATTCTATGTTTTAGACAAAAACATACAGAGAATGATGAAATTGTACCTCAGGACTTAATTACTAACATGAATTTAATGTGTAGGTGTGAAAATACAATCTTCTGTTTCTATATGCTGTTGGAGTGATTTGATACTTCCCCCTAGTGTTCAGATGCTTCTCACTGATGTAATTCTTTGGGAGTATTTAATTTTTCTCCCAACTATTTTTATTGGAAGGATTTGTGGTATATCGTGAAAAAAATGAATCGACTGAACATTTAAGATCACAGAGGTTTGAGTCAGACACACTAACCTACTAACACAGACCTACTAACACAGACCCAGGTCTGAACTACGTCCCAGAAACAGCAGGCTTAACAGAAAACACTTTAAGAAGTGTTCCTGTCTACACAGTGTTCCTGAGATCCACGACTCCAAATGGGGTCCACCCCCCAAAACACATCTGTTATACCCTGTATAAAGCTTATACAGGGTAAACTCATAAGTTGTTCACCATCTATAACACTGATAGAGAGATATGCACAGCTGTCCCCCCTCCCCTCCCCGGTTTTATTAATTAATCCAGAGTATGCATGAAGTAAAAAGTGATTTTATTGAATACAAAAAGTAGGATTTAAGTGGTTACAAGTAATAACAGACGGAACAAAGTAAATTACCGAACAAAATAAAATAAAACATGCACATCTATGCCTAATACAGTAAGAAAGTGATTAGAGATGAAATCTCACCCTCAGAGATGTTCCAGTAAGCTTCTTTTACAGACTAGCCTCCTTCTAGTCTGGGTCCAACAATCACTCTCACCCCTCTGGTTAGTGTCCTTTGTTCCAGTTTCTTTCAGGTATCATTTGGGGAGTGGAGAGGCTGTCTCTTGAGCCAGCTGCAGACATAATGGAGGTGTCTCCAAGGGGTTTAAATAGACTTTCTCTTGTGGGTGGACACCTCTCCCCCCCTCTATCCAGAATTCAGCTCCAAGATGGAGTTTTGGAGTAACATAAGCAAATCGCATGTCCATGCACGATTGAGTTCCTTACAAGAAAAGCCATATACCTGGGGAAGCTCAGATATAGATTGGCATTTCCAAGTTCAATGTTGGTTTAAGTGTTTCTTGATTGGGCACTTACTGAGAATAGTCTTTTCTCAGGAAGCTGACCAACTGCTTCACTAGGGCTACTTAAAATTAAACAAGTACATAGACAATAGTCATAACTTCAAATACAAAAATGATAGATGCATACAAATAGGGTGAATAAATTCAGCAGATCATAACCTTTACACAGATATGTTTCATGGCATATGTAGCATACAATATATTCCAGTTATGTCATATATCCATTCATAAGCATATTCCTATAAAGCATTATGGGATGCAATTTCACAATATCTAGAAACTCATTTAGTGTTTTGTAAATCCCAGTATTTTATGTACAGAGGAGAAACAGACTATTTCCACTGTGTGCACGCCCTTTCAAATAAAGTTTCAATATCAGTGGTGGGCAACATGCAGGCCATCAGGGTTTTCCATTGGCAGGCCACAAGACTGTTTGTTTACGTTGACCATCCACAGGCATGGCCACCTGCAGCTCACAGTGGCCGCAGTTTGCCATTCCTGGCCAATGAGAGCTACGGGAAGTGGCGTGGGCCATAGGAATATGCTGGCTGCTCCTTCTCGCAGCTCCGATTGGCCAGGAACGGCAAACTGCAGTCAATGGGAGCTGCAGGCGGCCGTGCCTGCAGATGGTCAATGTAAACAAACAGTCTCATGGCCCACCAGTGGATTACGCTGATGGACCACAGGTTGCCCATCACTATTCTATCTTGTACTCTGCTACATGTATAATAAATCTTCTCACCTCAAATTAAGAATTATCTTTCAATAATAGTACAAAGTGAAAATGCAGATAAATTCTCATATTATTCATTGTAAGGCTACCTTAGTTAGCTTGTCTAATTCACCAAGTAGCCTCACTAGATCAGATGAAATCTCAAAGGAAATGCACCATTGGATGGGTCAATCCACATTAATTATCACCCAAGAGGCTTAGTTAATTTCAGTGTCTACAAAATAAAACTCTACCTCCTGGCTCTTTATTTCTTTTTAGGACATTGGATAGAAGAAATTTGAAAGAGAGAATTATGGTGAATGCTGCCAAGTACTCTAGCAAGGTTAATTTCAATTACTCATTCTCACAAACTTTATCTGGACTGACTGGCCATGCATATGTAATGGCATTTCAATACCTCTCTCTCTCCATCTCTCCCTCCCATTTAATTCATATCTAATCTTCAGTTTAGTGTGAAGATGTTTCTGTTTATCAACTTTATTTTAAATAATGACATAATATCCATAGCAGTTTATAAATTGGGAATGAAACCATGTTATTTTATACAAAGGTTGTGACTTTGCCCTATAATTGCCCACAAGTTATTTTTTACATACATAAAATGAAAATGGGACACCGGGCATGGGGTGGTGGTAAGTGGCTTGGGCCAGTCCCACACCACCTGCTGTGGACTCTCACCCAAGCCCTGCCGCTCGGGGCCACTTGCCCAAGTTGATGTTTCAGAAGTTATGATTTTCTTGGCAAAACTGGGCATTTGTCCCATTTTCTCTTTCTTGAGCATTCCTCCATGCACACTAGGGCAAGAGCAAATGGGACAAATGCCCAGTTTTGCCAAAAATGTTATGATGTCCAGGACAGAGCTTAAAAAGGAGATTGCTCCAGCCAAAATGGGATGTATGGTCACTCTAGCCATAAGTTATCCCTAGAAATAGAGTTTTTGCTCCCCTGTTCATTGATTTCTTCCCTCTCCCAACAAGGGTTCCTGGATGAGCTCCAGGTCTGCAGTAGTTCCTCCCCTGATGGTTCCATGGGGAAGCTACAGACCCTCTGGCACTTTCTTGAGAATGCTTCATCATTTGCAGTAAAACAAAAAAACGGATAAATGGAACTCACTGTCATTGACCCAGCTGAGAGGCAAAGGCCTCTCCCTTGCCAAGTGTGAAAATACATTCCTAATGACAAGGCAGAAATAATTCGTTATTACCAGTGCCCAAGTGAATATATGTGGGCTGTGGCTAGTATGGGTGATTCGAGCTCTGCATCATCCCTAGACTTCTACAGGTTAGAGAACTCTGACCTTCCCTTAGGTTAGTCATATCAGAAGGAGGAAAAAAAAAAACAGAAGGAGTCACCTAAATATGGGGCTAGGATGGCTATCCCAAAGCCAGGCAAAAAGATTGTCCAGATAGCCCTTCTTCCAGACCCATCAATAGTCATGGTTTACCAAACCCACTTCATCCCATGTCAGGAGTCATCTCCAATCCCAAAGTAATAATAAAGGTAAGAAGCTTGTAATGAGAAAAACACAAATCAAAGGGCTCCTCTTTCACAGATAAATATAGGCCCAAAAAATCTGCTGGACTGTGCTTGCCTATCCTGCATCACTTAAATTAATAGGATTCTGTCATTGACTTTAACAGCGGCAGAAGCATGCAATAAAGAGGAAGTATCTCAAAGCCTTCTGGCTTGTCTTTAACGTATTGCGATAGGGCAACACATGTATAGACTAGTGCATGTGAGCACGCTTCTCACCTGTGACTAGTACGAACAACTACAGAGACTACTAATGTTCCATGGCTAAGGGAGTTTTTTCTTAGTTCAAATGACATTGTTGTGTATTTTTGGTACTGACAATCTCAATTCAGTCTTAGCTGGTGATTAATGGTGCAGGTTCCTTACATAAACTGAATCTTTGTAATACCAAAGTCTGTAGTGATTACCTCTGTTTTAAACCTAAAACTACTAAACCAGTTTAGCATTGGCTAGCTGTTTGAAATAGATTCTCTGAGGGACTTACCGTGCAATTCATGGTACACAAAAGGGCCTTACTAGTAAAATGTGTGTGGGAAAACATAACCCACCCATAGTACAAAATCTTTCCTGGGTTCTTGTGGAACATAAGCCTTTACCAATGGAAAATATTTAGAATCAGTCTCTGTATCATATCAAAGGCTTTTATCATGATGGCAAACCTAGTTTAGTCTCAGTTTCCAGCTTTCATGTACATTTCCAGAACCAGAAAACATAAAAAACTACTAAAACCCGAACGTGATTATTTTAGAAAGTTAGTATTTATTAAATTTAATTATCTCTGCTGACAATTTGTCTCACATGGCTTGAGGGTTTTAGTTGCAGAAGTGGTAAATTTTTTAACTGTTGCCGGAGTATTTGAGCTGTGCTTTCTGAAAACGGGATGATTGGAGAATATTAAAATCTATGAAGTGGTTTTGTAAGGATGGACCAAACTCCAGAATAACTTCTAGTCTGTCTAGAAAAAGCAGAATTGTCTGTTCCCCTTCTTCCTGGAAGAGTACATGATTGGAAGGTTCAAGGTTGGTTAAAAAGCTTTCTTTATCACAGCTGCATGTCTGTTCTAAGAAATAACAATTATAGTAACAACAGAATTGTGTCTTACACTGAAACTAAGTAGGGAAGTGAGAATTGGATATATTTATCAAGGGATCTCACACTGGTACAGTTAATTTTTCAGTTTTTCCATCTGGAATCACAATCTTCATTAGACATTAACAGAAACATTAGATATGGGCAGGTAATAATTTGAAAACTGTGAATATCATAAATTAAGATGTGTGAATTGTCCTTCATAAAAATATGACTTTATTTACTAATTCATTTTTTTAAAATATTACTTTTGAGTTTAACAGTAGACAACTACGGTAGACTCTCAATTATCCAGGATGACAGGGAAAAAAAATAATTCTGGTTAATAAAATCCTGGATAATCACCATCCATAGGAAATATGGGGAAGGAGGGTTGGTTCACCAGCCACCCTACACAGGGGGAGAGGGTGTTGGTTCACTGGCTGCCTTGTGCCCTGGTGGGTTTTTTTTTCTTTTGTGCTTGGGGCAGCAACAAAGCCAGAGCTGGCCCTGTGAGTTACATGTATTTTTTTTTTTTTTTGACATCCTGGTTAATCCACTTTCTGGTTAACCTAATTCTGGATAATCGAGAGTCTACTGTATTTATTATTCAAAGCTCCACTGCAACCTATTAGACTTGAGGCATGAATTATTGGGTGAAATTCTATGGCTTGTGTTGTGAATGGGGTTAGACTGGATGATCACAGTCATCCCTTCTGGTCTTAGAATCTATTAAAAAAGGCTACTTATTGCTCCCTACTCATTATGTGTGTAATAGAGAGAGCGCCCAAAATCTAAATCTTACACCAGAACACTTTTGACCTTTGGAATTCAGATTTGGCTATGAACTTCAGACCTTCTCTCAGTTTTCATGAGTTTGCAGCTTTCTCTCTCAAAAATAAGGAAAATAACCCCATTTAGTGGAATAGAATGTAAATTACTGTTTCAAGAAAACAGTGTGTTCATGAATATTTGTTCTTTAATTCAATTGATCCTCATATGGAGGAACAGCTGTATCCCAGAAAGTAACTATTATTAATTACTATACCTTATTAGATTTTAAAGAAAGAAATAAGAATAGAATTTGCAATAGGAATGGAAGAAATTACCACTTTTTATTCTTTTAGTCTTGGACTAAATAAAATTCTTTTAGTCTTTAAAATCTAGTTAATTTTTAGTAGAAAATTGACAGATTTCAGCACTGTCTGCCCTAATATTGCAACTGGCTCTGTATTAGCAGATCCTTGTACATTGTATAAGCCAGTTGCCATGCTAGGCAGCTGCAAGCTGCACAGAGCTAGTTTCAGCTGTGGGGTCTAACTTTGCATCTCCTTATTTTTGGGTGGTTTAAACCAGCTCTTTAATAGAAATTTACAGTAGCATTTTCATATATGGATAATTAGCAAGGCTCAAGTGAAAATTTAAAACTGTATAGTACTCTGTCAGTTTTCTACTAAAAATTAACTAGATTTTAAAGCTTAAACTATAGACAAAATATTAAATAAAAATAAACCATAAATGAGCTGTTGCTGGATAGCTACATATTTATTTATATATCATTAAAAAAAGAAGACTTTTAACTGTCATTGATCTTCAAACTGAAATGAAACTCACTTCCTACCAAAATACATAAATAACTTGAAAAATCAAACAGGCCCGTGGGAGAATATTGGAAAAAAAGAATGTTTCTTCTAAACCTATCAGGAAGTAGATAAATAGACTCCACTGAGACTCACTACATTTCGTCATGGAATCAGTATATTTGGTTTAAAACAAGAAATGAGGCATCAGTGGCCAGACTCTTAGGGCTGGTTTACAGTAGGGGGAGGGATCGACCGAAGATACGCAACTTCAGCTTTGTGAATAACTTAGCTGAAGTCGGCGTATCTTCGGCTGACTTACCTGCCATCCTCATGGTGGTGGTGGTTGGCAGCGTGTTCCCCGTTGTCTCCAGCTTGCACCTCTCGGCAAGCTGGAGTTCCGGAATCAACAGGGGTGCTGTTGGTGATTGATTTATAGCATCTTAATGAGACATGATAAATTGATTGTGAAAAGATTGATTACTACCCGCCGATCGGTGGGTAGTGAAGACCTACCCTTAGAAGTGGTGGGTGGAGTCAAAAGTAGGTTATTGCTACCATATTCTCTGATTGGATTTCCCAACGCCCTCTACCACTTGGTACTCAAAATCTACCTTTGATTCTGAAATTCATCACTCAGGTACCTTTATTTGGCATACAGCAACATTATCCCAAGCTGGCCAGCCTCAAACACAGGGGAATGGATGCAGGGTACTTCACAACTCCAAAGTTACACAACAAAACTTTTCCTTAGTCAAAATGTATATAGCACCTGCTTTTCTTAGTATATATTGCATCACGTGCTTCATGATTGGCTTGGTTACTTTTCAGGAACCAATCCAAGTATAGCATGTTCTGTAGATATCCAGAGAAGAGCAACAAAAATAATTAAAAGTCTAGAAAACATGACCCATAAGGGATGATTGAAAAATTGTATTTAGTCTGGAGAAGACTGAGGGGGACATGATAACAGTTTTCAAATACATAAAAGGTTGTTACAAGGAGAAGGGAGGGTAGGACAAGAAGCAATAGACTTAAACTGAAGCAAGGGTGGTTTAGGTTGGACATTAGGAAAAATTTCCTAACTGTCAGGGTAGTTAAGCGTTGGAATAAATTGCCTAGAGAAGGTTGTAGAATCTCCATCATTGGAGGTTTTTAAAAGCATGTCAGGGATGGTCTAGATAACACTTAGTCCTTCCTTGAATTAAGGGGACTGGACTAGATGACCTCTCAAGGTCTCCTCTCGTGCTACAATTCTATGACTTTACGATGTGCTGTTCATATATAACCTGATCTCTACATTCCAGGTTTATCTTGTGAATTGTCCCTAGTAGCAGTGTGTTCCTGCTTATCTTAAAGGCTAGACTGACTCCACTCTAACGCTTGTTACACCTTATTTAGAATTTAATCTTCCATTCACCTTCCCAGTCATGCCCACTGAGAAACGAGTGGGTATGGATAGAAGATCAGATCTTACTAAGAAAAAGCAAACACCATTTCTGCCTTGAGGTTGTTGCCTGCTTTATGCACATATGCTTTCTAGCAAGGGCCTTGTCTTCTTTACTGACTGTAAAGTGATTAACAATCTGTTGGCTTTATTAATATGGAAGTAATGAATAAGTGCTTGATTATTCACAAAACACTGAACTGTTCCTCAGCTGCAAGAAAATACTCAAAGTGAATGCTTACTGGAATTATTGGAACTGTTTTAGTTATTTCCCATGAGAATTCAAAGGGCAGTCATTTTAAATGCCAGTAAAATCAGGGAAGATTTTCAAAGGCTCACATGGTAGATGTGCGTCCTTCAAAGGGGAACTGGGTTTCTAACTATTCTTTGTGCCTTTGAAAATCTTCATTTGAGTGATATCTTCACAACTGAAGATTTGAGAAGCAGTATATGTAGCTACCACTTATTATCTTAGAAGCAGTAGTAGCATAGTTTATATAAAGAGTTACTCATGATGGATGTGTGGAGTCACAATTTAAATGTTTCGACAGCTTGATTTGCTGTATAAAAATAGAAATTCTCTGGTACAGAAATGTTACTTATAAATGCTACTAGTCTGATTTATGAGTGTTACACACATCTAGTTGTTCTATAAAGTAAACATGCCAATTAACATTAGCAACACAGAGTATAAGCCCTAAATGAGGAAAGGAACTTAGTGAAGAAACATGATTATTGATATTTTTTGTCAACCTTTTTATTTTTTGCAGTTTTGAAATGAAAAAAAAAAACATTTTCCCTGGTTTTCATGATGGGTTTAAAGAAACATAACCCCTCACATCCAAATGCCTTGACATTTGAGGAGGATTGGAATTTCAATGTACATCTGGAGCCATATATCATAACTGGTTCTTAGCTATATAACAAGCTGGATCAGATTTCCTGAAATACTGGATAATTTGAAATTCATATCTGATTTTTTTATGCTGACATTTCTAATGTTCAGCTTATCATGTTCATATAGTGGAACTCTCTCCCATCCGGCCCTCTTCTTCAATCAACTCCCCCTCACTTTTAGAAGAAAAAATTGAACTATTTTTTTCAAATGTATTTTTAGTTTTCAGAACTTATTCCTCATTTGTAATCACACCACAGAATTTGGGTCTTCAATATTTTGTCTTGGTTTTATATAATTTATTTTATAGTTAAAATATTATTTTATTTAAATTTAAATTGTAAGGAGATAAAGTGAAACGATTTAGAATAAAGATGGAAGCTGTGGGCTTTCCTCACACTATTCTGCTTAGATGTTGGGCTCTTGAGGAATGACAGTCTGAAAACAAGGGGACCCATCCTCACATCTGAATGAGCAGCTTTCAACTTTAAATCAAGACTGGATGCTTTTCCAAAAGATAAGCTCTAGGAATTATTCGGGGGAAGTTTTAAGGCTTATGGTGTACAGGAGGTTACACTAGATGATCACAACAGTCCCTTGAGTTAACAGAATCTAGGAACTCAGGAACTGGAGGAGGAGAATGGCAAAGTGGTTGTGTGCATTATTTGTGGCCTCTTGTTCCTGAGGCCAATCAGGCTCTGGTCTGTCCTAAGTTTTACACAGCTGCAGCCACATATAAAGGGCTGTTTCAGCAGCTAAGATTTCTAGAGTGCAGCTGTGTTCCTGAAATGTCCTTTCTCCCCATACTGTGTTCCTCACTACGTATCTGGTGATTCCCGTACTGATTAAATCCATTTTCTTCCCACTTTGTGCTGCCAGAATTGTGCAAAGTAGAATAAACAAGGGCCATATCCTGGCTTTTATAGTGATGATAATTGGAGTTTATTTAAGGTCATTCACACTGTGACATATTAATAGGATTCATGGAGGTGTTTTAATCACACAATTAATAGACATTATTCAAAAATATAAAATTGAACTGTGTAAACATGGAACTATTAATAATACAAACAAAAAGGGCAAAATAAATCTTCAAAACTTCCAAAAGTGAGGGTCTAGTTTACATACGATTATCACTGTATAATATTTATTTGGGAAATCATATGTAAGTCATATACTGTTAATTGATTGGAAAATTATCAAAGTAATTTAAAAAATTGCTTACTCTAACTTTTTTCTGCAAAGCTGTAAGCCTTGGAAAAGGAGCAGAGAGGCCAAGCCTGATGCTTTAACTGCTTTTGAGGCACCCTCTAATATATGATGTGTATATATAATATATATGACTGGGGAGCAATATAAACACTAATATTAATAGTAGAACAAATTTTAAAAGGCTTTTTAAAGTGACTCTGCATCAGCACTAATCAGCTGAAACTATTAATGGTGCATTTTACATATGTGACTTAATTTTTTCTTATTAACAGCTGTGATGTCGATCTGTTAACAAGCAGTGGCGCAAAACAAAGTATAGGCACTACGATGGAGATTGGACTGGTGAATAAAACTGTTTTGTCCCTTTCAAATACCTTTTTGAAACTAATCCCCTCCCCAAAATCCAATAGTGAGCATAAAGAATCTAAATATAAATGCTGTCAAATGAAATACCATATATGCTTGATAATAAGCTGGTTTATTTATAAGCCGACCTCCCACCTCCAGATGGATAAGTAAAAATCGAAAAATTTTATGACCTATTCGTAAGCCGACCCTATAATTCAGGCGTTGGCAAACTTTAGCTCCTGGGCCATCAGGTAAAGCCAGTGACAGGCTGAGATGGTTTGTTTACCACAAGCGTCCGCAAGGTAAACCTAAGTAAACAAAGTGTCCCAGTAAGCAAAGTGTCCCAAAGTGTACTGGGTCAGACCAAAGGTCCATCCAGCCCAGCTGCTCAATTTCTTACTTGGGGATTGTGCACTAGTACAAAACTTCAATCATTCTACTGAGTAAATTAAAGAATTCACAAAAAAAATAGTTGCTGAGTAAAATAAAATGATGAATAGAGTTGAGGCAACCTTGATTTACTCATGGGCGTTTTGTGAGCAGGAAAAGGGGCTAAATAAAATTATTTGCTAAGCATTCAGTTTCAACTCTGAAAAAGAACCTGACATCTGAGCAGCAAAGCCATTCAGTGTTTTGCTTTCAGACACTGAAGATGAAAAGCATTTAATAAGAAAATGTATACTTGTAAAAGCTATTTTTCTTTCAGACTTTATATTTAAGTTCCTTACAATTAGTGAATTTTGAAACAAATTATAGGCATTCAAATAAATGGATAAAACTTAAAATTGTACATATTGTCAATGATCTCTGCCTCTGCTTGGTTAGCAGTTTTTGATCTGCTGGTTTTGTTCACCTTCAGGCATGCCTCAAGGGCTTCTTATACAATATGTATGAATTAAAATGATCAGACCAAGCATCTGACATAGAAATCTGGGCAGTAGAAATCTTTCAGGTCACATTTTAGATCCCAACCCTTTTGAGTTTTCTGTGAGCAAGACACTTGTTGCTTCTGGTCTTTTTTTATTGTTTTGGCTTTCCTCCCAACAAGTCTGATTGGAAGAAGTGACCAAATCAGCTTCATGCCCACCTGCTTTATTAATGTCATATTCATTTTCATCCTGATAATGTGTGCAAACCTAGTGAACTCTGCCAGCTTGCTTGCTTCAAGGTGAATTAGCAACCTACCATATCCCGTTGAATATGTGTCTATAATGGGACTGGGTAGAATCTGGAAATACAGTGGAAAAAGAAAAAAAAATCCATGGAGGACCTAAATTCTGTGCATGTGCAGAGACACAGAATTCCTCCAGGAGTAGTATACACATTCATGTTGAAGTAAATCTTATACATGTACACAGTTGATGATACAGTGTTGTTTATAGGTTGGTTGTTGCACAGATTTTTAATGTAGTATTGTTATATCCAGACACACAGACATGTTTGTGGGCCACACAAATATATACAAGTATGTAGATGTGCTGATTGCAATATTGTGACAGATGTGCTTTCTTTGTGAGCCATAATATTCTGATGCATTTCATTGCAGTTAATATTTTGAAAAAAATGTGTTTATTTTGATGTAAAGTTCGTAATGTGTATCACCAAATAAATGATAGGTTGTTTTTAACTGGAAGGTTTAATGTGGAAGGTTTTCTGCAAGTTTTTGGCCACTGGTGTACTGAGATCAAAGCCTGTTTTGGTGACCAATATTGTCTCATTGTTTCTTGTAGTTCCCTGTCAGCAACCATCTCTTATCTCTTGTCTTATACTTAAATTGTAAGCTTTCTGGGACAGGGTCCATCCTTTAGTTCAGTGTTTGTGCAGCGCCTACCAAAATAGAGCACTGGTCCATGACTAGAGCTCTTAGGTACTACAATAATGCAAATACATAATAAATGTAAACATGACACTTTTGGGTAGAGATGAGTGAACTGGTTCTTAGGAAACCAAAACTGGATACAACGTTTGCCCATCTTGGATCAGTTAAGATATGCACCCCACCAAGGTCTTTCACTCACCTTTTTCTCCAAACTGTCATCCATTGTAATCTACACAGAGACCACATAATCTTTTTCAGGATGTAGTAGAGGGTGTGAGGAGATAAGGCTATCTTCATACCACTGGTGTATATTATTTTAAAGCATGAACTGGGACCTGAAATTGACTTGGCATTTCCTATAAAATGAAATAATATACACAAAATCTCTCATCTGTAAATAGTGTTTTCTATTAAAATAGATAAATAAAGGCTTTGATGTATGTCCCATGAATGTGGTATTACCATATGGTGGTTGTTTTATTCTAATTCAAATAATTTCCATTTTGTTAATTCCTACTTTAGCCTTCTATCCATTAAGAAATTAGTGACACTTTACATTTTCTTAATAAATGTGTTACTCAGTATGTGACATGTAGATAGGGAGATTGCTCTGCTAAGGCAGCTAAATTGCACATTCCATTATTTGATACATTTATTTTTGTATGTTACAAAATGACCCTTGAAGAATTTGATACCCTTCATAAAAGTAAAAAAGGTCTCCACTGGCAAGTGGGGAAAAAGGGATTATTTCATTATAGAAATGTATTCTTTCTTAATATGGCAAAATCACTTCATGTTTTATTATCAAAAGATGACCTTGATATGGAAATGGTCCAAATATTTCTTAGTTAATCATATTGCATGAATTGTGAAGGTTTTTAATCTCTCCCAGGTGGGGATAAATGTGAACTGCCATGCCTCACTTTTGCAAAGCATATTTCCTCCCATTTTTTTCTTAAAGTATCTTTTGTACTGATCACCTAGCAAAATGAAATCCAAAGAAATCTGAATTAATATGATACATTGTGTGAGTGTCACATTTATTCCAGTGTAGACATTAATCGATAATGACATTTTGAATGATGACATTCTTGAGTACAGCTCTGGGAAGTGCAGTCATTTTATAGTATAGCAGACACGGTTGTAACTATGGATGTGCTGAACATTAATAAATGTAGTGCTCTCTGTTCCTTCTGAAAACTTATGTAACTGGTTTTCTAACCTGCCACTAATCAGTGCACAATCTATTGGCACATAGTATAAAAAATAAATGACTACCTTTGTAAATGCTAATATGTGTAAATCTGGTTTTCTAAGCAAGTTATTTTCAAATATGATTTTCAGGCATACTTTGGGGATAATTTCAAAAGTGGATAATGAGTTTAATTGTATGAAGCAAATCTTATTTATTGTTTCCCCTCAAGAAACTGTAATTTACTAAAAAGGCACATGTAATCCAAGGATGTATCAGGCAAGGCATTTCCACTAGAGAGAGAGAAGTAGTAATGTCATTGTATAAGACACCGATAAGACCTCATTTGGAATACTGTGTATAATTTCCTGGCCACCCATGTTCAAGAAAGCAGAATTCACACTGAAACTGTGCAGAGAAGAGCTACTAGGATGATCTGGGTAATGTAATCTTGTGAGATGAGACTGAAAGAGCTTGGCTTGTTTAGCCTAGCAAAAGAGAGGCCGAGAGGGGATATGATTGCTTTCTACAAATACATCAAGGTAAATGGAGCGTGAAGAGCTATTGAAGCTGAAGTACAAAGTTGGTAGAAGAACAAATGGATGTAAACTGTCCATGAACAAATTCAGGCTAGATCTTATAGTTTTTATCAGAGGAGTGAGGTTCTGGCACAATCTCCTAATAGGAATTGGGGGCCAAACATCTCGATTAGTTCTAAGAAAGAGAATGGCAAATGTATGCATGGGATTATATGAGAGAGTTGTTTGTGAAGATGAGAGTCAGGAGGTAACTTTTGGTTCAGGTCTGATGTTCCTAAAATCTCATGCTTCAGAGTTTCAGCCACTCACAAGCAGGGATCAGGGAGGGAATACTCCACCTCGACATTCTCTCCCTTCCTCCATATTTATTCAGATTTTTCTTTGTTTCTTTGGGGATTTTTTTTTTTTGTTGGTCTCTGTCCTATGAAGCATCAAAGTTTGTTGCAGCTAGAGATGGGACACTGAGGAGGCCATAGCTCTGAGATAGTAGTGAACATACTCTCTTTCATTTGCTTTTCTTGTTTTGAAATTGAGAATTTCTTCTTGGTTTTTACAGCTGTGTGTGAAAGGAGACTTGAGAGTACCTTGAAATATGTCAAGTGAAATTTTGTGTGTTTTTTGTTAACAAAAATTTCTCTCATTTTAAAGAAAAGCTTCCTTCTCTTGGTTTTGTTTGAAATAGGAACATAAGTTTTCCATAGGTTGTCTCACTGAATCATAATTGATTAATCAAGCTGTGTTTACAATATCTCGTGAAATCGCTCTGCTCATGAGATCACTTTGATCATGAGATCTTTGAAATCCACTGAATTCTACAGAGAAGTTAAATTTTCTACAGTGAGAGAGTCCCACATTTCTCATAGGAGTTATTTCCAGGTTCTCCACAATTTATTTTCAATAACAGCTGTGTTTGCTAGAAATGTGTGATCAGCTACTCACGGTAAAGTCAGTGAAATATTACTTTTTTACTGGTTTTCTACAGAAGTATGTGGGGGGAGAGGAGGAGTAAGGATGACCATCCAAGAGAAAGTTTCACTTCACCACCACCAGAAAACTGTGTACCAGAATTGTGAGTGGAGTGTGAAGAGGGTTCAAAGATCATTTTGTGTGTCTGCATACCTGGTTGTCAGAAAAGCCTCCAAGATGTGTGCTGGGGAGGGGAAAGCCTGATTGGTTTTAGGGTGCTAGAGAAAAATTAATATATTGTGGGGAAGGGTCTGAAACTGATAATTTTTCTTTACATGGGAAGGTATAGGAATCATCTACGGAAGTAGAAAATGTTAAGAGGATCCCTTTTAAAATTTTGGCAGCAAGCCATGGTTTCACTTCAATTTGTTTATGTAACTTAGAGGTTAGTCCCCAAATAACCATTTAAAAAATTGATTTATAAAGTCTGCCTAGGCTCCTGCTTCCTCACTGTCAAAGGAAAAAAAAAATTATCTGAGCAATTACAGACCCGTTAGTCTGACATGAGTAGTATGAAGGCTTTTCAACAAATTTTGAAGGAAAAAATAATTAAATTCATAATGGTAAATGGAAAAGAGGATGCAGTACAGCCTGAGTTTTCTAAAAGTAGATTGTACCAGATTAACCTGATATTCTTTGTTGAGAAGATAACTGATTTTTTGAGACAGGAGAAATGCAGAAGATCTAATATACTTGGACTTCAGTAAAGCATTTGGCATGGTGCCACATGGGAAATTATTAGTTAAATTAGAAAAGATACGGATTTAGACAAAAATTATAAGATGTGTACGGAACTGACTAATGAGGAAAAAGCAATGTTTTGTGCTGAAAAATGAAATGTCAGACTAAGGAAAAGTTACTAATGGAGTTCCTCAAGGATTTATCTTGGGACCAAACTTTTAAAATGGTCATGTGATACAAAAATATCCTTTTCCTGGGTACATTTTTATTTTGTTGGCTTTGTATATCTGCAAAGACATAACTTTGAATAATGTATCTTGTGTATTTGTAGTCAATTTTCATAATCAGTCTTCTTTTAAACTTGACCAATTTGAGCAAAAGTTTGACAGTTTTAACTGAGAACTCTAGAAATCTGGGAATTTAATAGTGTTTTGGGTTTTTTTAAGTTTGTTTCTAATAGCATCTCTATATTTTCTTAAACAAACCTTCTTCTGTTTTAATAAAAGTGTTATGTGTTATACAGAAGTGGGGGTTGGTCAAGACAAAACTGGTAAAGTGCTTCTTTGGGAACAGAAAATTTGGCATTTATATGGCTCCATCTACACTACAGACTACTGGCAGCTGTATGTAATGTATGTGTAGATACACACCACAGTGAAAACCATGTTGCATCAACACTGTAGTGCATAGCTATGCGTATCACTCCAAGGCTGTAGCAGAGGGGGGCAGCAGGGAAAGATTTCAGCAGCTTCCCACAGGCTTTCACCACAGTGAGGAAGGGCTGTGGTGGGGGTGAGGATGAAGGGGGAGGCACTGTCTCCCTGTTGTGGGGAAAGGCTTCAACAATGTGGAGCTGGCTGAGTCTATCCCTGCAACGGGGGGAAGCTCTAGCAGCAGGGAGCGGCTGAAGCCTTTCCCTTTTGCCTCCACCCAACCAGACCCTTTCCCCCAGAAAGGGGAAAAGTCCCATCCATGGAGAGCTGGCAGAGCTTTCCTCCCTGCCAGAGTTTTTCCTTACCAGAGGAAAGGCTCCAGGAGTGAGAACTGGTAGCCTTTTCCCACTGCTTCCCCCTGCTGGAATGAATCATTCCCTGTAGCGTGGGAAGGCTCCAGCCATGGGGAGCTGGTGGAGCTTTTCTCCGCTGCCCCTCTTCCCCCACTGTGGGAACCTCCCCGCTACAGAGAGCTGTCCACGTTTTTCCCTTCTCCCTCCGGGATCCTTTCTCCACTGGGGGAAGTCTTTTACTGTGGATGGAAAAGTCTCCAGCATTGGGACACCTACACTGCTGAAAGTAGAAGACAGAGATACACAGCTTTGGAGAATAGAGCGTGTAGGGGTTGTGTTTGTACATACCCATACCCTTCAGGTATATCTTTAATCTGCTTGTCTAAGATGTGCCTCACTGGCTACACTGCTACTTATACCCATGCTAGGGATGTTATGTGGATATATACCGTACGTGATACTGAAAGTAGCATGTAGAATTGATTTAGCCTTAGTAACTGGTGTTGGGCTGGATATTACAGGGGAATGCTTCAAAGGGACTTGGGAGCCAGGATGCATCTATTGTTAACCTGCAAGGTGAAGACAGGACTGGTATAGTAAAGAGAAAAGAGCTTGAAAGGTTGACAGGCTGGTGGTTTATGGGGGATGACACCCAGCCACGACAGGCAAGGATCCCTCACACTAGAGACTGGGGGTAATAAGGTGACTCACAGTCATGTGTTCCCTGAGAACTGTCAAAGATGGTCTTTGTGGGTAAGGCATAGGACTGGGAAATCTGAATTTTATTCCCGAGTCTACCACTAATTTTCCTTATGACCTTGGCCAAGTCATTTAATCTCTACCTCAGTTTCTTCATCTGTAAATGGGGGTAATAATATCTTAATAGCTTAATCCAAAGGTACTGGAAGCTATCACATTTCATAAATTCTCATATAATTTAGGATGTTATTTGGGAGTGTATAATGGATTAGATACTGTATTTTTTATATTTGATAACGTTTTAGAACCATCTGAAATCTGGCACTCTCTGTGAAAACCTCTTTGGAATTTGAAATTTATTCCTCACCCCTTGCTTCACCATAATCTGGATTTGTTAACTTTTTTGGCACAATCCACAATCCACATCTTTTCATGGACACTTGGAAAAGGGAGTAAATGGATGGGCAGATGAATGGGAGGTGGGTTTAGTTTTGCAGTCCTGTTCAGCTAATGTCAGATATTATTATGTTAAGTATATCCTGAGAAGATTATTTTTAAATTGGGTTTGTGGACTTTTTATTTCTTTATGAGGTATAGAAGAAACCAGAAAATATTTTTATTATTCTCTTAAGATTTTTGGAAAATTCCTTTGGGGTCTCAGAGAGTGGATATTGTGAGCTCTCACACACTAATTGAACCAGTGTTGAATCTTCCACAAAGTTATCACTTTTCCCAAATGTTCATTAATTATTGGAATAGACTATGCTGCCCACATGCCATCTCAGGAAGCCCTCAGCACTGCAAAAATTTCCACATGGTTCCAGACCCTTTATTCTGCTAGGACAGATGACTGCTGAAATGATGAAGAGTGAAATAACTATCCGAACTGATGTCTTGTTTTGATGTCATTATGCTTCAAAATTAATGCACCACTGAGATATTTAGAACAGCTCACAGATTTCTTAGAGCTTTTGTTTCTGTTTGCGTGTCATTAGACTCAGGAAAACAGCTCCCCATTGCTTTGTTCACATTTGGATCCAACTTGTTATATTTACAACAGTAAGGACCACACATTAGATAGATATATATGTTTACAGATATAATTTCCCCAGTGAAATGTTTTCTGTAGAATATGATGGATCCACTCAAAACATGTTGCTGTGCTGGCTCAGTTTGAGTCCTGGGTGTAAATAATAGTCTCAGACATTAATTTAACTGTAAATATACCCTAATTTATAGAAACAGACATAACAGTCATTGCACTAGACATGAGGTAAGAGAAAAGCACAAGAAATAGCTGAATGCTTACAAAGTCTAATATTGCTAATGATGAAAATACTTTTTCATTTAAAGCACAGAAAATAATTTAAGCTAAATGGACCAAATCTGTGAGAGATTATGGACTTCTGGCTGTTGTGGAGTTGTGTGCTCAGCGGTGTATCGCAATATGTTGCTCTCATAACACACCAGCTGAATTGCTTTTCAAAAGGCAATCAAGGGTGTTTGAAGCATCTTCTGATTTGACATCCTTGTTGAGTTTTAATTGAGAAAGCTAAGGAAGTGAGGATAATTTTGGGAAGCAGTGCATGAAGTAATTTTTATCTTACACTTTCATCACATGGTGCTATCGTCTGCACCACATCACTGTGATTTAATGAACACAAACAGTCTGATATATCACAAGACTTTTTAATTATTACTGTAAAGCAAGAGTTCAAAGAAAAATGACACTTTATAAAATAGGATTTGGTCAGCCTGCACATTTTTCCCCCTATTCTCACCTTGCGGACTGCAACACTTTTTAATGTAGTTTAGTATTTCACTCTTTCCTTAAGGCATTATGCTTCTGTAATTCTTTTTTTTAAGCACAGGAGTGAAATTGATTATTTTTGCCTGATAAAATAATAGTGAAAAGAACCTAATATAAAATGAAAACAGGTAAAGCCATATAAATTAAATGTGCATGCATCCAAAAGATAATTCACTAATATTGAAATGTCTGTGTAAAGAAAATACAGATAAGATTTAACACAATTAACACATATATTCCTGTAGTTTCCACCCTTATATATTTTCCAACAAGTACCAAAAAATATGCTGAAGTATATGTTGGATATTTTGAAACAGTGCCCTAAGAAAAGTGCCTCAGGTAAAATTAATTCAATTTTTATCCATCATGTTGTATCTGAGCTTCCTTGCCCAAACATTTTGAATGTGGTCCATATGAATTAAAAGTCTTCATTTGTGTTTCTGATTTCTTAAATTTCGTAAAATTCCTCAGTATAGTACAATTCATTTTGCAGGTACAGGGGATGTGGGTTTTTTTCAGTATTTGTAGCTAGTGGAAGTCTGCAAATAGGAAGGTCAACTCACACTGTTCTCTGTTAGGTGTGGCAGGGATAGAAGTAGCATATATAAAGTGCCCTACACAAGGCAAGATTAGAGAAGAGGCTAAGGACATGATCCCCCCCCCCCCATTTTCTATAAGACTCTGCATATTACTGCATGTGAACATTGTAGTTGGATCATTCTGTTTAGTGGTAGCAGCAGCAGCACATTCCTCTTCTCCGCCATGTACTAGCTACCAGTTAGCAAATACTACAGATCGAAATCCTCTATCCTGAACACATTCTATACCATGTCAAGCCTCACCAGATTTGGTTATCTAAATAATTTCCCTTTTTAGCAGCCACTGAAGCAGCAGCAGTAGTAGGGTGACAGTTGGGTTATCATGCAGTCTCCGGTGGAGGAGTGCTTGGTAAGATACACAGTGGGACTCCATGGTGATGGCCTGAGGACTGGTCCCCATTGGGTCTCGAGGTGAAAACACCTCCACTGTCTGCCACCGATCTCTCCTTGCTAATGTGTAAGGCTCAGTATGGGAGCAGGTTTCACCCACCAGCTGGAGTGAAGCAGGCTCCAGGTTTCCTCCCAGTACTTGCTTTCCAAATAGTGAGTTGCAGGTGGGTGTTCAGGCAGGCAGCGACTGGGAGAGTGGTGACTGCAGAACTCCTGGGCAATAACAGTTAGGCCCCACATCTTTTTACATATGTTACTGATTGTGTGGAGCTGAGGTAGAGAGACTACATTGTGCATCCCACATGCACTTCGAACAGCAGTAGCACTACCAAACTGTTAGTGCATGGTCGCAGGGTCCCATATGGTGACTTAGTGTACAGCATGGTAGAGCTCTGTAGATTTACATCCCAACTTGCTGTGCATTAACTCTTCATGTAGACAAGCACCTAATCGTGTTGGTGAAAAGACAGATGAAAAACACGTTCCCTTTATAACAACAGCTTGTGGTCATGGTAGTAGCAAGCGCAACCTATAACTTGGCAGCAGCACTCTCAGTTCTTGTCTCAGAGGGGGTTGAAAATGTGAATTCAGAGCTGGCTTCAGTATTTTGGATCAGAGTTTCAGAGCAGGTCTTTGTGACAGCTTGGATCACAGAGACCCCCTTGGGACTGGCACCTGATGTCCTGAGACTACCTCTGAGCCCATTTTCCCTGCCATCTTGGGACTCCAGAACCCTGTCTTGTTGAGCCAGACATGGTAGCCTGCTGCAAACACAGGTCCAGGTCTGAACCACGTCCCCTAGAAGCTGCAGGCTTTAACTGAAAACCACTTAGCAGGTACTCCTGTCTCCACCACCCAGATATCCAGTTCTCATTGGAGTCCAAACCCCAAATAAATCTGTTTTACTCTGTATAAAGCTTACACAGGGTAAATTCATAAATTGTCTGCCCTCTATAACACTGATAGAGAGAGATGCACAGCTGTTTGCTCCCCCAAGCCTTAGTTACTTACTCTGTTTCAATTAAGAAGCAAAAGTGATTTTTATTAAATATAAAAAGTAGGATTTAAATGGTTTCAAGTAATAACAGACAGAACAAAGTAAGTTACCAAGCAAAATAAAATAAAACATGCAAGTCTAAGTCTAATACAATAGGAAACTGAATAGAGATGAATCTCACCTTTAGAGATGTTCCAATAAGCTTCTTTCATAGACTAGACTCCATCCTAGTTTGGTCCCAGCAATCACTCAGACCCTCATAGTCACTGTCCTTTATTCCAGTTTCTTTCAGGCATCTCTTGAAATGTCATCTTGAGAGGCCATCTCATAAGCCATCTGAAGACAAAATGGAGAGGTTTCCAGGGCCTTTTATATTCTTTCTTCTGTGGGCAGAAACTGCTTTGTTCTCCTGTTCAAAATCACAGCAAGAAGATGGAGTTTGTAGCCACCTGGACAAGTCACGTGTCTGAATGATTAAGTTTTTTTCAGGCCAACACCTTTATTTATATGGTGTTTATATTTTATATTTATATTTATATAAGGTTAGTTTGAACCTTCCTAGGAAAGCTCAGATGTGGATTGGCATCTCACAAAGTCAGTTGTCAGTTAAGTGTTTTTTGACTGGGCACTGAGTGAGAATAGTCCTGTCTCAAAAAGCTAATCAAATGCTTCACTGAGGCTACTTCAGATCAAACACACTGAGGTACAAGTACAAGTACATAGTCAATATTCAGAACTTCAAATACAAAAATGATACACACATATAGATGGCATAATCCTAACCAGCAAACTACAACCTTTCTGTAGACACCCCTCCTCCTCTGTACAAGACTTGGTGCCACCATAGGGCCCTGTACAACAAAGATCTATATGGTCACAGTTCATGTCAATAACGTTACACTCTTCACTTTCAGAAAAAGAGTCATGGGGCTCAGCAGTGGTTCGGGGGACCATGTGCATAGGAGTGATTACAGGTTCAGGGCCTAACTGATCCTATAAGGAAAGAGCAACACTGGCTTTACATACAGTGCAACCAAAAGCACAAAATACACTAATTTGAAAACAACAGCAACAGAGAACAATATATTTTCAGCTAACTTCTCTCAGTTATAGTAAACATCTGTGTTCCTTGTAACTACAGCAAGTATATCCTTTTCAGCCAGAAATGTGATTTTCAAGTTTATAGTCCCTCTTTAAAGGCTAGATGAGTTTATAAATATATATACACAAGTAAATCTTTAACTCTTTGACACTGGGAGGCTGAGTAATATGCTACACAATGAGCTTTAGTGTTGGCTGCTCTTGACCTGAGAATCAAAGGGTTAATTCTAGTCAATCAAAATGTACTGGCAGAGCTACACCCCAAGAGACTAGAAAAGGGGCAGTGTTAAGTGAAGGAGAAAATGAAGTACCAGTCCTAGAGAGTGACAGAGCAAAAGAATTCTGCATTCTGTGATAATTGTACATTTCTAAACAGAGAAGTACACAGCAGAGAGAGTGCCATCTACCTTTGCAGATTGTAAGTGTGCTGATGCTATACCTTCCTATGCACTTTTATAGCTCCCGTCACCACAGTATCTATCACATTTCTGTGTATTGTTAGTTACATTTCAGTAGCACTCAAAGATCCAATGTGCACTCTTCGATTACACAGGAAGAGACAGACCCTGTCCTGAAGAGCTTACAATGAAGGTCCTGATCCTGTGGAGAGAACTGTGTGTGTGGACCCTGTGCCTGTTCGTAGCCTATCAACATGATTCTGTTTGCAGGATTGGTGTCTCTTTATTTGTGATCCTTGATTTAAATGATACAGACGATTTGGGACACAGCTTACCAAATGAGCAAGGACCATTAATTTATTATATTGTAGAGAACATTTCTGCACTGGCATAGAGATGAACAAATAAGGTATTTTCTAGTCTCTGATTTCAGTGGACCAAATCCTAAGGAATGCTGAGTATTTGCCTTGCATCTCTCATTGACAACACTGTTAAGATTTAAATTAAACCTTTACAGAAGAGGCAGGAGTAACACTAAACTTCTTCTCCTTTTGCAGATAAGACTTGCTCTGTTAATGTTGGAGTAGTGTTAACTAGTGTTTATAGAAAAATAAACATTTTCTATGCAATGTTTTCCTCAAGGAATCTTGTATTGACTATTCTGTATACCATTTGGTATACACATGAGGGAATTGCAGAGTCTCCTGGCAAAAAATTGTAACATTTAAGGATGTTGAAGGAGAAACCAAAATATACTGTTGTGAATATCAATTGAATTGTAGTGTCTCTATTATTTATAATCTTGAAAACAACAAACTCAGTTCTTTATTGTAGAAGTATCAGTTTTACTGTCCTATCCACTGATGTGTAAATTAAAAGTTTAATATGTTAAATCTTTAATGTTTATGCAGTTTAAAATTAGTGTCAAAAATTAATAGCAACAGAGTTTTGTTCAGCAGCAGAATTAGATTTGTGCTGGAAATGTTCACTGAAGAACTGCTATATTTAGACGTATGCTTAATGCTGGAAAGAGTAACATTTCTAGTGTAAATATTTCTATGCTTGTGGGCATAAATACAGTTTATTTGTCTTCATGCTGTTTTCCCATTATTTGCCACAAGGACACCCAAAATCCAATCTGAGGAAATAGCTAGAATGACTATGGTTGCTGATGCAGACAGCACTAGAGCTGTGTTCATGAGGAATTGTGGCCATATCATTCATTAACACTTCCTTTTTGCTTGTGCCACATATTCAGATAAGTAGTACAAGATAAATCTGTGGTTGAGCTTAGTTGTTTCCTATAATTGTTTTACTGTTCAGAAACTTTGACTTCAGGTATGCATCCAGTAGAAAGTTTACCTAAGTAAAATTACCCAAACACTTACTGACAGCCACCATTACTCTGCTAAAATGCAACATTTGAAAAGCCTCAGTAAAAAAAAAAAAATGTTCATCCACCTAATTTTGGCTGAAGATAAGTGAGGTGAAGAGAAGTTCCAAAGTTTTCATAGCAATGGTCATTTATAAAGGCTCTACCCAACTAGAGGAGAAACATTTTCTGTGATGGTTTTCTTTCTTAGATATGGTGTACATATCTCCCAGCTCAAATGGAACTCAACCATAAAACACACCAATAAGCAATTCTAGGTCCTGGCTCCAGCTAACACCTCAGTGTTGCAATTCAGTCTCTTTGATTCAATCTGCCATCTACATATTTATCATTTTTTTGTTTTAAAGGCAGAGATATTGATAAATGATGCTGTTTTCACCTGAAGCTTAAAACTATTTTTGAGTTTACGTTGGGGTAATCTAGTGTGATGTGTTATTCCTTTGTTGTCTGATAATTTAGATTTATTCTATCCTGTTTCTTGTAGATGGTCTGGTTTATAGTACACTCAGACAAAGAATCGAGATATATCAGAAATGCTCTAGGACAGTTTGTAACATACCCCCTATGGTACAACCTAGACTGTGGGACTGCTGAGTCCTCCTAAACTCTTCAGCCTGGGCTGTTTCTCACAATGCTGTGCTAGTGATGAGCAGCAAACCCATCCAACTCAGCCATCAACATCTGGAGATACACCCTCAACTGTATTGTATGAATGTTCTCAAAGCTACTCTGAATTATCCACAGGGAGACTCCAGCCAATTTTCCCGAGCCCAAGGCTTGCACGCCAGTGATATACTGTCTTGCACTGCTCAAGATGTTCTCTTGAGCAATGTAAGCTCATTAATTAGTTTGCCACTTCGTCAAAGGATAGTGGACATACACCAGCCTTCATAATCTGAATAGATTCCCCAACCACTTTAGACCAACTCTTTGGTAAAGGATAAAATATTAATATAATTTTATTTACTACAGAAAGATTGGTTTTAAGTGATTATAAGTGTTAGGCATAGAAGTCAAAGTAAAATAAAGTCTGAGTCTAAATTCTAAACTTTATCAAACGAAATAATATAGAGTAACAACATCGTAGAACTCTGTGCAGTATATCTCTGTTATATACTACACCTACCACGTGCCCCCTGGGAGAGTTAAACTGTTTCCAAAAGGCCCACACCTTTGGTGGGATTCTGGAAGAGGGTGTATTTAAGCAAGGCAGGCAAGGGGGGAGGTCTGAGGAGTCAGCACTAAATGCAGCTTTGAGAAGGGAGGGGGTGTTAGAGTTCGGAAGCCAGGAGCTCAGTGGGGAGTTGGTTAAGCAGGGAGCCCAGCCCTGCCTTAGCCATAGAGAGGGAGGGTTGGGGATGAAAGGAGAGAAATTACAGCTAATCCTGGTTTCTCTGGTGGAAGGGAAGAGGAGAGGTCTCAGCTGGTTTCACCAGGGACTGATCCATTTACTGGAACACTCTGGGTCCCTCTTTCCAGAATCCTAGGCTGCCATAGGTGACAGGTAGTAGGGAGGGAGTGTCCTCTATCCTCTGAATCTATTTTCTGAGCCACCTACCCACCTTCATGAATGTAAAACTCAGCAGGTAGAGCCCTGTGTCCATAGGTGCCAGGGCCAGGAAGAAGGCAGGGTGGGATAGAGTGTTGTAAGAATAGGTCCCCAGCTGCATACTGGATGCTTGCTGAGTGGAGCTAGATTCCTCAGTCCTGCCATAGGGCCCTGGCTCCTGAGTGGCGCTTCCTGGGAAGTTTTATTGGGATGGAATCCCAGTGAAGTGGGAGGAAAGATCCTGAGGGGATTGTGGGTGAGGTAACCTGGTACTCATCCTTAAAGAAAATTGTGGTCGTGCTTAATAGTCTCTGACAGGGATCCAGAGGCTGGATTCCATTCACTGTGGTGGTGCAAAGGAGTCCAATCAGATCCGAGACAAACAATGAGCCTGTTTCCGTGTCAGGCTTCTGCTCTTGTTCTATCAGTAGGGCCCTACTTTCACCGGACCTCCATGGGTCACAATTGAGAACACCAAATTCAGGACAAACTGCTCATAAATAGGGCAGACACACTCCAAAACTGGTGGTTATTTTCCTATCAGATATTCCAAATGAGCAATGAAAATAAACTTCTGTTTCACCACACTGGCTAACAAAAAGTCAGAAAAGTAGGCTCCTTAGGGATTTCAGTCCTCTAATCACCACCAACACCACTATACTGAATGATGGGTGGTTATTTAAAACAAATTTCATCAAATAAAAGGGTTCTTCTGATCTCAAAGGATCAGCCACACTGATCAATATATAACTCAGATCTTACCCAATAATCACTCTGTTGTCAATCCTTTAGTATCTAAAATCTACATGTTTTTGGAAGAGAGGAAAAGAGAGAGAAAAAGAAAGAAAGAGAAAGTGTTAAAATTGTTTAAATGTATGCAATAAATATTATATATAAATAATTGTAGATGCATGCAATAAATGCAAAGTTTTTGGATCAAGCTTGTAGCAGTGATAGAATAAACTGCTGGCTTATTAAGTCTCTGGTTGCTTACAAATCACTGGAAAACCCTAGTCTTTGGATAGAATGCTCCCATTAGTATACATCTATAGTCCAGAAGTTTGTGCATGAAGAGGCAAAATGGAGGTGTTTCCAGGGCATTTTATAGGTTCTGCCAATTGAAGGGAAACCCGTTGTTCTCACTGTGGAAAATTACAGGTAAGATGATGTTTGGAGTCACATGGGCAAGTCACATGTCCATGCATGATTTTGCTTAGTTACAGCAGAAGCTATTACCTATACTCCAGATAGAACGTTCATAGGAAAGTCCATTAGGTGTAGATAGGCATCTCCCATGGTCCACTTTTAGCTAAGTGTTCCTTGATGAGCCATTTAACTTGAAAAGTCCCTTCAAGATGTGCAGGCTAACTACCTTGTGGATGTTACCACATGAGCAAACATTTGAAATATACATAGTATTTATAACTTCTGATACAAAAATAATATCTGCACAAACATAACATAATCATTTTCAGCAAATTATACCTTTCTGTTTACACCTTACTTCATATAAGATTTGTTGCAATTGTATAACAGTGATAGCACCAAATTCATGGACCATGAAATCTGATCTTTTTGTGTGCTTTTGCCCTATGCTACACAGATTTCATGGGGGAGACCAGCATTTCTCAGATTGAGGGTCATGATCCAAAAGGGAGCTACAGAGGGGTCACAAAGTTATTTTAGAGGGGTTGCAATATTGCCACCCTTACTGCTGTGCTGTTCTGCTGCCTTCAGAGCTGGGTGGCTGGAGAGTGGTGGCTGTTGGCCGGCTCCCAGCTCTAAAGGTGATGCCCCGCCCGTCTCAGTGTAGAAGTAAGGGTAGCAATACCATACCAGGCGACGCTTACTTCTGCACTGCTGCTAGTGGCAGCTCTGCCTTCAGAGCTGGGCAGCCAGAGAGTGGTGGCTGCTTACTGAGGGCTCAGCGCTACAGGCAGCAGCACAGAAGTAAGGGTGACAATACCATACCAGGCCACCCTTACTTCTGCATTGCTGCTAGTGGCAGCTCTGCCTTCAGAACTGGGGTCCCAGCCACCAGACTCTGCTGTTCAGCTGCCCAGTTTTGAAGGCAGCACCAGCACAGAAGTAAAGGTAGCAATACTGCAACACTCCCTACAATAACCTTGCACGCCCCCCCACAACTCCTTTTTGGGTCAGGACCCTTACAATGACAACACTGTAAAATTTCAGATTTAAATAGCTGAAATTATGAAATTTTCAATTTTTAAATTCCTATGATCGTGAAATTGACCAAAATGGACCATGAATTTGGTAAGGCCCTATCTATTAGCAAGATACTGAAATTGTAATAAATGATTCTGCACCCTCCTGAGTAGATTATTATAATTTCTGGTTTGCCCATCTGATTGTAATGGCATTATTTAAACTTGTGCTGGCCTAGAATGCAATGTTTTCTTAACGACACTTATGTCGCCAACAGTTGGTTTGCTATTTGTTTGTCTTTTAACACTAAGACTGCACTTTAGATGAAATATGTAATAGACAAATGATTGACTCCCTACATAAATATATTGTAATGCAGAGCTGGTCCCCTACTTGAGCCAAGATCTTGTTTGAAAGGTTACAGCACTGTTTGTAGCTGCTTGTATCTATGCTTCTCGATGTAAAAATTATATCTAGGTAAATCCTAAGAGTGCCACATCAGTTGGAATTTTTAAGTTGAAATTTAAATCCTAATTATTTGTAGGTTTATAAAATGAGAATATTTTTGAGTGTGGAGCAATGAATGTCGTTGATTTTTATAGCTTTCATTTTCTAAAGTACCTTTCAGTACATATGCATCAGCAGCATAGTGAGTTATTGTTGTCTTTGTAGCTGCTCAAATGAGAACAAAGGACCATAGACATAATTCTAGTTTAATCTGATAGAAAATATCACTGCAGGGCCAAATCTTCTTTACCTTAAAAGTAGACACCTTTTCCCCTAGGATTGTGAGGATCTTCCCTTCCTGAAATGCACTGTAAGTACAAGTGAACACTTCTAATACTGTCAGTTGCGTTTTATATTGTTTCATTTATTTTTTGGGGAAACCTGCTAATAATTCAAAGAAAATATATACATTTTGGTTTGAAACAAAAATTGCCCTTTTAATTAATAAAAAACTCAAAAGATACGGTTAGTGTAAGAGACACTGTCAACTTCAAAACAACATACATGCCTGATTATTTTTAACTGAATCTTGTCACAAATAACACCTAAACTTACTAAAACTAAAAAATAGAGGAAATAACATTTTGCCTGGTTTTTGTTTGGTTTATTTATTTAATGAATTTGACAGCACTTTGTATCTATTCAATTGGGCCCAATTCTGCATAGCCCTGTTCTCTTCAGTGGGGTTATGTACAGGCATAGTTCGTTAACTCTAGCAAATTCCACTGTGGCATCCGGGCCTTAATTATTCATTCTCCCCTTGCTGTTTGTGTGGATTTTCCATAGAAATAAAAACATCTGTTTTTAAAAGAAAAGCATTGCCACACACCTATCTAACATGGTGAAAGTTAACAAGTAGAAGCCCTTTGAGCAGTCAGTAAAAAGAGTATGCCACAGAAACAGGCTCCATCTTGGCATGAAGGAGCATCTACCAGCCTTTCTCCAACCTGAGGAAGTAGAGAGAGCAGGAAAGCAGGAAAAGCAGATGGCCTTGACAAAATTTCACCAGAAATGCTACTACATCTTGATTAGAAAAGCATTAAATGACAATCAATTTTATTATCCAAGATCATCCAAGAGAACAGGATGCATGGCAGAAACTAGGATGATAGCTGTACCAAAACCAGGAAAGGACCACTTCCCTACAGCTAGCTACTATCTACTATCAATTCTGTGCTGTGCTTACAAACCTCTAGAGCCACCAATTCAACAAAGAATCAGGCTCATAGTACATCAGGCTCTGAGTGATGACCAGATAGGTTTCAGTCCCAACAGAAGCACTTCTGACCATGGAAACTTCTGACCACCTCTGAGATGGAGTGAACAACCCCCACACTGGGCAACAAGGGGTTAAGGAGTGTTCTGGACTCAGCCAGCATCACCTCGTCACACCTGCAAGAGATGCACAGACTGGAGGAAAAGTTAAAAGGGAACAGAGCATCTCACTTGTGGGTAGAGCAAGGAAGAGAGCAGACCTTTCATTTATAGCTGAACTATTTACCAGATGAGTTCAGTCAAAAAAGGTGTGGCCTATTTGAACCACATCCCTTGCATCTTGGCTTTCTTTTTTTGTGTCTGGGTAAAACACCTTTCGTTTCAGATTGTGATTTAGTTTTACTTTGTCAGGAGTCAACACTGCCCTGCTGAACCTTTAACATTTTGAAGTCAGGAAAAGTGCTCTTAATACTGGTGGTTTGTTTGAGCTATGCCTTGTTTTATAATGTCAGCTCTGTTTTGCCACTTTAACAGAAAAATGTTTTAGGAGCTCTATCACCAAACTTCAAAGAGTTTGGGAAAATGTTTTAATCTGTGGCTTGCTCATCCTGAATAAAAGTGTTTGAATGACTATCACTAAACATGACCATGTACTGTAACCTAACCTGCACTGGGAAGATTGCTGGCCAAATGGGAGATTTTTTCCCCAGATTTTAGAGCTATGATCTTTTTAGCATGATTGTTACTCATAATTTAATCACTTCACCTGTTAGGTTGTCTACATTTATAACACATGTGTTGTAACTTCAGGAACTCTTTCTATTTCTGTGGTATTGATGGCAATGAAGGTTTGACAATATTTTTCTATCACATGAAAAATCTATTGAACTAGTTTATTGTACACTTATTCTTACATATGACATTTGGATAATTTTTTTGTCTTCTTTCAAATAGCACAAATAAAATTTCTCAGTTCTTCATGATAAACCAAAAACGGATGGTTGTATTACTTTTCTAATTGCTGCCAGTGTGGCTTCCATTCTCCAATTTATATCAACTGCATTTATGTGGTACTTAACAAATTAAGTAGGCCACAGTTAACAAAATACACAGTATATTCTTTGCATTATTCACATTCTAACATTAAATATTGTGGCTGCTACTTAGCAAAAACAGCATGCCACAGGGAATAACAGGGAAAGTATTTTGATATATGTGGTATAAAATATTTGTTTCTATGGTTCTATAAAGTCCTTTATCCTGCATCTCCTCACTCACATTTGTTACCGTAAAACAAAGTATACATCTGCAAATAAGGAAGACGATGAACTTAAAATAAAAAAGACTAAAATGCTAATTCAAACATGACTGTCAAACACGTACTTAAATTTCTCCAGTGTAATAATACATAATCATTTACTCTAGTGAAGAATCTCCCTTATATATTTTTGATGCATAATATCAGGATAGAACTGTATTATGTGGTACTAGATTTGACAGATATGTTTGCTGCATAGCTAAAAAGTCAAGTTTCAAGCTCCAGCAAAAGGAACCAGAGGCAAATTCATGTAGCACCTTGCAAAAAAACCTGTGTGTTGGATCTTTTATTGAAGATGGCTTTCAATAAAATCTTCAAAGAAAATGTGTGTGAACAACTATAATTCTGGTCTAGCAGTTGTAAATCTCTGAAACACTAGATTGCTCAATAATTAACAAAATATATTGTAAGGATTTAATTAGTTGCTACCTTTCAGAGTTCTGGTCTAGTTGCAAGAATAATAGTGCAAAAGTGAGGATCCCCATAGGAATATATGGCTGGATTTTCTAAAGAGCTCAGCATGTTGCATTATAAACTCTTTAGAAACACTGAACATGAATGGGAGATGAACAGTAGAAAATCTGGCTCTGACTTCAGTTTCTGAATCGGAGCTGGGCTCTTTTAAAACTTAGCTTCAGTTGGGGGTGTTGAGCCCTTGAAAATTTGGCCCTGAGCTCTTTTGAACATTTTGTCCCATAACTGATTGTCATCTTCAATCCCTACAGACCATATATTCTGAAAAATATGCCACAAACAACATTTTCAATTTCACTAAGCAGCCAGAAAGGGAAAGGAAAACACACAGGAGCTATTTTTTACTTGGATTAGGAAGAAGTGACAATATAACATTTCAGTCAAGATGTATTAATCACATCATGAACTCAAAACTGCTATTCCAAGGAGAATAATTCATCTTACGACTTGACTTTTTTTGTTATCCTGTACAAACCACATATATTGTGATAGAACATTATCAGAAACGTGATAGAGTGGACCTAAAAAAACGAATAAACAATAACTAATTCAGCTTCACAAGTAAATATATCAGGATGTAGCTATCATTCCCTTAAAAAACAAACAAACATGATGTGACTGAATCTCAGTATTCAGAGTAAAATGTGAACCAGAAAGTGACCTGGAAATCCATCTACAGTACTCTTTCCATCCCCTTCTTGGTATTCGGGGAAAACGCTCTTTGCAAGAGCAGAATCCTCACAGTAGAGTGGGAAGGCCTGCATTCCACATCTGAGGGACAAAGGAAAAAATATTTTTATTTTTTTAAGGCAGTTGTTTGAATCTACTTAAAAGTTTGGAATGCTAGAAGTAGTCCCAGCTGGGATGGATTGGTAGGCAGAATGCAAGTGAAGAGGATCAAAGGTGCATGTTAAATGCAATTTATCACACAAACCTGCAATGTATCACATGGGTATTATCATCACATAAATGGGTGTGGGTGAGTGTAAACACTCTTACTCCTCCAAATTTGAAAGGTCATGGATCAACTAGAAGCAGAGGTTAGGGCCAGAGGTCCATAGCTAGGAATAGCTGGTCTAGGAATAGTAGTAGTTTAAAATAATCTAAGAAACAGTTTTTTTAAAAAAATAAAATATGGATCTTGAATAAAATATTTGATCATATGTGATAGTAGAAAGGTGAATGTGACACTCATTTGGATGTGCTACATAAATCACTTGTTTCAGCACATGTGAATAATATAATATTTGTTCCTACATAACAAGATTTTCTCAAAAGGGGTCAGAGTTAGTCTAACCTTGTTCCCACTGTCAGTGATAAAAGTCCCATTTTCCATAATAGAAGCAATGTAGGCCAAAGCTGAATGCTTTTCAGAATGTGTCCCATAATATAAAGGTTATTATACCTCTTATTTTTCTTTCAGGCTGAGACTTTAGCTGGCAAGCCACACGCTCCCATTAGGGGAGGGATGAGCGAGAGACTCTGGCCATTGGGCCCCACGGCTGCAGAGGCAGTGCACATAGGGACTTTGGCTGGTAAGCCACATGCTCCCATTAAGGGAGGGGTGAGCAAGAGACTCTGGCCAGTGAGTCGTGCTGTCATAGAGGCCTAAGACAGAGAGATTTTGGGCTGCTAGACCGTGCTCACCTGTAGGAGGGGTAGAAAGGGGCAGAGTTGCCTCTTGCCCCAGACCCAAGAGGGGCTGACGGGATACGAGTCCCGCCACAGTGATCATAAAAGTTCATTTTAAAATTGGAGTGAAAATGCTTGAAACTTGGCATTTGCAGATATCTTAGGTTTTGATCTCATACTGGAAGAGTATGCTGATACTTATATGAATGAATATATGTATTCATAACTTATTAAGTGGATGTATTAACCATTCTCTAGCTTTTGGAATTTCAGTTATGATTATGATATGACTATTTCGTGCCAGATATATTTTCCAATTAAAATATTGAATAATTAGTTTTGAATGACTTTGAATGACTCTTTCATATGAATAAACAACACAAATATTAAAATAATAGATGTAAAGATAATGAACCTGGATTTACAATTTCAGAAAAGAAAAAAAAATGTTTGAGAAGGCTTTAATAAATTGAACTGGTAAAAACTCTTTGAATAGTATGCTAACATTCATAATATAAATTCTAAACTATGATTCATAATATGAATTCTAAACTATATTCATGTAGCTGCAAATCATTTAGGAATTGACTGGGCATATCTTGTTCTAGGGTTTGATTAAAATGTCTTGGGCCTAGAATCTCCACAATCCACTAGAGTTCATCCTTTTTCAAAGTCCCCTAAATCCAAAAGTTTTTAGGCCCCAATCCTTCATTGTAATACCTGTAGGCAGACTGCTGTGTCCTTCTGCAGATTGTTGACTTCAGTTACTGGCCCGGAGCTGTGTTTGTGCACACTCCCACTGCAATGATAATGCAATATATGAGCATTAATCATGTCTCATTCTCAAAAACATTATGTTTATTTTTAAAATTGTATTTTCCTTCCAAAAGTCCCTTCCAAATTTATAATTTTAAAAAATATAATCAGATCTACATCATATTTTCTAATCATAAAAATGACCAATGCTAGCAGAGGCTCCAGAGTGACTACTCTGAAAAATTAACTTGTACATTAAAAAAATAAAAGCCTGCAGTGAAGAGCCAGATTTTGATGCTTTAAAAAAAAACCAAAAACCAAAAAACAAACAAAACCTTTGCCTATGTTGTGTTTCACTTTGACTTCAGAAATCAGTGGTAAATAAAATGATTCCTTCAGACTTGATCATATCAAATATTTTAATACATCTTGCAACACAAGCATAAATCAATCCTTATAGTATCGTGAAATTTATTGTGAGAAATTATCATTGATTACTTTTATTAATTATTTGTATTGTAATACCAGACAACATATGCCAAATACCCTCCGAATGGAGTTCCAACTCCCAGAGAGTCTTAGCCCTCACCTACATTTGTATGTTAGGTTGTAACAGCTAAGTCAGTCAGGTTTGTGAAAAATTCAGAACCCTGACTGATGTAGTAGGTATGTGAACCCTACCCCAGTGTAGAATGGCAGGCATTAAAATAAACCTTTGTACTCTGAAGGTACACCTACAACTCTGTGAAAATTCTACAGGAAATTGTCTTACCTATGTGTGTTAATGAGCCAGAAAGTCTGAAAAAGCAGTCTTTCAAACTCCATGTGGAATTTCCTTAAAATACATTTTAAAAAACCCACACCATTACTGTGATATATGATAGATTTTAAAATACAGATTAATATTAAGGTTAATGTAATGGAGAGACTACTGGTGTTACTACTGATACCTGAAAATATAACACAAAGAAAGATGAATAATTTACTAAAAAGTAAAATGTTAGATTCAGAATATTGTGTTCCATATATTCCAAATACAGATTTTCTTTTTATGCATTTCATGAAGAATTTGGCTCATACAGCACACAGCCTTCAAAATTGTGAAGATGCCTTAGGGTCCACCTCAATTTCCACAGTAGTTAATAGATAGATTACTATGGGAGTTGAATCAGATCCTTAGAAAGTGAATATGTTGAAGATAAAAAAGGTTAGTTCAATAGTTCCATTGTAAAAAAGATAAGCTTTGTAAAGATAAGCAGGTTCTCGCTTAATCCATTTCTGTTTCATGAAATGCAGTAAGGCTTCTTAATTGGTGTCATACATAATAGCAAAATGTAAGCTTCATACTCTACTATTGGAGAAGAGCTGGTGCTACCTGCTGCTATTGGAGTAGGTAGGAAAATGTACATGGACTCTCTTTTACATGAAGTGAATCATGTTCTATTTTCAAATAATGCATGGGACAGAAAAAAAACATGCCATATTCAAAGATTTCAAGCTCTACATGTACTACATTATTTTACTAAACTGCATATAATCACACTGTTAAACAATAGAATACCAATTGAAATTTATTAAACATTTTGGATGTTTTTCTGCATTTTCATATATATTGTATTCTGCATTGTAATTGAAATCAAAGTGTATATTATTTTTATTACAAAGATTTGCACTGTAAAAAATGATAGAAGAAATAGTACTTTTAAATTCACCCCATACAAGTATTGTAGTGCAATCTCTTTGTCGTGAAAATGCATCTTACAAATGTCAACTTTGTTTGGTTTTTGAGTGCAATTATGTAACAGAAAAGTAAAAGTTCAGAGCCTACAAGTCCACTCAGTCCTACTTCTTGTTCAGCCAAATGCTAAGATAAACAAGGTTGTTTACATTTACAGGAGATGCTGCTGCCCTATTCTTATTTACAATGTCACCAGAAAGTGAGAACAGGCATTTGCATGGCACTTTTGTGTCATGCAAATGTGTTTTATCAGAACTGATGCAGTTTTTTAAAAAGAAATATTTAGGAAAAATGGTCATTTTTGCTGTTATTTTTCATAACTGAAAGCTTAGCTGTCAGCAGACGGTGCATGCAGTTTGTTCCGAAATATCTATAAGGAATTTCTGTCTTTTACCACCTCCCACTGTTCTCAGTGACAGTGACTCTAAACTTCCCTCAGTGAATTATAGTTCAATAAGTTTTAACTGTATAGGAAGTTTTATGAGGCATTGGAAGTTTGAGTCTGTTTTTGCATTTAATTCCTTATTAATATAATTTAGGGAAAATATGGTCAGTGACTGGGTGGTAAATTCATTCTTAACTTTAACTGATAAACTAATTGACAGATCTACTTGTAAAATCTTCAAAAAATGATTTTCATGTACTCAAATAGTAAGTGCTATAATTTTGAGGATTGTATGCTGTTATCTTCATACATAACAAAGGGGATTAATCCCTGTTTTAAATGCAAAACTCAGCTCAGCCCTACCTTTGGAACTATGAATGGTATTTCCATAATCTTTTGAGCATTCATTTGTCCAGTAGTCTGAAAAAAATGTGTGTTACAAAGACTGGAAAAAAAAATTCTGGTTTCAAATGAAATTAAACTGCAACTACTTCTCTGGAATCCTATGGTTAAGTAGATGGCTCACAAGGTTTTGGCTGAAAGTGTTTGAACCTTGGCCAAACGTCAGGTATATAACAAAATGGACACAGCTCTATTTGCAGCTATTTTTAGGTACAGCCTTTCTTTTCACATTGTAGTTATTCAAGAATGGCCTATATTTGCTCTGGAGACTTTTAGTTGTTGTTTGGTGTGATCACAAATCCTAGTTCCTCTAAAGGTGACTGATTTTCCCCCTTATTAAGTTGTCCAGCATTTTAAACAAGTACATATTTGTAGGTGGTCTTATTATCTGGTCATAACCTTTATTCAGTTCTGTGGATGACAGAGTAGTATCTTTATCTCATGAGAGATTTCTGTGAGTTGTAACCTAAATATGGTCTCTGTCACTCTGGTTTTGTCTGCAGGCGGTGTTAAATTTGTGCCAGTGCTTGCCAGTGCTGAGGCCTAGCACCTCTAAGCTTTGAGGTTCCTAGCCCCAGCACTTCTGGGCTTGATGCATCAGTTATGAATGTAAACACATTGTTTGAACCTTGGTACCTCTTTCATTACAAATTAAGTACTGTTTGCAGTGCATATTGTATCTTGTAAATCTTCCAATTTAACTCCCTTGCAGTTCTTTGTCCAGTGACACCAAGCTTTGGAGACCTTTTATATGATATACGCCAGTAAGCAAATTCCATACAATATAGAATTATTAGCAACAGTCTGTAATTAGGCTTTTCGTTAGCAAGCCTAGCCTGCTGGATTAGCTATTTTTCATTTTATGTAACTTTTATGTGTGCACATTTATATTTTATGTGTATTTATATGTCATCTTATTCAGCATAGAGTTAATGGATTTCTGACTAACTGTTCCCTAGAATTAAAGTGGTCAGATGTGGGGAGCTGCATAAAAGACTGAAGAATTTTCTTCTACTACTATGGATGAAAAGGTTCAATATGTGCTGTACCATTTATTTATTTGTTCATTACTTATGTAAACAACATCACTTCTTTTTCTTCCTACAAACAAGGAGTTGGTTGGTCAGAATATCTTGTAAAATTTGTGACTTTAGGTGTGAGTTCAATATGAATTTTATTTGTTGTTGAAATTTATTCCATCAGGAAAACTCCTTTGACCTTTTTGATCTCCAGGGTTGCAGCTCCATTATAAATCACTGATTTGAGGGGAGAGATGAAAATTACTTACCTGGAATTATTGTTCTTTGATGGTAATGGTTTTAAGAAATCCACTCAACTGCCTTTTCTCATCTGTGAAAGTTGGCTTTGTCTTTTTCTTCTTAGCTTTTTGTGATCCAAAAAGAACTGACAGCTGGGGACTATGGCATGTTACATCTTCAGCTCAGGTGAATGTGCATCTTCCCAGAATTGTAAAATCTTCATATGATCTCTGTGAGTCACATTTTAGAACACAACTTAACCCTCTTCCACGCATCATCAAAGATCTACAACCTATCTTGAAAGATGATCCGTCACTCTCACAGATCTTGAGAGACGGACCAGTCCTCACTTACAGACAGCCTCCCAACCTGAAGCAAATACTCACCAGCAATCACACACTACACAACAAAAACCCTAACCCAGGAACCTATCCTTGCAACAAAGCCTGATGCCAACTCTGTCCACATATCCATTTAACTGGCATATCATAGGACCTAATCACATCAGCCATGCCCTCAGGAGCTCATTCACCTGCACATCTACCAATGTCATATATGCCATCGTGAGCCAGCAATGCCCCTCTGCCATGTACATTGGCCAAACCGGACAGTCTCTACGCAAAAGAATAAATGGACACAAATCTGACATCAGGAATCGTAACATTCAAAAACCAGTAGGAGAACACTTCAACCTCCCTGGTCATTCTATTACAGAATTGAAGGTGTCAATTTTAAAACTGAAAAACTTCAAAAATAGACTCCAACAAGAAGCTGAGGAACTGGAATTAATTTACAAATTGGACACTATCAACCAAGAGTTAAACAGGGACTGTGAATGGCTTAGTCATTACACTAATTGAATCTATTTCCCTATGTTAAGTATCCTTCACACCTTCTTGTCAACTGTCTGATATAAACCTACTTGATTATCACTACAAAAGGTTTTCTTTTTATCCTGTTGATAATAGCTCATCCAAATTAAATAGCTTCTTAGAATTGGTGTGGTAATTTCCCCCTTTTTATGCTTTTTATATAAATGCATCATACTTCTGTGTGTTCCATTCTATGCATCTGATAAAGTGGGCTATAGCCCACGAAAGCTTATGTTGAAATAAATTGGTTAGTCTCTAAGGTGCCACAAGCACTCCTCATTTTCTTTACGGATACAGACTAACATGGTTGCTAATCTTAAATCAAGGAGTGTGGATCTGATATGGTTATCCTGAGGTTATAATTATTACAGGTCAGTAAGTTTCATATCACTTGAATACAAGTAGTAATACTCCAGGAAAGAATAAGTAATGATATCTTTGTCATATATTTTAATGAACATGATTTACATTTGGTAAAGACAATTTAAGCTTAAGAAGTAATTTTTACTAGTTTTATGCCTTCCAACATCTCTTTGGACTGACTTATTGTCCCAGGTTGCTCTTCAAATTACACAAAGGTGTGCAACAATTTAAGTTTTGTTAACATCCTGTGTCTAAAGGAGTGTTACAAGGATTATAAAATCTGTCAGATTTAATTTGTTTTTTAAAAATCTATTTAGTAAAGAGAAAAATAACAGTAAATGAAACTGAAACTTGACTCAGACTTGCTATTTGCCTTCTCTTTCTATAATCTTGGTACTGTTAGAACTGAGTGAATACTGTAAAAGTAATCTCCAAATATTTTTTAAAATTAAAGATTTGTCTTCAGTATATTAATGTTGTTTTACGTTTGTGTTGCATGACTATGGTAACTCATTTGATAGGAGAGAGAATGGTTAGGCCAAAATCATACTTTTATTTCTATGCTCCCTCCACAACCCGTGATCAGTGCTTATGTTAGTAGCTAGATGAATGTTTTGAATGCATTTATAGAGTTGGCAGGTTTTAGTTACCGTTATGATGTGATCAAGCACATTAGAATGCATTCATGTTGGAGACAAGGCCAACATGTATTGGGCATTTTACACTTATCAGAAGACCAGATGAAAGAGAATGAATCGTAAAAAGAGAATTGGATACTCATTTTATACTCCATTGAAATGTTATTTTTGAAAGAGTTTTGTGAAAATTTAATCACAGATGTCAAGAGACAGGTGAAAAGGCAGTTTCTTTCATTATCATTCTACATGGCGTAAAAAAGATGTCAAACTGACACTACAAACTTGCTCAAGGAGTGTTTCTAAGCTGCAGCTGAAGTATGCTTCCCAGAGTGGGTAGACAGAAGCACTATGTCTGCTCAATGTGTGCTAAAAATAACAGTGTAGCGGTTGGTAGTGAAGGCAATTGCTTTGGCTACTCCCCCTCAGTATATTTCCAGGGGTCCAGGTGGGTTTGTACTCAGGCAGCTAGACCGAGCTGCCACATTTGCTACATCTGGCAAACTCTGCTATTTTTAGCATTCAAGCTCGAGCAGAGCTAGAACATTTGTCCAGCTATGTTGGAGACAATGGATGTGTTTGATTAGGCTGCAATGTTGTTCTTAAATATCTGGGGGTAAACACCAGATTAAAGTATACAGAGCAGGCAATTCATAATCATTTCACTATGTACCTGAGGGGCTTCTATCAATCTTCCCCCTTACTTGTCCCTGATCCCCAGCCAATGTGCTGCTGGGACTAGCGTGACCAGATGCCCTGAGAGACTATATGTATTATGAGACTATATGTATTTTGTTTTTTTAAATAACATCATTTTAAAAAGAACATAATATAATAAATTGAAAATAATCTAAGTATAATATTTTAAGGTTTGAGGTAAACTGGAATGCATGGTAGTTTTGATGATCAAAAATGCACCTAGATGTCATATGTTTTGGATATTTGTCACATGTTATGTCTTTTGGTACCAAGATTGCACCAGGAAAAAATGCATCAAACTTTGGAGGGTTTAAGATGTTGTATCTTGATTTGTCTAGCAACAAAATTGACAATAAAATATCTTTTACAATGCTCATGAGAGCAAGGCATATAGATGTCATGATGAATAGTAACATCAGAATAATATCAAGGTCTTTGGTCATGTCATAGATTTCACATGGGTAAAACCAGCTATAAAACACTTGATACCAGAGAAATAGGAAAATTTATGTGGATGGTTAATACTTAGAAAAATTAATGATTTTTCTGGCTGAGAAGTTAAGACCTGAGTCACAAGAAATAGGGGGAACCAACTACATGTATTAAATGGTTTTAGTGCTGTCCAAAGTAGCATTCACGTTAGATAGAACTTGTATATGTTACAGCCCTTAAAAAAGTGCTACTGTTCCATCAAAGGAACACCACTGAATTTTCTGCTGCCTGAAGAATGCTACTAAATGACAGTACTTCATGAGAAAAGCACACTAATTATGAAGTTTATTTCTTTGCAGTCCATTTTTTTAAAAAATGTCCTGTGAGTTAAGAACAAGGTTCTTGCAGCCAGACATTATTTGTTGTTTGTAAATGTCACAAGTACATGTGCTGATGTACATTAATGCCTTGCTTTCAGATAGAATCTGATTTGCGGTGCTTGCAAAGGATGGCAGTCAAATTGATATTTTATTGAATTATGTTCTTATTATGGGACAACCAATATTGGCTCATGTTTTTATCTGTTTATGCTTTGACCAGCATGCTGGATGTAAGCAGATAGCAAGATATGGAATGCAAGTACTCATGACAGCAAGTGGTTATATAAGTCTGAAAGACGTATCAACGATGATAAATCTGGGCTCAATTTTTCTAAAGTAGCCATTCATTTGGATGCCTCCATTTTCTGAGTTCCCAGCTTGAGAATTTCAAAGGTGTTGAGTACCCACAAAACCCGTTAATAACTTTCAGAGTTATGGGTGCTCAGCACTTCTGAAAAACAAGTTCTATATATTTCAAAGTGGACACAAACACTGAGGCAACCGAAAACACTGGCTGTATTTAGAAATTTGGGGATTCTGGTTAAGGAATTTGGAGGGAGCCCAGATACTGAGATAGAGGTGGTGGAGGCCAGCTTTGTTATACTGTAGCTAAATCAAAATAAAATGGCCAGAAGTTTTGTGGAAAGATATCCTAAAGAAAGATGCTAAATTTGCCAACTCTCAGATTTATGTGGATATTGGGTTTCTTGATTTGTCATTCCTTCTCTTCTCCCTCCTTTTCTCCTTCTATCTATGTTTTCTCTCAACCACTTTACATGGAAAAAGTTACAGCACTTTGTAGTGGTCTTCAAAACTCTATGCTACTCTGCTCCACCTAAACACCTCTCCTGCCCTTGGCCTCCAATTCAGCAAAGCACTCGGGCAGATGCTCACCTTTTAAGCATATGCTTGAATCCAGTAGAAGTCAAAGTTGAGCACTTGCTTAAGTGCTTTGTAGAATGGGAATGGCCCAAAGTACATGCTTACAGTTAAACACATGCCTAAGTACTTTTCTGCATTGGGGGTCTATGCTGTACAGCATAGCCTGACTTAGTCACAGGGCAGAGGAAGAGGAAGTTAACTATGCAGTTAACTTTGCTGCAAATTTAGGTGGCCTTCATTTGCCAGAAAATGCTCATGGAGTTTGGCTGGCATCCAAATAATACATGCTACCCTACAAGATGATCTCCATGTCCAAATCCCATGCTGGTGTAACTTTACTGAAGTCAGTCAATTTTGAATGTTAAATATTGCAATTTTTAAAATCTCTGGGTTAAACTGTGTGCCCTTGAGAGAGAGAGAGTACAGAAAGTGCAACACAAAAGGGCAAAGGTGGCTTCAGACCATATTCAGGCTTTCTTGATTTTGGGTTCCTGTGATGGGTAAAACACTTCCCAATATAAGTTAAAGCAGCCCCATAGCTTCCTTCTGTCTACAGCCAATACACTTTGCATGCCAATGGCTAGGAGGAAAGCCAGCACAGGGCTGCTTATAACAGTCCTATTTAGCTGCTACATCAGGGGCATTTTCCATCCTACTGCCTTATGCAGCTCCTAGCATAAGGGGCCAGTATAGGGGCCAGAATCAGCCTCTTTGGGTTTTTTTTAATAGACAATTTCAATTTTCTTTTAAATGTTAAAGGATAGTAAAGGAATTGCATAATCTGGAATTATTTGGCTAGACACCAAAAGAAACTCACGCCTATACACCTCACAAGGTGTGCAGGAGGATAGGTGTCTCTTGCAAACCCTAGCAGTTGTGGCATAGTCTGAATTCTGAGCCATTAAAACCTACAAAGAAGATCCTCTGCTTTAGCGATCTTATACCTTTTGTAGGGCAAACATACCTGCAGATGTTCTAAGGATCATGGAATCAGAGCTTCACCTCTGTATACCTAAGGAGATGCAATTAATGAGAGGCAGCTGTGAGGCAAGAGGGCTTTTGAGGGGAGAGAGGATGTGAAAGTTGCATGCTGCACATGTGTACACACACCGAATTCTAATGTAGAGTGCATTTTCCCTCAGCCTTTTTCTCAAAAGTGACTAAATCAGTTTTGATCAAATGAAGAAACCAACCAAACAAAAAAGATGCAGACACAGTCAAGACAAGGGAAATATTATCCCTATACTTGAAAGGTTCTGCAAATTAAAAGCAACAGGGTTAGATTGGAAACATGTATGCAACCTTAAATATAGCAGTCAGTACCACTTTCACTACAATAAAGATCGTAATAGTAATAATAAATAATTAGTATTTTTACTATCACAGAAATTGTTATAAAGATTGAGCTTCCTTACTATGCTAGTTGCATTGACTCCTGCAGAAAGGGAATTGGTTAAATGCTCCAACATTTGGAGTCTTAATACCTCATTACTTTTTATGGGTTTATGGTTATGTTTTTACATTGTTTTATTGTATTTATGTTTTGTACGTACTCATATTAGCAAATTTATAATACACAGTAGTACTCAACATTTAACAAAGAGGTTCCTCAAGAACAGTATGTAACCAGTAGCCCAAAGCCATAGTCATTTTCATAAAATTTATAATAAATGGGTAAAGAAAAGGCATGCATTGCATGGATGACAAATCGCACTGGAGTGTGAGAACAGGCAAATAATGCAAATTCAAAAGCACCCTTGTAGGCTTCAATTGATTTCTTTTTGTAAAGTAAACTTTTTTAAAAGCTGCAGAACATTACCACTGATGAATTTTAGATCCAGTTTAATTTCAAAAACAAGTATATTAAAACAAATAATTTCTCACTACCATTTGATTAAATTACAGGACCACAAAATATGAAGAAAGCATCTCCATTGTGCCTTAAATCATAAGGATGTATCAGATTATTTTCATTATTTTTCTAAGGAGTACAGGGGAGAACAATAATAGTAAAATATGGGTATGTCTTTACTACCCACCAGATCGGCAGATAGCGATCGATCCAGTGGGGGTCGATTTATCTTTTCTAGTCTAGATGCGAGAAATTGACTCCTGAGCACTCACCAGTCGACTCCTGTACTCCACCACCACAAGAGACGCAGATGGAATTGATGGGGAAGCAGAAGCAGTTGACTCACTGCAGTGAAGATGCCACAGTGAGTAGATCTAAATATGTCGACATCAGCTCCGTTATTCTTGTAGCTGAAGTTGCATAACTTAGATCGATCCCCTGCAGTGTAGACCAAGGCTATGTATGTATTTATTAGGGCTGCTGATTAATCACAGTTAACTCATGTGATTAGCTCAAAAATGAATTGTGATTAATTGCAGTTTTAATTGCATTGTTAAACAATAGAATACCAATTGAAATTTATTAAATATTTTGTGATGTTTTTCTACATTTTCAAATATATTGATATCAGTTCCAATGCAGAATATAAAGCGTACAGTGCTCACTTTATATTACTTTTGATTACAAATATTTGCACTGTAAAAATGACAAAGTAAGTAGTAGTTTTAAATTAACCTCATAATAGTGCTGTAGTGCAATCTCTTTATTGTGAAAGTGCAATTTACAAATGTAGATTATTTTTTGTTACATAACTGCACTCAAAAACAAAACAATGTAAAACATTAGAGCCTGCAAGTCCACTTAGTCATACTTCTTATTCAGCCAATTGCTAAGAGAAACAAGTTTGTTTATATTTACAGGAGATAATGCTGTTTGCTTCTTATTTACAATATCACCAGAAAGTAAGAACAGGTGTTCACATGTCACTTTTGTGGCTGGTATTGCAAGGTATGCTAAATATTCTTATGCCTCTTCATGCTTTGACCACCATTCCAGAAGACATGCTTCTATGCTGATGATGCTTGTTTAAAAAAATAATGTATTTTGTGACTGAACTCCTTGAGGGAGAATTGTCTGTCTCCTGCTCCATGATTTTACCTGCATTCTGCCATATATTTTGCATAATAGTAGTCTTGGATGACACACCAGCATATGTTGTTTGGTTTAAGAACACTTTCACTGCAGATTTGACAAAAAACAAAGAAGGTTCCAATATCAGATTTCTAAAGATAGCTACAGCACTCTATCCAAGGTTCAAGAATCTTAAGTGCCTTCCAAAATCTGAGAGGGATGAAGTGTAGAGCATCGTTTCATAAGTCTTAAAAGAGCAAAACTCCAAGGAGGAAACTACAGGACCTGAATCACCAAGAAAGATAACCAACCTTCAGCTGGGGGCATCGGACTCGCATGTTGAGAATGCATCAGTCCACACTGCTTTGAATCATTGTTGAGCAGAATCTGTCATCAGCATGGAAGCATGTCCTCTGGAATGGTGGTTGAAGCAAGAAGAGATATATGAATCTTTAGCACATCCGCCAAGTAAATATCTTGCAACACTGGCTACAACAATGCCATGCAAATGCCTCTTCTCACTTTCTAGTGACATTGTAAACAAGAAACAGGCAGCATTTTCTCTTGCAAATGTAAACAAATTTGTTTGTCTGAGCAATTAGTTGAACAAGAAGTAGCACTGAGTGGATTTCCAGCCTCTAAAGTTTTACATTGTTTTATTTTTGAATGCAGTTTTTTGTACATAATTCTACATTTAGAAGTTCAACTTTCATGATAAAGAGATTGCACTACAGTATTTGTATTAGGTGAACTGAAAAATACATTTTTTTTGTTTTTTACAGTGAATATATTTATAATTAAAAATAAATATAAAGTATGCACTGTACACTTTGTGTTCTGAGTTGTAAGTGAAAGCAATATATTTGAATATGCAGAAAACATCCAAAAATAATTACATAGATTTTTCCTATTATTGTTTAACAGCATGATTAATCGCTCCCTACCCACAAAGCACTATTTCCCTTTCTTTGGTGAGCCAGACAGTGCCACTCCCCCGCAACCTCTGCTTACAGTGTGGTATGGTAATTCTCAGGATTATTCTAACTGAACAAACTGGAATGGTTTTTGTGCCTTTGAGATAGGATTACCAGATTCCAGAGTACTCCAGCCAACCTCTAGAACATTCCCATAATTTCTACTATGCCTGGGGGCCATAGTTGGTTATATTGACTTTTCACTATCTGGGGATTCCCTGTGCAAGGAAAATCCCTAGCTATCATATTAGAGCAGCTCACCATCCTCCCCTTTTTGCTACTGCAAGGTGTCTACTGAGATATGGCTAGAGACTGTCTACATAACCAGTCCAACTGTTGTCCAACTTAGTAGTAATCAGAATCTGTTAGTATTTTACAGTTGTTCTGTAAAGTTTTCTTTTTTTACACAATGGTTGTTTTGAAATAAAGTTTTTATTAATTCAATTTCCACCAGACAAGTGCCTTCATTTAAAAAAAAACACTCCCCCCTTCTCTCTCACACATGCACATGCTCACCCAGAGTACTAATTTAATTGTCGCTTTAAGGAAACTAGTACTGCCACTGTTCATGATTAACTTGGTTTTTGGTTAGAGCGAGATCTTCATTCTGTAGGTCTGTCTTTTATGAAAACTGAGTTCATTAAAAAAAATATATAGCTTCTGATTTTGTATTAGGTGAATATTAATAGCTCATAGACTACCATAAAAATCTTTAATTTTTATAATTTGACTTATGGCACACACTTGTTAAGATGAGAGACAGTTTGGAGAATAGCTTCCTGCTACTCAGTTATATTTCTTTTTCAATTGCCAGTACTTTCCATGTTTATGTCTCTGCAATAAATAAATTGTACCAGTATATTCAGTGGAACCTTGGTGCAAAGTCAATCTCACAATCAGAAGTAGGAAAATAAATGCACTATCCACAGAGACTACCGTCAGTGTGGACAATAGAACTTCACAGCTCTCCATAAACTTCAAGCCTAATATTGAATGATGCGGTGAAATCAGAAATATGGAGCTCTTAGCTTCTGTATGTATTATATAAAGTTTTTGTATTTTACATTTCTTATATGATTAAAGAGGCCCAAATTCCAAATATATTTAAAATATATTTTTTAAAGTCTCTGCTCCTGGAGGCATGTGATGACATGAAAATCTTAATTTTCACAGTTAAAATAAAAAAGTTTCTCATGCTAGGTGTTTTGGAGAAAAGCTCAGATTCATACATGCTAAAGGCTGAAAAAACAAAATACAATAATAATACAAATATTAGTAAAATATTAGTAAAATTTGTAAAATCACATTTTACAACCAACATTGGATTTTTGAACACTTGGGAGTTGATAATACTGCTGGCAAAAGTTTTGGGTATCTTTACCACTTCTGTGATATACCCTTACTCATGGTTATACTCATGGTATATACTCATGGTTAGTGCAAGATATGAGTAGAACTTGTCTCATTAGCCATGAGAATGATAGTGCTCACTCTGTGAAGGTAAAAAACCTAACACCTAATGAAAGTCATAATAAGGATTTTCCTCATGAAACCCTCTCTTGCCATTAGCAAGTTCACCGAGTTTATTTGTGTAGCAGATTTACCATATTCCCTTCTGATGAGATATGACTACTCAGCTGATTCATCTTAGAACTTTAATGTTTGTCTGTGATTGATCAGATGACCAAGCCATTATCTTGGAAATATCTTTACTATACTTAGTCAGTAGTCCTGTCTTCCAGAGCATTTCATTTTAGTAATTTCAAAACATCTCTTCTTGTTAATAGCTCTCCATAAAACTGCAGTAGAAAATATCAGAAGTACATATTTTAATATCTAATTTGCTTTCACTAGGCTGAAAGGATTGTAACTGTTTGGGGTTTTTTTCTCATTATTTTAGCTGAATGTTGGCAGCCTTGCTCAGATCTTTGAACAGCAAGAAAGCTTTGAATTTTGCTTTAACCAGCAGGAATTCTTAGGCTGACCCAAAGCAAATGGATACGTGATTGCTTTTAAGGGTCATGCCAGGAGTGAGGTATGATTTTAAACCAGTTTAGTGAATCCAGTTCAAAAGCTTTTTGAACAATTTTCCACTACCCAGTCTATAGTAGGCTTATATCAGTTTCCTCTAAATTGATTCTTATTCTACTAAGCAAAATGAAAATCAGTATTAGCACAGGAACTTGTATTAGTTTGACAAAATCAATTTAATTCACACCTGGTATAATTTTCTTATGTAGACTAAGCCTTACATTTAGAGCTGACAGTTGCAATTTTTGGTTCATGGTAGAATTTGACATTTTGAAATTTCTTTTCACTCTCATCGGAACAACCAAAAATATTTTCAAAATTCCCACAAAATGGAATGTCTGAAACAGTTTTTCATTTAGGAAAATGTTCGTTTCAGAATGCTGAAATTTCATTTCAAATTACATGGCATAATTTCTTTTTAAAAAATCTTTTTATATTTTTCAAGTGCCAGTAGTGCAGATTTTGCACTGAAGTCATATGACATAATTGTTGGAATATTATATGTTTATTGTGTTGGATATCAATCACTAAGCACAGCTGCTATTTAGTATTGATTGAAAAATTGAAACAGTGCTAAACTGTTTCATTACAATACAAATATTTGATCTAGAAAAGAAGATAAAATGTTTCAGACAGAACTAAATAGCAGCTGTCATTAATGATTTTTAAAATAAAATAAAAATAAATTTTAATAATTATATTCATTACATTATGACTTGTCAGTAGTACTACTACCGAGATGTTATGAAATAATGTAAAATGCATTTAAAAATGTAAAAATACAGAAAAATAAGATTCAAAATTATATTTCAAAATCTCAAAATAAAATTTTAGGATTCTGAAAGGAAAATTTGCCTAAACAACACAAAGAAAATTTCAAAATATTTTATCTGCTAGAATGTTTGTAGAAATTGACACTTTTTTGAAATGTCTCAATTTTACAGAAATGGTATTTTCTGTCAAATTTTTTGATGAAAAATATTTGACCAACTCTATTTACATTTTCATTTTAACATGATAAGACTAACATTCTTACACAGCCAAATCAGTGTAAGTATCATCTTGGTCTGTCCAAATTATTCATTAGAAAGTTATACTTATTTCAATTCCCTATATTCAACTGACACATTCCTTTAAGAAATGAGTCCCTAAATGTGCCTATCATAAATCTAAAGAATTAAAGGAGAAACAAAAATACAAGATCAAATGTTTAATTATGAATAATAAATCAGTTTTATTAAAAAATCACAAACAATATATGTTCCAATTAAAAATAAAAATCTTTGTTTAGTACTGCACTAGATAACTATTAAATATGTTATAAAACCAGTTTTCAATACTTATTTCTGGCAAATTTTCTGGAATATTTAGTGATATTAGAATTTGAAATACATTTTAATATCCTTTATTTTTAATAAAGATTCTTAGCTCAGCAATGTTAATTTAATAATTAATTTGCTAAAATTAAGAATTTATTGGCACTTAGTCATGCCTTTGGCAAAATATACTCACCAGGAGATAAAAGGTAAAGTCAATTTTGCTTCTTTAATGAACCAGACAGTGTTTCAAATTTCATATCCCTGCCAGAAAATAAACTCTTAACTTAAAAAAAAACTCCTGACAAAATCAGATTAGAAACAATTATCTATATATCACGGCAAACAAATGAAGTATTAAAAACCAGGATTCTGCATTTCCCCCCTTTCTTATATAAACTTAAGTACTGGTAGCTTTTTAGAAAGGCATTGGAATTCCTTTCACCTCCTCCCCCCACTTAGGACTTGAAATTAAATCATTTTTGCTGGCACCTTTTTGGTAATAATTAGGTAGGAATATAAAAGCAAATATGAATTATTCACCTGATTATTCATCTGCTACCTAATATGTTTTTACCATATTTCGTAGCCTTGGTAATATTTTGTAATTATACTCATAGTAATGATGAAAGACTCCCATTAACAAATCTGCATGTTGAAACACCTCATGCAACAGTAAATATTAGAAAATATGTCAGTGTGATGTAGTATGTACCCCACGCAGGCCCTGGAGGGATTAATGTGGGCCCGAGAGGCCAATAAATGTACCTGGCAACATCTGTGAGTGAGAAGTACATGCCTAAGTGATAACGAAGCCCAGCTGTGGAGGGGCTGAATGGCAATTATAAAGCCAGGAAGCATGCAGCAGAAAGGGAGGGTAGGGAGATAGTATGCAGTTATCCTATGGGGGAATCAAAGAGGTAGGATGTGGTCCAGGGAAGCAGCAAGGAGCCTGAGGAAGTAAAACTTGGCTGCCAGCAATAAGGTCCCTGGGCTGTAATGCAGAGTAGAGGGTTCCCCTACCAGCCACTGAGGAAGAAGGGTTGCAAACCACAGAGCCCAGAGGCAGATGGAAGACTTGCATGGAGGCCTAAAGCTGGTCTGGTCTCTCTGTTATCCTGAAACTGGTGGTCTAAGTATAACCTGGCTGGAGAGCCAAGTTGCAGGAAGAGAAACCACTGCAGCGATGAAGCAATCACCGGCAAGGGGAACCAAATGGGAAGACAGTTACTATGGCATTCCTGGCCACAACATGTTTGTCCAGTGTGTGAATCCCTTTACAATCAGACATATCATGTCATGCAGTATTTGGGCCAACTAAAAAGACCTAACCATGATGGTTTGAAGTGTTGTTGTATCTGTATTGGTTTGAGGATGTTAGAGACACGAAGTTGGTGAGATAATATCTTTTATTATACTACTGTTGGAGAAAGAGCTCTGTGTAGCTTGAAAGCTTATCTCTTTCGCCAACAGAAGTTGGTCCAATAAAAGATATTACCTCACCCACTTTGTCTTTCTAATTATGACTGACAGTCACAATAGGATACTTTTGCTCATTCCTCTCTGTTAGATCCCCAGGGATAGAAATGCCAAGCTGCTGTATCTTTCTTGTAATCTAACATTATTTCCTTCTGTTCCCTCCTATTTAGTATCTGTGTCAGGCCACTAGGGGGTATCACAAGGCCCTTATGCTCAGATGATACTCAAATGTATAACTCTTTCTCATCTGTTACTTGATCCTCCAAGATACTGAGCTCCTCTCGCAAGAATCTGAATTTTCTCAACTCCCTGAAGGAGTTAGACATCACTCATGCTGGGTGAGAATAACACACGCATGAGCTGAGACACTCACATTTATTAATTGTAATCTCTATTTGAACTAAAAGCATACTGAGTGATTACAATTACTTGAAAATTAAGTGACAGACATACAGGTAGAGACAGTGATAAGTTACTTTCTCCTGGGGTCACAACGGATTTTTCCTTTGACATTTAGACTAATCCATTACATTTTAAGACAGATGTCTTTGAGCCCATCCAAATTACATATTCATTAGTTGTCTTCTAATCAACATTCAGTATTATGAACATTATCTGTGTTATGCAAGTCACACATCAAGCATGTGTAAGTTTCAGTTTGCAGAACTTTTGCTGTCCACACTATTTTCATATTATTCATATTTATTACCATTGATAACATACTAATCATGCATACCTGACCAAGTCACTTTATCCTTTGCCCAGTATTAGGAACTTTTTTTCTGTTTTTCTCTATTTTTTCTTGGTAGCACATTTACTGTTTCTGTGGCCTACAATTTAACACACCCTGTAGTTAAAATAACCCTTTTGTCCTATATACTAAGGCTGGTACAAAGGCCTTAGAGGTTCTATTCTTGGCAATATGCAAAATAATCGATATTCCATTCCAGTAGTGGACAGTGATTTTGGTACTCAGCTGGTTGCTAAAAATGCCCCTCATCAGCCTTAGTGTGTTCTGAGGATAATCCTAAGAGAGGGGGGCAGTATTGGAGCAGTGATGTACTGTTGCTGCTACTAATCAATAGTTAAAAGTAGATTTATGAGCTAGAAATTTGCAATTACATATGGTTGTTCTAAATTATGTTTTCTCTTAGCTTATGCTCAGTGGTCTGTGTATGCGAGTGTGTGTATGCACCACACACACTCTATCTGTTCAGTTTTGTTTTCATTATTTCAGTGTAGTGCTGCCTACAGTCTTATGGTGTCCTCTGGCCAGGATCATACAGTGAGAGTATTTAAATAAAGCTAGTTGTTGAAGCCTTTGCTTAAGTTGTTCCCAAACAGCCTGTGCACTCAAATGACATAATGGAATGATGACTCAAGGCTCCACTATGGAAGTTTTTTTGTGGGAAGCTAGACGCATACAATTCCAATGATTGCTCATAAACCTCATAGTTTTCTGTCTGGCAGATAATTTTATCTTCATTATCCTAATTTTGATATGATTAGTGTTTGGATCCAATATTCATTTCCCTATAATTTAGAGAAAATATATTTTGGTGCTTATCCATATTTAAATCTAAAAACCAAGCAGATAACTCCAGTATTTTCATCCTAGAATGCTAACAACATACTTTCCTGCTGTACTGATGTGAGGATGAAAGAGAGGAGAGGATGAAGTAAAAGCCAAATTCTATATGTCTTCCATCTTTTTTGAAGCTACTTGTTACACTAAGATTTGGCATAATTAAGGGTCTAGAAACCTTTATCCTGGCTCTGATGCTTATTTATTATTATTGTGTTCTACAAAAACAGCAAATATTTGCAATCATTTCTAAAATAATAATAAGTGGAATTGCAACTATGAGGTTAGATTCTGGTTTTGAATCCATATTGAAATTTTGCAGAGATGTGTGATATGATCCTTGCTTACCTCATTGTGGCAGATGCTGCTTATTAACCCACCCTACATTAGCAAGAGGTAGGAGCAGCCTCTCTAATTAGAGGAATCAGGGTTTGTGGCTGAGCAGTCATTAGAGAGAAAAAACAAATCCTGGGGAGAATGTTTGAGCTGCATTTTATTGATCAACCGGTGTCAATTTTGTACTATCATCATAGGTAAAATACAGCTCCATAGGTGAAGTATAAATGGATCACATGATTCGCTTCTTGAGTATTTTTTTTTTACTTATTTTTATTGTTGCTGTTAGTAGTTCATGTTGCTGTCAAAGGGGGAAAACATCTGAACAGTGTATCCATGGAGACTTTCAAATACTAGTTGTTAAATGAATCTTTGAGCTACATGCATCTGTTTCATAAGCCCAAATCATATTTTGTTGTGGGTTTTTTTTGTTGTTTTCTTGTTTCTTTTTGGGGGAGAGTGAGGGTGGGGGTTAATGAAAGAGTAGGCAAAAAGTAGGCAATATTATTATAAATTTTTATTTTAGAATCAAGGAGAGCATAATTGAGAATAAATGTGATGTGGGCATAAAAACAGTATGCAGGATAATAAGAAAGTGTCTGTTCAAGGAAGACAAGATTTGAAGACTGAAAGATGTAAGGTGAATAAAATGTGAGAGTGTATGATGGGTGGGCAAAATTTTTGGCCCGAGAGCCACATCGGAGTTCAAAATTGTGTCTCCCCAAACAGCCTGTCCCCACCCCGCATCTGACGCCCTCCCACTTCCCGTCTCCTGACTGCCCCCCTCGCAACCCGTGACCCATCCAACCGCCCTCGCCCTTCGTCCCCTGACTACCCTGTCCAGAGACCCCTGCCCCTAAATACCATCCCCCAAGACCCTACCTTCATCTAAGCCCTCCTGCTCCTTGACCATCCCCTCCAGAGACCCCTCTGCCCCTAACCACTCCCCACAGGATTCCACCTCTTATCTAAGTCCCCCTTCTCCTTGTCCCTTGACTGCCCCCTCCAAAGACCCCCCCCACTCCTAACCATTCCCCCCAGATTCCACTCCTTATCCAGCCCCTCCCTGTCCCCTGACTGTCCCAACCCCTATCCACACACTTGCTCCCTTATAGACCTCCGCGTCTCCCTTGTCTTTTCCAACCCCCCCGGTCCCCATCCCCACCAACCCCCCAGAACCTCTGCCCCATCGAACCCCCAATCTCTATCCCCTGACTGTTCCCCAGGACTCCCAGCCCCTTATTCAACCTCCCAGCTCCGGCTCTGACCCCCTTACCATGCCGCTCACAGTAGCAGTCAGAGCCAGACACACTGCTGCACTGCCTGTGTGGTGTGGCTGTGGAAAGATAGTGGGTAAGGAGCCGGGGGAACTTCCGTGGCAAATTAAAGAGCCGGTCAGGATGGACTCCTGGGCCGGATGTGGCCTGCGGGGCATAGTTTGCCCACCCTTGATCTATGATGTATTTCTAAGCTTTGATGCTGGGTATGTTTAGTTAAAATGTAAATTTTCCTTAATGCTATTTTTAAGGAATGGTCACTTGTAATGATCTCATTCCCTTTGTTTCCCCAAACTTCTCAGATTTTGCTTTCATACAAAATATAAAATATTCTGATCACACTGTTCAAAAATGGATTGTAAAACAAAATTGTAATAGAGATGGACCAAAACTGGAGCTGTTCATTTGAATTTTACAGTTATTTGCAGTCCAGAGAAGATGTGATCCAACCTAAAACTGCAAAATCTGAACCATTCTGAATTTGCACATCTCTGTTTGCAATAGAACCAATTCCTAGTACACCACGCATCCCTTCCACACAAATATTTTGGAGGATGAGGGACAGATATAATCCATTTTGACTTTTCAAAACCACACTAAGAACAGAAAGATTTAGCAAAATGACCTTAATCTTAATCCATGTCTCCTTAATAGGAGGTTTAAATTTAGCCCTTATTCCATATAATATTGGGTTCCAGATCACCTTTTACTAGAGAAATTGATGTTCCATGTGCTTTCTTATCATCTGTGTTCTGCACAGAAAAGTAGCTAATTTTCCAATTCTTTCTAAACACAAGCGCGGAATTAAAGGACTAGATAACTTGTCTATGGATTGGAGAAGAAGAAGGTGGAACATTAATAATGTATGCAAATATAAGATGGATGGTGTAAGAGATGAATTTAGATTTAACATTTTTCTGCTTGTTTTCTATCTTGGCGATGGTTACTGTTTTGTGGAGAGATGTTATTTCTGAAACTAAGAGAGTGAGAGTTAAAATTAGTGAATTAAAACTATTGTTATGTTTTCCATATCTATGTTTCACTTCTCCCAGTACAGCCCCGGTGAATGTAAAAAGTGAAAATTAGTTTGGAGTAGAGAGAGAAATAGCATTGAAAGGATGAAATGTCTATGTAGCTTAGACTAATGAAAAGGAATATTCCTTACATTTGTTGTAGAAATGTAGTGGCCATGACTTCTGCTCTTCATTTGTTTGTTGGTAGTTTTTGCCACCTGATTTTAAATCATTGTTCTCTTCAAGTGGAAATTCACATTGATGATTTTCTCCCCTGATTGCTAAGCATACTGGTAGCCTTCTTGACTTTAATTTGAAGAGTTACTGATTATGACAGAAGTTTTTATACATGGCTGTACGTTACATTGATGTATTTCTATGAGTTGTTATAATGGTAAAGCATCATTGAGTATTACCTTGATAGTATATTTATTTGTTACAGAAAAGTACTTTGGGACAGAATATAAATTTTTGCTTTAAAATATTGTTATAATTTACTGCATCATATATATCTTTGTTAACCAAGGTATTTGTTAACAAATACTATTTGATTTTATGTAGTGCTGAGCCAGAGACAAATTAGAATATTTTTTTACAAAAGTTCTTTCTTTCATATTTTCACTTTTTACAAATCTGCATTTTCTAGTGAAAAATCATTTTGCTGAAAACATTTCTGACCAGCTGTAATCTGCTCATTGAATAGGGTAATATTTGGGTTCCGATAACAACTTTATTTGGAGGTTCTATTCAAGAATATTTTAATTCTGAAAAACTAACGATGGAAATAGCAGGAGTAGAGTGTGAACTGTGCCTGCCAAGAGCACAAGAACTATAACAGAACAGGCTTTGTGGAATGGCAATGATTTATAAGGTCTTTATTCAGTAAGATACTATCATAATGGGAATCTCTTATGTGTGCCATAGCAGTCAGTGCCATTAAAAGGGCAGATGACATGTACTTTAGTATTTTCTGGGTGTCTTTGACTAGCTGTAAACACAGTCCTCCAATTAAACAAATTAAACATCCCTTCCTATACTGAAGGTGTGCAGTTTGCCTTATGGGCATCAGGGAAGACAGTAGCACAGAACAGCAACAACCAGCAGCAGCTAGGCCATTGTGTAGGGCACAGATTGGCAATGACAGGAAGAGTTCTGTAAGTAACGATACATGCTCTACACGGAAGAATCAGAGTTGGTTACAGACTGATGGCAGTACAGATTCAGTTTACAAGGGCAGTCAAAAGCAGCAGAAGCAGAGCTTGTGCAGCAGAGCACACAGACAAGCACTGAACCCACTAGGTATAATCAAATCAGGTCACTTCAAGTCATTGATACAGTGCAGCAGGCAGGCAGGCCAGGCTGACAGCATCACAGGCTCAGACGGAGAGAAGAACTGCTTTTAAAAATATAACAAAGGTGTTTGTAGCAGTAGTGCCAAGAGAGAGACATCTACACTCAAAAGTGGGAAACTGATCTCTGTTGCTGGATAGACTCTCTTTCTAGCCTAGAAAAGCAAAAGGAGATCCCAGCACTGCACATCTGTTCTCTTCTTTACAGTTTGTGTTTGTAATCGTGCAGTGGTTCAGAGTCATCAGCCCAGGTCAGTGGCTACAGTTGTGTGTTATTTTACTTCACTTCAGAGAGATGTACGATTTTTTTTTCAGTTTACATTTGAAAAGTTAAGTCACGTGGGCACACAGTAAAGCATCATGATGATGTATAGAAGATACATTCCAGTATCACTAAATTCGGGGCTCAGAATTGGTGCCCTTTCCTCCACACTGGCAATATTCTTTTCTGCTTTTTGCTTGAAAGCCAGCTCAGTTATAGTTGCATGGATAATTTTATTTTGGATCAGAGTTATTTCCAAAGAAGCCAAAAGAACTTTATGCTGCCTTTCAACATGCTTCACCCTCCAGCACCACCACAGTAGGTGCAGGTCAACAGAAAATGTTCTTGTCACCAGAAGAAAGTGCTATTTCCATATAATGCTTATAAAAAGACGAGTGCTTTTTAGCAGCAATGCTGCCAGTATTCCCTTTTAAATGGAGAAAAGTGATGGCTGTGAAAGGACTAAAATTAAAACTATTCATATCTATATAATCACTGCTCCTTGATCATATTGTGCATCTTACTACAATTAGAGTCACTTCTTGATGATGCTTTAATTACTGATTGTTCCCAGTGCATCTAGTGGTTGTAGTATCAATTTATGTATCTGATTCCATTGTCACTAATATTGTAACTGCTTTGCCCAGTAAAATGGGAGATGGGGAGGACAACTTATAACAGAAAGTATAACTGTTATATCGGGGTCGGCAAACTTTTTGGCCCGAGGGCCACATCAGCATTGCAAAACTGTATGGAGGTCCAGGTAGCCTGGCCCTGCCCCTTTCTGAGCCCATCCCACTTCCCACATCCCAACTACCTCATGGTGGGCCATCAACGCTCACGAAATTAACAATTCACAGATATTCAAATAAACTCTATTGAAGGGGTGGTGACATCATACCTTAAGGATGTGGAGTTTTGCCTGCAGAATCTTCCCTGAAGATGGTGCTAAAAATGACTGCCCATCACTGAAGAGCACGGTGAAGACAAGCAAAACAGAAGTCCTGATCCCCAGACCTGGAAGGAGTGGGGGGGGGGGGGGGCAATCCACCAGGCCCGCTCTCCCAGGCTGAGCACCAGCCATGCTTCTCCTGGACTCCAGGTGGAGCGCCTGGCCAGCCGCTCTCCCGGGCTCCAAGCGAGCGCCTGCCCAGCCACCGGCCAGCTCAGGGGCAGAGTGCCCAGCCAGCCATGGGCCCGCTCTCCCAGGCGGATTGCCAGCCCTGCTCTCCCAGGCGGATTGCCAGTCCTGCTTGCCCAGGCTCAAGGCGCCCAGCCACTGGCAGGCCAGCTGTCCTCGGCTCCGAGCGGCACACCAGCCCGGCTGTCTGGGTGGAGCGCCCGCCCAGCTGCAGGCCACCTGTCCTGGGCTCCAGGTGGCGCCCAGCCCACCGCGGGCCACTGTCCCAGGCTCTGGGTGCCCGCCAGCCCCACTCTCTGAGCGGGTGCCCAGCCGTCTGCGGGGCCACTGCCCTGGCGGCCCACCCAGCAGGCCGTGAGGCTACTGTCCCCTGTGGCGTGCCCACCGGCAGGCCGCTGGGCCACAATCCCCTGCGGCACGCCCAGCCAGTCTGCTGAGGGGCTGCTGTCCCCCGACGGCGAACTCAGCCGGCCGTGGGGCTGCAGTCCCTGGCGGCGCGCCAGCCCCACTGTGCAGGCGGTGCGCCCAGCCAGCAGCCGGCCCGCTCTCCGGAGTGCTGTCAGAGCACTTGGCCGAGGAGAACGGGACCACTGGTCCCACTCCCCTGGCAGGAGCTTGCGGGTCAGATAAAAATGGCTTGCGGACCACAAGTGGCCCGCGGGCCGTAGTTTGCCCTCCCCTGTGTTATATTGTACAAAGTAGTAACCCTTCTCCAACATACAATGTAGACTTTCAGACTACGATAGGAACAAATAGTGAGGTAGGAAGTGACAAGCACAGGTGCAGCAGTATATTTTTTTTTAACATTACTACAGAGGAGGTAGCTATGCCAGCAACAAACCATAGGAAAAGGTGTGAGAGGCTTCTGAAAGATTAAAAGCAAATAGATTAGGTTGGAAAGGAAGGATTCCTTATGGGCACTCTGAGGTACAGCCTTTTTTCCTATGCTCTTGGGTAGTGCTTAATACATTGTGGGCCCTAGAATACAAATAATAATGAATAATGGATTGTTTCATTTAAAAACTAAGCAATCCACTCTTCAGCTTTGTTCTGCAAAAGATTAATAGAACTGTGGAGCTTTATTTTACACAGAATATGAAGGCAGAAACAAACAATAATATGATGCAAAAGGCTCAATATATCAGTCAGATGCTACTATATGGTTGCGTACAGAAAATTAGTACCAAGATGTGGGAGCATTTGAGTTTCATACGTTCTGTGCCACAAAATCTGCATGAGCTCACTGAAACTTGTTGATTCCTATCTGTATCCCAGAACAAATGATCCCCTTTAATACATGACAAGCAAATCCTTGGAAAGCAGAATAAACAAAATCAGGCTGCAGAGTCTAATAGAACTTCAGCCACTGTAACTCCCCTTTTATTTTCCTCCATGAAGACCAAGAAGAAGATGGTTTCATATGTTTTCCACTCCTACAGATCAGCTGCTCTTTTCTCCTAGACTCCTTTTCATTCCCTGTGTTCTTGAGTAGTGTCACACCTAGTCAGTTCAAAGTTGAGAAAAAGTAATTGATCTTTGTAACTGCTCCTTCCTCTTCCTATAGCCTCCATAAACAACATATGCAAAGTGCCCTTTCTCTGTTCCTTCAAACAAAATCCTTAAAACCCAACACTTTCAATGATCATGTGATTTGACAAGACTCTCCCTTAAATGCGCACACCTTCATTTGTGGATATTTGTGATGTTCCATGGCAAAATACTCTTGGGAGCCTAATCCAGCCCCATTATTGTCCAACCACCAAATTCTTCACACCGTACCCACTCCACCCAACTCTCTCCCATCAACTACATATGCTTTTCCATACCTCCATAAACAGTGCATATAGGAGAATAGGTAATATTTGGTCCTTGGAAGATGAAGAGGTATCTAAGTCCTTTTCTCCTCTCCATCAAACTATCCCATTTCTCTTGAGATGTGTGGAATAACATGTGATCTATGAATGATCTAAGGATGATTTGATTACTTTAACCCTCATTAGCCATTTTGTCTCTTAAATCATAAGAACAGATTCCTCCCAGCTTATGCAGGGAGCTCTAATTTACTTTTCTGTGTCATCTAATCCATCTTCAACCTACTTGGATTCACCCCATATGTGGTAGCTAATAGAGCTGCTGTCACTCACCCATGGGCTTTCTGCCCGTAGAGTCCAGATTTAGAATGTAGAAGGAGACCCAGAAGACTTGAAGTGTTTAAATAGAATGGTTCAGGGATTGCATGAGCCAATCAGCCCACCCACTCTTTTCAACCCAGCCAATGGGAGTCAGAGGATCCAGAGACGAGGAGGGATCAAACTACTGCCTAGCCACGGAAGTGCTCTTACCTCCCCCTTCCTTTATAGGCACTGAGTTTCATCTATTCCAGCCTGACCCACAATCCATCCCATTGAAATGGTAGGAATGGGTATTAATATAAAGAACAAGTCCGAATAAGGGGTAGCAAATATTATCTGTGACTTAATCTCTTGATAGTAATTACCTCTTGATTACAGTATTATGACTCAGTTGTGAAACACTAATTTTTTCTTGGAAGATGCTTGTGTGAAGAAGATATTTATCATGGGTGAAACAACACCTGCTAGTACTTAAGAAAGGTATTAGTTAAAAGTCTGTTATGTCATAATTATAAAATTTTATTAGTTAAATGTATTCAATGCTTTTGCTAGCTCTAAATCACTTGCTGTGTAAAGAGCCTTATCCTGCATATTTTTGCAAAGCTCAAAATGACCTGTGTCCATTGCAAATCCAATAAATTTTTATGGTTAAAACTGTCATAGTGCCTGGCAGCTAATTAAGTATAATCAATTGAGAGGTTGTTTAAGGTTCATATATCCCATAATTCTTCACTATCTTACCCATGAAGATATTTGAATGGAGGATATTGAAAATTTTATGGTGTTTCCCCTCTAAAGAGTCAACCTCCGCAAATGAGTTATGTGCTTATTTCTTCAGAGGAGAATGAACAACATTAATGAGACTTTGGATGGCAGTTTCATTTTCAGAATGATGATGATGCGTCCTTATCTTTTCAAAGTTCCTTCTGTGCAAATTTGAAGCAGATGAGAAATCATTCAAATTGCATTTTATAATTTAACTTTGAAACAAATTTTGTCTGTAAAATATATCTGCATTTTAATATTATAATGGACATCTCTTCTATTTATTCCGTACCCTGGTGCCATAACCTTTTTTCTTCTGAACAGTTCTGCACAGGGTTCTTGTAACATCTTATGCTGGATTGCATTGATAAATTGCACTCCACTCTGTGCATAGTACGAAGCAGGTTCATAAAAGGTGTAGGCAAAGGCATTGGGAGGAAACTTTCTACTTTGACTCCTCAACCTAATGGGATAGTGATGCCTTTCACCTGTAGGTCACTGGTTTGAATCTGATCCAGATCAGAACTGTCTATAAAAATATAATTACTCTTGGGTGACATATATAAAATGAATGTATAATCTCAATCCATTTCCTAATTGTACAATGGTCCAGTAATAAAACCAATGCTATTAACATTCATTCTAACAATTTCAACAACAAAATCAATATATGAATAAAACACACATATACAAATCTGAAATACTATACAGTATTTGGTTTTGGTCACACTGGATCAGAAAGGATATAGCAGAACCAAAGGCTATTCAGAGAAGCATAATGAGAGGATTATGTCATGGAAAACCTCTCATGTGATGAGAGACTGAAAAAATTGGAACTATTTACCTAAGAGAAGATACAGGTAAGAGGAGAAATGACAAAAGTATACAAATGATATACAGAAGATTGGGAAAGTCTAATAACTCTTTCTAGTTAGTTTAGTTTCTGTCTAGTTTTAGCTAGAGTTGTTATAAATAATATCAAAGGGGTAGCCGTGTTAGTCTGGAATTGCAGAAGTGACAAAGAGTCCTGTGGCACCTTAAAGACTAACTAAAATATTAGAGCATAAGCGTTCGTGGGCTAATACCCACTTCGTCGGATGCATGCAGTGGAAGTATCCAGGGGCAGGTATAAATAGGTAGGCAAGAACCAGGGGGGAGATAATAGGGTTAGTCCAATGAGGCTGAGCCAGCTTGTTATCTCTAATCAGGGAGGGTGAGGTATTCCTTTAGCAGCTGAACTGGAGGTGTGAACAGCGAGAGAAGAGAAACTACTCTTGTAGTTAGCTAGCCATTCAAAATCTCTATTCAGTCCCAAATTGATTGTGTCAAATTTGCAAATGAATTGCAACTCTGCAGTTTCTTTTTGCAGTCTGGTCTTAAAGCTTTTTTGCTGCAAATGCTGACCTTTAAGTCTTTCATGGTGTGTGCAGGGAGTTTGAAGTGTTCTCCTACAGGTTTTTGTATATTGCCATTCCTGATATCTAATTTGTGTCCATTTATCCTTTTTCGTAGGGACTGTCCAGTTTGACTGATGTACATAGCAGAGGGGCATTGCTGGCACATAATGGCATATATTACATTCGTAGATGTGCAGGTGAATGAACCAGTGATGGTATGGCTGATCTGGTTAGGTCTTGTGATGGTATTGCTGGTGTAGATATGTGGGCAGAGTTGGCATTGAGGTTTGTTGCATGTATTGGTTCCTGAGTTCGAGCAGTTATGGTGCGGTGTGCTGTTGCTGGTGAGAATATGCTTGAGTTTGGCAGGTTGTCTGTAGGCCAGGACTGGCCTGCCTCCCAAGGCCTGTGAATGAGAGGGATTGTTGTCCAGGATGGGTTGTAGATCACTGATGATGCGTTGGAGAGGTTTTAACTGAGGACTGTAGGTGATGACCAGTAGTGTTCTGGTGTTCATGACCAGTGGTGTTCTGGTGATGACCAGTGGTGTTCTCTTGTTTTCATTCTTGGGCTTGTCTTGCAGCAGCAGGCTTCTGGGTACACGTCTGGCTCAGTTGATCTGTGTCCTTATTTCCTTGTGCAGGTATTGCAGTTTTGAGAAAGCTTGGTGAAGATCTTGTAGGTGTTGGTCTCTGTCTGAGGGGTTGGAGCAAATACGATTGTACCTCAGTGCTTGGCTGTAGACAGTGGATCGTGTGGTGTGGACCTCTCGTGTACACTGTTCCAGGCTGAGGTGGATGGTGGGGTGGAGGTTGTTGAAATCATGGTGGAATTTTTCCAGAGTTTCTTTCCCATGGGTCCAGATGATGAAGATGTCATCAATGTAGCATAGATAGAGAAGGGGCGTGAGTGAACGAGAGTTCAGGAAGCGTTGTTCCAGGTCAGCCATAAAGATGTTGGCATACTGTGGGGCCATGCGGGTGCCCATAGCGGTGCCACTGCTCTGGAGGTATATATTGTCACCAAATTTGAAATAATTGTGTGTCAGGATAAAGTCACAGAGCTTAGCAACCACTTGTGCTGTGTCATCATCAGGGATACTATTCCTGACAGCTTGTATTCCATCTCTGTGTGCGATGTTAGTGTAGAGAGCCTCTACATCCATGGTGGCTAGGATGGTGTTTTCTGGAAGATCATCAGTGCATTGTAGTTTTCTCAGGAAGTCAGTGGTGTCAGAGAGATAGCTGGGAGTGCTGGTGGCGTAGGGTCTGAGTAAAGAGTCCACATATCCAGACAGTCCTTCAGTGAGAGTGCCAATGCCTAAGATGATGGGGCATCCAGGATTTCCGGGTTTGTGGATCTTGGGTAATAGATAGAATACCCCCGGTCGGGGCTCTAAGGGTATGCTAATTTGTTCCTGTGTTATTGTAGGGAGTGTGCTGAGTAGATGGTGCAGTTTCTTAGTATATTCCTCAGTGGGATCTCAGGGAAGTGGCTTGTACAGATTGGTGTTGGAGAGTTGTCTGGTAGTCTCATTTTGGTAGTCACACCTATCCATGATGACAACAGCACCTCCTTTATCAGCCTCTTTGATTACGATGTCAGGGTTGTTTCTGAGGCTGTGGATAGCATTGCGTTCTGCATGACTTAGGTTGTGAGGCAGGTGATGTTTTTTTTCCACAATTTCTGCCTGTGCACGTCGGTGAAGGCATTCTATGTATAGGTCCAGACTGTCATTTTGACCCTCAGGAGGAGTCCATGTGGAGTTCTTCTTCTTATGCTGCTGGTGGGATGGTGTCTGTGTATCAATGTGCTGTTCTATGGTGTCTTGAAAGTATTCTTTGAGTCGGAGACGGCGAAAGTAGGCTTCCAGATCACCGCAGAATTGTATCTTGTTTGTAGGGGTGGTGGGGCAGAATGAGAGTCCTCGAGATAGGAGAGACTATTCTGCCGGGCTGAGTGTGTAGCTGGATAGATTGACAATATTGCTGGGTGAGTTAGGGGTACCCGTGTTGTGGCCCCATGTGGCAGGTAGGATTTTGATAGCTTGCAATCCTTTTTCTTTTGTAGAGAGGTGAAGTGTGTAAAATAGATCTCCTGTCTTATTTTAGTAAAGTCTGTTTGTGTGGAAGGTTGGTTGTTTATGAAGGTCTCCAAACTTTAAGACCAGACTGCAAAGAGAAACTGCAGAGTTGCAATTCATTTGCAAATTTGACACAATCAATTTGGGACTGAATAGAGATTTTGAATGGCTAGCTGACTACAAAAGCAGTTTCTCTTCTCTCGCTGTTCACACCTCCAGTTCAGCTGCTAGAGGAATACCTCGCCCTCCCTGATTAGAGATAACAGCTTGTTCAGCCTCATTGGACCCACCCTTTTATCTTTAACCTGGTTCTTGCCTACCTATTTATACCTGCCCCTGGACACTTCCACTGCATGCATCCAACGAAGTGGGTATTAGCCCACCAAAGCTTATGCCCTAATACTTTAGTTAGTCTTTAAGGTGCCACAGGACTCTTTGTCACTTCTATAAATAATATAAATAATGATTTTGGAAGGGCTATAAAACTGCTGCTCTGTAATATGAGCCAGTCTCTAGCTGTTGGGAATTTTTGTGTCAGGGTATCCCATAACTATATACTGCAAGGTGCTTATTCTGAAGCATAAATCAGTTACAGGATTCTAGAGTAGATGGATTGCTGGTCCAATCCAACAAGTCATTTCCTATGTTACAGTATTGAGCCAAATCCCACTGCAATGTTCTGATTTCAGGGACATGACTAAGGACTGCAGGACTTAACCTCATGTCTTTTGGTAGACAAAAACAGTAACTGATGTTAAGTAGACAACTTTCTTTTTGCAAGTTTCCATGCATAATAGCACCCCTGCAGAAAAAGAGTGATGTTTTTTAATGTGAGCCCTCCAAATTAAAGCATTCCAATCTTAATCCCCTTCCAGTTATAGATTTACAAATATAATAAAGGTAAATTGCTGTAAAACATATTTGTGCGTATGTTTTACAGTTTCCATTTATTTAAAAAATCAAGTCCATCACTTTATGAATCATTCCCTGGCAAAACAATTATTCAATAAACTGATTATACTCTGTGTGTGTGTGTGTGAGAGAGAGAGTGTGTGTGTGTGTGTGTGTGTTTTACAGGAGTTATTTAAATTTGGATTAGCAATAAATCTGGGTTTAAAGTAAAAGACCCAGGAGGACAGGTAAAACCTCTTCTCACATTCTGAACCACATTAAACCCATGCTGAAATGATTTACAATATTTTAAGTGGTAGATGCCCAAAGGAACATATAGGAGATAGTTGCACAAATCCTGTTATTTATTAATGGGATTTATGCACTTTCCTCCCACATGTTGCTATGAAAACATACTTGTCAGTGCTGGCAGAACTGACAGAATGGATACCTATGAGGAAATGGGATTTTTTGAACTTCTGAATATTTTTAAAATTACATTTTGAGAGAGAGAGATGGAAGATTGTTTCATAAATACAGTGTTGAGTTGTAAGGTTACAACTCAGACTGTTCTTATGAAACAACCTTCTATCAGCTTACACACCCACACACATTGTAAACATTTTGCAAGATTATGAAGGGTTATTGGAAGATTATTTTTCTGACACAATAATTATGTACATAGGAAATGACTCTTCTGGGGCATAGAAAGGTCATGGTGGATTTTTCCTCTGCTCCTCCAACTCCTCTCTTACATTCTAGCATAGTTATACATATCCAAATTGTATAACCATGACTTTCCTCCAGTCAGCATTAAGCATGATGTTTTATATAACTCATATACTGTTCAGGCACAACTTTCAGTTTACATAACTTTTGCTGTCCAGGTCATTTTTATGTTATCTTTCTTTTCTAATTGATTTGTTTGTATTGATTATACACTGATCGTGCATGCTGACCCAGCCATCTACCCTTTCTCAGTGTAGAGACTTTCCTGTTTGTCCTTCGTTGCATTCTGGCAGTGCATTCTGTATATCCACTGTACTGATGACATTGTCTTATTTATATAATATCCTAGAATGTGGATGCATTTTGTCTCAAAACATCACCACCTATAAACATCTTTGCATAAAGACGAAGTAGCAAGGTAGTACCCATGCCAAGCAAAGACTAGGTCAAATCCAGCTGGTTTAGTATAAAAATTATCCTGGCCTGTTTTTCAATATCCTTTTGAATGTGTGGAAACCAGATTTAGATACATTATTCCAGTAATGGAATCGAAGTAATTAATGATAGAAACAGTGGTGATACCACCTCCTTTCTTCATCTGAATGTTCCCCTGTTTGTACATCAAGGATCATGTTAGTGCTCTTAAGGCAAAATACTCTTATAGGGCTATGTAATTGTCAGTGAACTGAAAAAGCTGGGTTTATTCAACCTGAATTTTTTTTTAAAGAGCCTCATTAAAAAAAAAAAAAAACTGAGACAGAAGTGTAGAAGTTTTATATATTTTGAAAGGAGAGAACATAAATGATTGTATATGAGTTTTTAAATAAAATAAAATAAAGTACTTAATAAAGCATTTTGTAACCTGACATTTCAAATATTCAAGGCTTAATGTTTCATAGTTAAAATGCATAATTACATGTACTGCTTAATGAGTTTCCATGCTGTTCAATAAGAAGAGTAATGAGCATAATGTTAATGTGTCTGGACATGTATGTGTTTGGGTAGTGAATTTAGGTTATTTGATGTGGATGTAAATGAACTTGAATTAACATCAGAAGTGATGAAGAATCCAATAAATTAAAACTGTCTTTTTTGTGGTAATTGGGGTGGCAGAACATTCTCCTCACTTGGCATATTTATCTCCATTTCAACTGTGAATTTCACAGCTGTTTGGTTAAATAAATCATTTTTGTAGGTAGACTTTATCTTCATTTGGAGAAAAAAACCCACTAATTCATACAGGAACCCACTCATTCATGGAATGTATGTATGTTTGACAATGTCAGGCATTCACTTTGCTTTTGATATGGACAGAATCAGATCCGGTGTTCTCTTTGTGCTGAAAAGTTTGTTTAGAATTTCTTAGAGGGAAGGGAATAGCCTTTCTTTTTCTAGATTCAATTACCAGTGCACACTGTGTTTTCTAATGCTGTAACTAATGTTCCAGTTGGTGATCTGTTTCCTATAGTGTGAGAATTTTCCTCTCCTGAACCAGTTTACACAGTTTGAATATCCATACAGAGTCTTTATTACGCTGGCTCTTTGCCACTAATGTTAATAGTAGAAGCAAGTCTTTGGACAGCTCCTCAACTTGGCATTACTGCAAAGGACTGTCTATCATTACCATTTTCCTGCTTGTGATATAAGCAATACACTGTTGCACTCATCTCGAAGACAATTGGATCATACTGCTAGTTATTCATTTTTTTTCTTCAATATTTTCCCCAAATTTCTTGCCTCCTGTTTTGCGATGTCTGTAACTCTGTGTTGTACAAAATCATATTAGAGGATTTCTTGATCTTTTATGAGTAGAAGAGTTTATTGTATTCTAGAGATTTCCCTTGAGCTGTTTAGTCATGAATAGCAGGAATCTGGTCAATATGTCATCTGTAGAGAATGAAAAGTTACTAACCTGTTAAGTCACAATCCCTGAATATATCATTTGATCAGGGTCCTACCTCCCAGTCCACTTTCTCTTCAGAGATGGTAAAATCCTTAATGAGTTGCTTTTAAATCATCTAATTGTGTAGATCTATATTTCTGGCATAAATTTGTTCAAAGGTTGTGGACTCTTTCCTACGCATCAAGGAAACTGAAATAGACTATTCCAAAAAATGCTGAGACTGTGGATGGGATGGACGGTGAGTGGGTCTGACAATTTATATTGTATGGTAAGGGAAAATTGATACGAGGAAAAATTCATACTGCCTCTGTAGTCAGCAGTGATATAGAATCCATGTGTAGTCAGCAAGAGGGCATGATCCAACTCTTAGAGCAAATAACAATGGGCAAGCAAGTCACAGGATGGTTAGTGAGGTATGGTTAAAGAAATGGAGTTCAAAGGGGCTTTTGAAATGCTGGTCTTGGAGACAAGTTATGCATCTACTTGAACTAGAGGTCAAAATTGCTAGTCAGTACTTGTGGCAGATTATTCCATTGTTATTTATATCTCAATTTATATATTTTATCTATTTTATTAATGTTTGGCAAACAAAAATATTGCTCTAAAAAGAAAAATTAATTATTTGGTAGTCTGTTTCTTCAATTGTTTTGAAGTAAATTGAAATTGTGGGTTTTCATTGTTGAAAATCAGACAATAAATTAACATTGTGTCAAAAACTGACATCAACAAAGTGTGTGTGTAAAACAAAACAAGACCACAAGCCATCTGCTCCATCATTCTGTTTAGAAAAAGCTTGAGGAAATATATATAGTTGCAGTATGCCCAGAATGTCAGCAAAACTGGGCTCAGACATTTAATAGAGAGGTTGACAAATCCAAAGCTAATAATGCCCCTCTGCTATGTACATTGGCCTAACCAGACAGTCTCTATGCAAAAGAATAAATGGACACAAATATGACATCAGGAATCATAACATTAAAAAATCAGTAGGAGAACACTTCATATTCCCTGGCCATTACATTAAAGACGTGAAGGTGTCAATTTTAAAACAGAAAAACTTCCAAAACAGACTCCAACGAGAAGCTGAGGAACTGGAATTAATTTTCAAATTGGAGACTATTAACCCAGGGCTAAAAAGGGATTGTGAATGGCTCTCTCATTACACCAATTGATTGCATTTCCTTAGTTATTTTCCCTTCAATAATTCTTATCTCCTGTTAGACAGAGATCCATTTTAAAAGGTTTTTTTTCTCCTGCCGATAATGGCCCATCCAAATTAAACAGCCTCTTACGATTGGTATGCTAATGTGCAACTTTTTTTTTTTTTGCTTTCTGTATATATAAATACATCTTCTGTTCCATTCTATGCATCCGATGAAGTGGGCTATAGCCCATGAAAGCTTATGCTGAAATAAACTGGTTAGTTTCTAAAGTGCCACAAGTCTTCCTCATCTTATTTACTGAGGAACAATCTGTTCCCATTTTAGATAGCCTGAGGGAATGTTGACTCAGACATCGCACTGGACCTCAGTGATTTAGGTCTTGGTTTCCTTTGACCTTCTCAGTCTTGCAGTTAATTATTGTATCTGTTTGGTCAGCTGACCTCATGTATTTTATCATTTAGACTGCCTCCATAGTCAATGCATTTCCTAAAGCCTTTTTATCATGCTGCAACTCCAGCTTACATCCCTGGAAATTCAGGTTTCCAATGGAAGCTAAGTGAAAAATATGCTAAGCTGGGGACCTTTTAATGAAATACCCTCCGATGTGTCTCTCTTATTGCAAAATCTTTTTCCTGACTCCTAATTATATCACAACTTTTGGTGAGAACAATTAGTCACGCCATAGTTTGTTTGTTTTTTAATGCTATTTGAATTCAGAAAAGCTAAATGCCACTTGACTATAAAGATAGTCAACCTTTCAGGAAAGGAGACTTCCATGTTGCTGAACAATGGTTGGTTGATTCACAAGAGAAACAGTTAATCAAAATGAGAGATTAATATCTTCAGTTTATACCTAAAATTAATCCACATAGATTTTGACAGAAAAAGGATAACAAAGTCAATTGATGCTGCAGCACAGAATTTTGACTATCAGTTTTTTTCACATACCTGCCACAATCTGCCTCTTCATGACTTTCTTTTTCCTGCTGAAACTAAAAGTATTTAACAAGAATAAAGCAGACAATGTAAGGTGGATCCTACACTAATCACAAAAACTGTGAATTCCAGAAAGTCTCATCAAATTGTGCCACCTGTCAATAAATTAAGGGTCATTTGTGTCATTTTTAAATACCATTCACAGATTGTCTGGCTCACAAGAGGTTGAAAACCTAAGAAACAAATTTTACTACTGAATTTGCAACACTTGTTAGTTTTGTGGAATTTAAGAGACTAAACAGATAAAATGTTTCCTGTCAGTATGAGGTACTCCCAAAGGGTTGGATAACAGATAATCCCTAAATACTAAAGCTATTTATTTCAGCAACAACAGCAATCAAAGTAAAGCTGTGAGCCTGTAAAAATCTGCCTGAAGGGCAAGCTTTCTATAGTTTCTACAGAAGGAAATTTCAAAGGTGCTATAAGGAGATCAATTCACTCTTTTTCTAAATATTGTATGCCGGATGTTGGGCCTCTTCTATTGATATCAGTCACCATGTCCTCAGTACAGTTGTCTGAGATGTCAACTTCCTTTTGTATTAGCTGTGTTTTAAAAGAATCGGGCTGGTAGATCTAAGGAATATAAGATGTACTTTCTTACCTGGAAAAAGGGTTCTGCTAACTGGGTCATAGATAAGGTTGCTAACACTCCCATGTTACAAAAATGCCTGCCCCTTACTAAATCAGTATGGGATGCCTTTTATCCTCTATTTCAACAGTAGGGGGCCAGTACTGATGAGGGCATCTTTCCACTCCCCTTCCAATCTTGGCTCTTCAGTGCTGTGCAGAGAAAGCAGACGGGGTTGCGCTAAAGGGCCAGAGTCAGGAGGGGAGTGGAAAGGTGCACCCGTTAGTACTGCCCCTGCTGAATAGAGCCCCCTGCTAATTCCAACCCATGATTGCAGACGTGTCTCCTTTCCCTGTGCAGGCCCTGTCTGGCAGGACAAGTGCATGGCACTGTGTGCCTTGGGGCTGCTGCACTGAGAGGCCAGGGTCAGGAAGGGGTTCTGTCTGGCAGGGGATCAGGTGTAGCCTCCCTGCTTGCAGAGTCTCTGCCAATGTCCCCAGCACAGTAGCATAAATGCTGGTTGGTAGTTGCTGCAGCAATGAGGGAGCAAGGCAGGTGGGAAGCCTCATCCTGGCAGCCAAGACCGCCTTCAGCAAGAAATAATCCTGGCAAATGTAGGTGTATACTGCTTATTATTAATAAATATTATAGTGTGAGGATGGATGGGGTGGAGGTGATAGGAAAACAGTCTCTTACTTTTGAAATACAATGTTGGCAACCCTAATCACAGGCCAAGATGATAGGCTACAAATTATACATGCCTACTCTGTGGGGGCTCTGGGGCTGGAGCACCCATGGGAAAAAAAAGTGGGTGCTTAGCACCCATCAGCCACAGCTCGCTCTCTCTCTCTCTCTCTCTCAGAAAGAGCTGATCAGTGGGGCTGATAAGCCGTTTTGCCAGTGGGGGAGGGCTTTGGGGGGAGGGAAGAGGAGGGATAGCAGTGGGCAGGTGGAAGTGGGAAGAGGCAGAGTAAGGGTGGGGCCTCGTGGGAGGGAGTGGAATGGAAGCTGGGCCTTGGGGTAGAGTGGGGTCTAGCTGTCCTGTACAGGAACTCCTCACTAAAAGTTGTCCTGGTTAACGTTGTTTTGTTGTTACATTGCTGATCAATTAGGGAACATGCTTATTTAAAGTTGTGCAATGCTCCTTTCTAATGTCATCTGCCAGCCACCTGCTTTCGCCACTGCTTTCAGGAAGAGCAGCCCATTGCAGCTGGCTGGTGGGGGCTTGGAACCAGGGTGGACTGGCAACTCCCTTATTAGCTCCCCACAATTCCCTATGCAGAAGCTGCCCAGCAGGCTATCAATTGCCAGCAGTTCAGATGTCCCACTCCCCATATCCATGTGCTGCTCCTGCCCTCTGCCTTGGAGCTGCTCCTGGGAGCCTCCTGCTTGCTGTGCAGGGAGGTGAATTGAGGCTAATGTCAGGGTGTCCCCCTCACATCTGCTCCTGCACCCTGCTTACCCCTTCTCCATATAGAATAGGCTGGGGGCATGGAGGGAGAAAGACAGAGGGAGCTTGGGATAGCTGCTGCTGTCTCAACTTCCTGATGCACTTAAAAAGACAATGTACATAAGAATGGGGTCAGCTTGCTTAAAGGGGCAGTGTGCATCTCTCTCTCCCCATCACATACACAAGATGTGTGTCTTTCTGTCTTTTATGCTATCTCCCCTCCCTCCATTCGTGCTGCCTAGCAGAGTGTGAGGCTACATTAACATGTTAACCCTTGAGGGCTCAGCCAAAAGCTAGTTCATCATTTAGCAGTAAGGCATTCCCTGGGAAATATCCCATCTTCTAACTCCTCCACCTCAACCAAGCTTCACAATCATCACCACTGTGTACCAGTATTAAACTGTTTGTTTAAAGCTTATACTGTGTGTGTGTGTGTGTGTGTGTGTGTGTGTTTGTGTGTGTGTGTGTGTGTGTGTGTGTGTGTGTGTGCGCGCATGTCTTTTGTCTGGTGAAAAAAATTTCCCTGGAACCTAATCTCCTCATTTACATTAATTCTTATGGGGAAATTGGATTTGCTTAACATCATTTCACTTAAAGTCGTATTTTTCAGGAACATAACCACAACGTTAAATGAGGAGTTCCTATGCCTATAATCATCTTCACTGTCTACCTTCCCCTCATTTAATTTTTATTTTTCTCTCTTTCCTCTTCTTTAACAACAACTGATTAAAAAGAGATTTTTAATCAATCTTTGGTTCCCTCCTGCTTCTGTCAGATTTATAGAGATGGGTAAATGCTAAATTTTTTTCTGTGAATATTTGTTGGGATTTTTAAACTATTTCATTTCATGTATGTTCCTTTACATAAATATTTATGTGACTTAATTTTACTAATCCAAGTGTTCACTGAAAGTGAATTTTAAGCTTAAATTGTTGCAAAATTGATTTTAAATGTATGTTTAAAAGAGAATTTCTACAGAAATCCTGATGAGGTTTGCTAATCCAGTTAAAGGACAGAAAAAATCCCATGTAACTTACATAGGCAATAATAAGAAAACAATACAGCTCACTTTTTTGGATTTTTAAGAATAGAAAATCAAAAAGTGATTTGTAATTTGTGGAAAAAATAAATATAATTTTGAATACTGAATACATTTGAGAAATTTGATCTGTTTCTGGACATTGTGTGATCAGAAAAAAAAAGGGGGAGAAATCTTGTCTCTCCTTGACTCCTTTTCTCCAGTAATCTATTATCATTTCACCCCTAAATAAGAATGGCCATACCGGATCAGATCAAAGGTCTATCTATCCTGTCTTCTGATGGTGGCCAATGCCAGGTGTTCCAAAGGGAATTAACAGAACAGATAATCATCAAGTGATCCATCCCCTGTTGCCCTTCCCATCTTCTGGCAAACAGAACTAGGGACACCATTCCTGCCCAGCCTGGCTAATAGCCACTGATGGACCTATCCTTTATGAATTTATCTAGTTATTTTTTGATCCCTGTTATAGTCTTGGTCTTCACAACATCCTCTGGCAAAGAGTTCCAGAGGTTGACTGCATTTCTCCTGGCTCTTCTCCCCACACATTGTGTACCCTTTTCTATCTTTTTAGTTTTAACTCCACTTTTGTTGTGGTCCACACTTTTGTGCTTCATCCGCCTGTCTTTGTTTTTTCTTTCTGTTCCTATATCTTCCTTCACTCATCTCTAGTTTCTTTTGCAGATGTATCACATTCTAGACCACAATGAGCAAGAGATAAAGACAGACACACATACACACTCTTCAGCCCCATCCCCATGGCAGGACAGAAGGAAATGTATATAGGATCGAAACAGAATGCTACACAGAATGTTTTGTGGTTCCTTCCCTACTTATCCACCAGCAGAATGAGGGAGAGGGTTTGATGATTTTTTTTTTTTGGTTCCCACTCAGCAACTGATTGATGCAGAATAGTATATCCGTTGAAAATTGGGAGGAGGTGGAGCCAACAAACTGGCTACATAATTTTCTCAGCAAAGCATTAAAACGAGTTTAATAACTGCAGATTTCAGGAGTGAAATATAAACCAGATTTTGCACAAAATGTGTACATAGAGTATTAATGCTAATTCGCTGGGCTGTGCTTATAGAAGATACACCATTGAAATAATTCACAAAATTTACAAATATTGTTTTCTGGATGATGGGCTCAACATGGACTTGATATTCCATCTGTAAAGTATAATCTCACCCCACCAGTTGCTCTTACACGCTGCTGAAAACTATGCTGGACACTGAAATCCTTTTTAAAATAATAATCTATTTGCAGACTATATGGGGATAATGACTGAGGCTGCAACTGGACTCAAGGAGTTTTACCCCTGCCCTGCCATACTGATGAAGTAAAGGAGATGACTTGCCACAGTATATAATTAATTTTGAAAAAAATGGTGAAAAGATTAGGTTTGAGTTGTTTTTGTTGCTGCTGTTCTTCTTGTTTGTTTTGGGTATCTTGTTTGCTGAATGTAACATCAGGAAGAAGCATATTTGCAGAACTAACTTCAAGACAGGAGAGAGTGTTTTCTTTCTTTCTTCTATCGTATTGAAAGTTGGTGGTTATAAAGCTGTTTGAGACTGGCTGATTTGTTTAAAAAACCAACACCTGGAACAAAAGATTATAGGCTAGGAGCAAATCTGACAGTTTTGTATTTTAAATGAGGCGATAGGCTAGGTAAAACATATTTTTTAAATTCCTTTGTCCTATGCATTTGAAACTTGATGTGTTTCTATTCAAAGATGCTTTGAGGAAAAAGAGAAAACTAAGATTCCATAGGCAAGAAATTCTTCCTGCACCTAGGTTTTGATATGAACAAATGGATTTGTTTTATAAATTCTTTGGCCCTTACTAATCTATTTTGTATTTAATATTATAAGACACAGTTCCAGAAAGCATTCTTATTAGGAAAGCATCTAAGCATGTGCTTAAACACTTTCCTAAATACCTTCAATACCATCATTGCTGATATGATGTTTGTATTGCACACTTGGGGACCTAATCGTGCAAGACCTCTGTGGGAGAAACTCACATTAAAGTTGCTGGGAATACTCAAAAAGTTTCCTTGTAGGTCTAGACTAATTTTTTTCTGGAGCAGGGGTTCTCAATTTTATTCCACATTAGAATAGAGAATATAGAGCTTATTGACCACTTTAGTTCCCATTCACAATTATGCAGACCTCCTTCTTTTCCATTTGCAATTACATTAATAGCTTATAGGGACCATAATATTAAAAATATTTTTTTTCTCTTTTAATGCCATTTGGCAGCTAGGAAAAGTGTATGATCATCGTGTACAATCAGTTACTTCTCCTTACTGGCAAGTGCTCTGCAGGCCACCAGTGGATGCCTCTATGTACTTGCACAGGGGCTCTGTCAGGGTATGGAGGGCTGAGCAGAGGGCAGGGCTGGCCTTACTTCAGGGTGACTAGATGTCCTGATTTTATAGGGACAGTGTCAATTTGGGGGTCTTTTTCTTATATAGTTCCTATTACCTCCCACCCCAGTCCCAATTTTTCACACTTGCTGTCTGGTCACCCTACCTTACCATGAGGTGAACTGAGGCAGCCGCCTCAGGTGCCAGACTGTGGGGAGGGTGCCACTAGGACCCAGAATGCAGAAGATTGTGTCTGCTGCTGGTGCATATGTATTCTCTCTGCTCTAGATGCATAGAGATGGTGGAGTGCAGTGCTAGGAGAAGGAGGGCACAAGAGACCACTCAAAGTCTTGACCCAAGCGAGGGAGCATGGGGGCATCCTTTGAGCTCCCCACCTCAGGTGCCAAAATGCTGTGGGTCGGCCCTGGCAGAGGGCTGGCTAGAGCATGATGAGCTCTGGCAGCTCGTAGTGCATATTATTTCTAGAGAACCATTTCTAGCAGGCGTAGTTTGGAGTAGCCCCAGAACTAATCTGAAATGCATCCCAGGCCAGAATGAGAATCAGGGAGGCATGATCAGCTCCCTGACAGCCTGCACACACCCTCTTCTTTACACATCTGAAAGTACCAGAGTCTGAGAATTGTAAAACTCACCTTAAATATAAAATGATGTGTAGCTTCACTGTTCCAGGAGAAGCCCAGGAACTGTGACCCAGATGGTTACAGTTACATTCCTGGTTTCCCCCCTTGCTGTCAGGGGCAGATAAGTAATCTGCTGTACCAGTAGGTTCCCCTCTTCCCCCCGTCCCATGTTTCAGTGTGTTAGGTAAGCAGAGCCAAAGCTCCACCCATTCACCATCACAAAAAACACACAGACCAGTGTTGCTGTTCAGGAGAATAAGGGCTACTGTGTGAGACAAGTCACAATCTTGCAAAAATTGTAATTATAAATACTAATAAGAATATCACTATGATGAAAAATTTTCTAGTAATTGTGAAGTGAAACTTGTCTTAAGCAATCACTAGAAGAGACTGGTTAACGGAAGTGATCTCATAATAAAGTTAGAGCATAATTGTGCTCCATATTGGGAATTCTTTGGGGCCATTTCATTAGGCAAATGGTTGCCCTAAAAGGATTTGTACAGGCTTTGCTGTATTTTACTTCATTCTGCTATTTCCTAAAACAAACAGGAATGAGATCAGATGTTTGACCTAATTGTACCTTGTTTAAACATAATCATTTAAACAGTTCACCCATTTCTGTTGGATACACTTTGGAATGTTTTATTCATATATGCATGGAAAATAATCTTAAAAACTTGCAAACATTATGTGAGTGAAATAGACTGAAATAAATGCCAGGAACAATTTACAATTAAATATAAAATGAATAGGTTGTTGTAAAGGGATTTAAAAGCTGTAGCAGTTCAACACTTCTTAAGTCCTTTTTCTAGATTTTATGGCAATCATAGAATATCATGGAGACTTTTATAGACAGCACACTACATACTATTATTTTTTTTTCTGACTGGATACTGTTTTTTTCCAAAATTCTTGTTGTTTTGCATCATAGATGCCCATCCGTTGAAAACACCATGGTACGGTAATGTATCCATCTAACCTGAAAAGATCTGATATCTTGGTCAACTTAGCTGATTTTTGGAATCTGAATATTTTCAGATTCCACTGGATAAAAGATGTTTTCAAGCTTGTGCCATATTCTTGGATACAAATATGATTCTCTACAATTTTATTCAGAGAATAAATTATTTAATACTACAGTTTGCATGTGTTTGAATGAATCCCGTGTTCTGGTCAGAGAAGCTGTTCTGATGAGAAATAGAAAGAATCTTGATAGAAATTAAGGTTCTCTGGGTATTTTAGGTTTTATAACGACTGAGACATTTCATAAAAGTATGTATTCTTTAATAGATCATAATATTAAATAATACTTTTCTTGACCCATACAGATTCATTACATAACTTTCCATCAAAATAATTCTATGAGATTTTGTCATCCATGTAATAAATTGAACATCCATCAAACAGAACAGTAGATTAATTTAATTCCAGTGCTGTATTTTTATATGAAGCAGTCAGACTGGGTTAAAAAAGAGCTATAACATATTAATCATCTTTGATTTTGACCTAATGAAAACAGAATGGAAAAGATTTCCCCCACCCCACCCCCAAAGAAGATGGAAAGCATGATGGCTGGATGACATCAAAATATACCTGTCATGCTCTGTATGTGCCAGATTTGGCTCAGGACAGAACATTTTTGGGGTACATAAGGCATGTGGTTGTGTCTATACTGTCCAAACGACAGCATAGGAATTAACACAACTTATTAAACATTTTATAACCAGGCAGCCATTAATTCATTCCAAATTACAATAGGATCAATAACATTAACTATACAAAATCTAGTTACATAACTATTTAAACCAGTGTGCTTACAATGATTTAGAAGGGAAAATCCCTTTATTTTATATCTTGCCCTAACAAGAAACAACACTTGATTTGATTGAAGAATTGAATAATTTAAATAGTAGTTTGATTGTTTGTAATCCTACGCATAGGATTAATAGGCTATTTTGTTTTGTAGCGTCTCTTTGAAAACACATTTTGACCGGAAAATTGAATATGTTTAAATCAGAGCCAGATATTCTGAGATTGTGCCCAGTGAGCCTGAATACCAGTTATGAGGAAGAAGACTAAAAGTGTGCTCACTGCAACCTAAAGAGACATGAGACTTTGTCAGATTGGTAGGGAGAAAAGAGTTGGTGGCATTGTTAAGATTCCCAATCCCACTGCATTTGCAGTTAGAGAGAAGAGCAAAAGGTAGGGGCTGGCTACTTGAACCAAAGAGCAGACGGAAGAGGCTGACTCAGGTGAGGGCATGGACCACCATGTCCACCATGGGATAGGGAGGATATTTAAGTCTTACTATGTCCAGCCATAGCATGTTCTCACCATAGAAAAGCAATGCTTACCCCTGGGACCAGAGCAGGACCAGGTTTTATCATCTGCTGTGGGCACTGTGGTAGTCACCTGTTTCTTTTGGGGTTGGGAATGCATTTTTTTGTCAGTGCCAGAATAGGGTAGGTTTTTTGCCCTTCCCGCAGCAAATCATGGACCGAATGGGCTAAGTAAGGCGTTTAAGTCAATTTGTCACAACTTAGCAGGTGGTAGATACACAGTACAAGTATTCTGTAGAGGGTCCAGTTCCCTGATGAACCAGAGTTGGAAGTGGACGTAGGGAAAGCCTGAAAAAACTGGAAAATGGGGGCTGATGCTCCTAACATCTGGTATAATAGCGAGACAACCCTCCTTTTTACCAGTGTTTCTTTGGCCCTCTGATCTGAGGCTCCTTTTAGAGACTTCACATAACATAGTTCAGAAATTGTCATTCATTCCCTAGCAAAATAATTTTATTTTGTAACTGAGCTAGAACATTACATTTCTTTTATTTAGGAGGTGATGTGTGGTACATGAGAATAAGAAGGTAAAATTGATTTTATACACTTCAGTGAATATTGTGTGAAGTTTTGGTGTCTTATGTCTCTCACTTAAAGTAGTGGTGATTCAGAAAAGGGTGGAAAATGTATAAGTAGAACTGAAGCTAACAGATCTTGGTTTGGTTATTTTTTATTTTTTTCAGTGGCATGGTGTGAATGGCAGACCAGAGTTTAGCATAATATTGTATAAGAGAAACAATTATTATTTGTAATATAGCAAACCTTGAGACAGTTTTCAATTTATTTGGTGTTGCCTGACTCTCAGAAATGTTTTTGACAATATTGACTCAGTTTGGGAAAAGCAAAATTTTTCTCTCTCGAAGTTCAGAAAAAATCATATTTTTACGCTATTTTGTTTCGGTTGCTGCCATTAGTCTTCACAATAATTTATGTTATGTTAATCAATGCACACAGCTGTTGTGTAAATGTCTTGATGGTCATTGCCAAGAATTTTTCTGAAACTAATGATTATAGCACAATTTTTTAAAAACACAGAAAGACAAACATGAATAATATTTGTAATTTGTAGCATTTAAAACCATTAGGGACAACAGAACATTGCACTATTACATAAGCCACACACACACACACACACACACACACACACACACACACAAAATGCTAAAATAATAAAAAACTTATTTTCTTGTTAATCTGAAATCTTAAAACCAATAAGAAAAAGTCAAATTTATTGCATAAATTTGAGACTAGTTTAATTTTCTTCAATACAAAATTATATAAATCATTTGCTATTAAATTGTCATTTGGCCCTGATAATATTTGGCAATAAATCTAAAAGATTTGTAAACAGAAATGCTCATTTTATATAGCTAACTAAAGGATTTAGTAAAGTAATTATACATTCTGCTATAGTGGTTATAATCATGAAGTCTTAACACTACGGACTAAAATGTAATTCTTTGCAAGATCCTGGAAATCACCTGGATAGGTCCTTTTGAGGTGAATGGGATTGTTCATATGAAGTAAAACACATGTTTAAGTGCTTTGTTGAATTGGGGCCATAATGCAGTCTGATGGGTTGGAAATTCATACAGGCATGTGTTCATCATTTTACATAAAATAAGCATGCATAAAATATTAGCATGATATGAAAATGGATTTATCCAGGGCCAATGTCAACATGGGTTACAGAAACAGTTATTCACTTCTGCAGACCTGAGATTGTCTTGTGTAGCAAAGACTGAATAATATTGTTGCTATCTGAAATTAAGTTTTAGAAGTGTCAGAAGAGATGTAGGATTGGAAAAGTAATGTTCCAAATCAGTTTTGTGGTACTGTAATATCTATTTGCAGAGTTGCTGTATATGAAGCAATTCATATTCCCTCTCTAAATGTTTGATTTTTAGTGTTGGCTAAAATTTTCAAAAGCATCTGTCCCAGTAAGTCTAAGACTTTACAGCTTGGAAAAGAGGAGACTAAGGGGGGATATGATAGAGATATATAAAATTATGAGTGGTGTGGAGAAAGTGAATAAGGAAAAGTTATTTACTTGTTCCCATAATATAAGAACTAGGGGCCAAAAAATGAAATTAATGGGCAGCAGATTTAAAACAAATAAAAGGAAGTTCTTCGCACAGTGCACAGTCAACCAGTGGAGCTCCTTGACAGAGGAGGTTGTGAAGGCTAGGAATAGAACAGGTTTAAGAGAACTGGATAAATTCATAGAGGTTAAGTCCATTAATGGTTCTTAGCCAGGATGGGTAGGGAATGGTGTCCCTAGCCTCTTTTTGTCAGAGAGGGATGATGGATGGTAGGAGACAGATCACTTGATCATTACCTGTTAGGTTCACTCACTCCAGGATACCTGGCATTGGCCACTGTCGGTAGACGGAATACTGAGCTAGGTGGACCTTTGGTCTGATCCAGTGCAGCCATTGTTATGTTCTTATATAACTATCTGAGTGTTAGTACCCTGTGCATGACTCATCCATTTCTCAGATACTTGGCTTATGCTCTGAGGTGGAACTGAATAATAGTTTGTTTGTTGCTTCTGTCATCTGATCAAACTGAAATTTAGGGGGCGAGGCTGACTAGTGTGTTCTTATGTTGCATTATTTGAATGTGAGTTTTTGGCTAAGCATGTTAAATATATATATCTATATACATCTATATATAATCTCTCTCTCTCTCTCCATGAGAGAGAGAGAATGAATATGTATTCCACTATTCTGAAGTAGAAGGTAAGTATTTTGTAATATTCTGTACCAGAACACAGGTCCTTGGGTACATGCTCACATACCAATGTATCTGTTATGGCCCTGTACCTTTAAAGCTGGAAGCAATAATTTCAGTGCACATAACTGGGAGTAAGTGTGTTACCTTTAGGAAACCAGATCTTAGGCAAGGTCAGAAGAGGCCCGGGGTCAAGAAGGGCAAATCATAGTGTAGGTCTTCCCATAGTAGCCAGACAGAGGACTAATGGATTACAGAGCCCAGAGCAGATTCTTCTGCAGACCCTAGGCAGAGGGCTGCAGAGAACCATGAACTATAGTATTTGAGGCTGAGATAATAGAGGTCTAACAGATTACAGAGCCCACAAAAAGTTGAGACTCTTGTCCCAAAGAGATGGGCTAATCCCAAAGAAGCATAAGAGATGTAGTATTTGAACTTCATGCTGCCCAACAAGAAAAAACTGCAGATACTTATATGCTTGTGTGTGTCTTTATAGTATAACAAACCAGAGCCCAAATGCTGGATGTTATTTGAACCACGTGGGTAAGTGTATATCAGAGAGTCAAGATGGGGAAACTGAAGCAACACACTCATGACCAGACAGGACAAGATAATATTAGTGCACATGCCTGCAATTGAAACAGAACTGCAAGATGTTTATTACAATTCAGTGACATACTATCTTATAGCTAACACACACCTAAAAACTGTAGTGATCAATAACTTAAAACAAAAGAAACAGATGTGAGGGATAGGCGGATTTATTGATAAGACATATGATATGTCCTTCGCTTCACTAAGAAATGTGCCATATGTCATGAAATACTGCAACCTCTTTTCACCTTTTCTGTGAACAAACTCTATGTGATGTTCTGAAACAGTAAAGTTAAACTGAAAAATATTATCCATTCCATATTATATCTGACACAGACTACAAAATTACATTTATGAAACTGTATAATCTATTAATTGGTTTATGGTCCACAAGTTCTCCAGGGTATGTGACAAATCAAAAAGAAAATTTAGCATTATGGGGCATTATATTTTCCTGATTAAGCAGAAAGTTATATAAAAACTCCATGTAGCCTATTGTCAGAAGAGACTTGACAGTTTAAGACATGTTGTCCAGAATCTTTATACTGACTAAATTGCTTACAGACCCCCCGCTTATTGATATTAGTTACTGTTTAGCATAAATAACTTGTTATTTTCTCAAAACACGTCTTTCCTCATACATGAGGATGAACACTTTATAGAATGGGGAAGAATAAACAAGGATTGAAACATTAGCTAAAAGGATTTTATCAGACCTTGGAATTACTATTTTCAGAGATGGCATCTCTGACAGAACCAGGTTTATAATTTTTAGTGTAAAAGTAACACATTTCTTGCAGAAAAGTAGAACAACACTTCTTGCTGTCTAGCTCTGTATGTTTCTATACTATCTGGGTGTGGGTGGCTCATCTGGGTGGTCCAGATGCAGGGGCAGTGGAGGTCATTGGGGTGGGTGGAGTCCGAGTATGGGGGAAGGGGCCCAGCAGGAGGGTCTGGGTATGAGGGAGTCTAGATGCACAGGAGTTGGGCAGATGGGGAGGCAGCTCCCAGTACAGGAGTCCCTCCCCCTGTAGCTGAGAAGTGATGCATGCAGGAAGCAGGGGAGGGGGGAAGTTTGCAGAGCTTCCTGCAGCTGGGGGAGAAATCTGGAGGTGGATTTGACCCAAGCTTGGATGCTGTTTAGGGGAAGAGAAAGTCCTGTTCTCCCAGCCCTGCTGTGACTAACAGCTGAGCCTGGCACAGGGTAGGAGTTATCAGCTGGATCTTTGCCAGTCCTGCCTCCTGACCTACAGAGTTTTATCTCTCTGCCAGCTACCCTGGGCACCTGGAACATACTGATGAAGAGGGTTGTATGTCCGTTCTTGTGGCTTCTATTTGCTTTCCCATCAGAAAGTCATTTTTCTGTGAGGAAGCAAAGAAATCTATGAGGGCCATAAATTCTGGACATGTGCAGTGGCACAGAATTCCGCCAGGAATATTATTTCCATTTTAAAGATGGAGAAAGTATGGCAAATAGGTTAAGTAACTGGTCCAAGGTCATAGCAGAATCTGTACCAAAATGGGCACTAAAACTACAGAGATCCTACCTTGTAGTCCTCTGGTCAGTCAACTAGATGACACTTTTTGGATGCCCAGTTTTCATTAACTTTGATTGGCTTAGATTCCTTAATGGCTTGGATAATTTTAATTTACTTTTTTTAACAAATAGCTTCAAAATATTTGAGTCACTTATTTTGGTTGAGTGAGGAACTGTGTTGGCTGAGGGGGGAAAAAGTGAAAATATAAGATGACACTCTAGGAAGATATTTTTTGTACTTTAATCATTTTTAAAAATGCCTTTGCTTTAAATCATCAAAATGAGATCAGATCACTAGTTGCCTTGGTCCGTTTGAAATATTGTTGAAGATACCCAAACTTCTTTATTTAAAAAAAAAATAGCACAGGGCCTCAATATTGACAATATGCTCCTGAATTCACTAGTAACTGGATAAGTCTCCTTCATTTATCAAAATCAAGATTTGAGCCAATGTTTCTAGAAGTGAAAGGTTAGTACATCAAGCCACAGTACTATTTTATAAAATGCTTATTCTTAAAGAAACTCAGTATGATATACAGTTGAGTTTTGTATGTATGCGGTAAAAAAAAGTTCATTTTGAATGAGTCTCTTCATGATATTCTCCACAAATAATCATATTTATGGTACAATGTAATATTTATTTCCCGTATTTAGCATAGAATATAAAATGCTGTTGGTTCTGTGTGATGCTTTCTCAAAGACTTAAATAATAACCCATCTAACGAGACATATTTGTCAGTCTGAATAGTTTTTAATATGTCAGAAAAATAAGGCTAGGTCATGAACGTCTTATAATAGCAAGCAGCTACTCCCATAAGCAGTCCTGTTTAAGTAAATAGGACTTCTTGTGTGAGTAGGTGCTTACCAACATTAGTAAGGGGTTCACAATCTGGCCCAAAGTTTACAGTACCAGCAGTGAATTCTCATGAGGGAATAACAAACAACAAATCATCTCATTTTAATTATAATGGATTCAAACACTGAGCTTTGAATCTACAAGTCTGATTGATTCAGAGTTAACTGGAAAGATGCTATAATGATTCATTAGCTGGAAATAATGCACTTCTGCTCACAGAGTATCTTCTGAGATGAATTTGAAAACAACAAGCAGAAGTCTGTGAAAGGAACTGAAATAAGTCTTAAAAAAACCCCACACCAAACTCACAGTTTCCACTTTACACCATATTAGGTTTGTCCACAAATACCCTAATTTGGAATACATTAAATTAAATATCTTTGATAAGCAGCAAATTATCATTTGAAAAGATGGCTCCTAAATTATAATTCAAAATATATTGATCATTAAAACACTTACTGAAATATAATATAAGGATATTAATCTAGTTGCCTTTACTGTGTTTAATTTGAACTTTCTTCAGCAATAAATATATAATTATTTTCTTAGTAAGGCCTCAAACTTGCTGAGGAATCTTTTATCAGTTAATATTTAACAATCATGCAGCAAATCAGTTAGATTACTTTTAAAATGCTACTTATATTTTTTATTATTAAATATACACAGAAAATTCTAATATATGATAATGTATTCATTCACATTTTATCATGCTATTTAATTTTGATTTACTTAGAAGATATCTCTCTAAGGACATTTACCATCATGTTTCTTTAAAAAATCCATTGAAATGTGTCATTCTGCTATTTACATTTCTTTTAATTTCATTTCTAGCTTAATTTTCGAAGACTACACCAACCTATAGCATTGATGTTCATTAAGTAGCCAGAACTGTGTGGCCTTTCAGATACACGAACACAAGTTGAACTAAATTGAAGTTGTTCTTAAAGCAGAATGTGTCAATTTTGTATTTGTTTTTTACTTACATTTTTTGCTCCCCTTGTTTGCTTCTTTTCCTTAATGGTCCGTTTTCTTCCTTACACCATGTCAGGTACTGTAATGTATCAGTTCTTGCTTGATTAGTTCTGAGTTTCTACCTTAATGCGAGTTCAACCTTTTCTGATTTCCCCACCATTCTAGTACTAATTTTCATCTCCCTTTAAAAGCTGTTAACATTTCTCTCAGCCGGAGGTGAGATAGAAAGTAGACACTAAAGCAGCACCCTATGGAGCTGCGGTTACTTAAAGTCATTTATTAATCAGCAGGAATTGCTGTAGTATCATGCTGGCTGTTAGGTAATCACCACTGAGGGTCAAATCTCCAGTTGGTGTAAACTAGTGTGATTCCAGTAATTTTGGTGCAGCTCAGCTGTTTATACCAGCTCAAGATCTGGCCCTGAATGTCCCCAGTTCTCTCCCAGGCTCTGAAGCTCTCATAATTGCCCAGCATTCACCAAGAAGTTTTCTAATTCCATGATTCATTCCAGTTATGTAAAACAGTACATGAGCTCAAATGTCATTACTTTGAAAGGCAGTATAAATACAGGTTCTGAATGTTCAAATTTTGGAATATCACCTTTATACTGTGACCAGCTGCATGATGGGTAAACTTCTGGGTGTATATGCTAGCTCTTTTGAGGTTTGCCGCTGCATATATCCAGCAGTGGGAATCTCCCCATCTTTAAGCTTAAATGTCAGTTAACCCATGTTCACTTCGTTACCAGAAACGGCATGATTTGAATCCATTCTCTGTTTATCGACTCTCATATTTTCCTCTCTCATTTTCATTAGTTGACTATAGTTTGTAATGTAATATAAAAATAACTATAACATTGTTTATAGTTAGAAGTTCTGAACCATTTCTTTGATTTGAACTGTTCAAATTAGCACCACCATGTTTGAGTCCTTTCTGAGCTAGTAAGTAATTTTTGAAACAGTTCTTTTAGATATAGTTCCAAGTTAGCTATACACTAGTTCTTGTTCACGTCATCTTTGTATAGGTCCTGGAACAAGGGGTACAGTAGCACCCTTTCACTTGAAGTGGCTTCCATCATATACAGTTACAGTTGGGTTCAATGGCTCTAGCATCCCAGTTATGCAATTTGCCAGCACCTCTGCATCTTTGTGTGATTCAGTGGTGAACGCCAGACCCCACCAAACAAAAAGAATCCAGTGTCAAAAGGTGTAAATCATAATACACAAACACACTGAAATGTTTGTGGCATTTGAGAGAAAGAAACTCTCCGATGGGGTGTTCAGTTTGCAATGGCTTTACTCTGAAGGCCTGACTGGAATAGAGGAGAGATGGGTTTTGTCTCCTTTTCAATGAGGAAGCATTGACAGGTCCAAAATTGTTAGGTTGTTAAATATCATGAAAGCAGCAATCCCTTCTGGTTCAGGGCTATCCCATAGTTACAGAATAGGAAAAGGTTAAAAACAAACCTCAAGGTGTTGGCTCCAAAATACTATCAAATCTGCAGCTGACTAGAAAGTCAAGGCATGTGGATCTGTGTGTGGGTCTTTAGCAAATCCTCAATTATGCTTTCTGCTAGCCTCAAAACAGAAACATGGCAAATCTTTCTGAACACACACCAAGCACAGGAACTCCTCATGTGAAGTCATCCCGGTTAACGTTGTTTCGTTGTTACGTTGTTGATCAATTAGGGAACATGCTTGTTTAAAGTTGTGCAATGCTCCCTTCTAACATTGTTTGTCAGCCACTTGGTTTGTCCACTGCTTGCAGGAAGAGCGGCCTGTTGCAGCTAACTGGTGGGGGCTTGGAACCAGGATGGACCAGCAGCCTCCCATCAGCTCCCCACATCAGCTCCCCACTCCCCTAAGTTTCCTGATCAGCAGCTGCCCAGCAGGCTATCAATTGCTGGCAGTTCAGCTGTCCCTCCCCGCACTGCCATGTGTTGCTCCTGTCCTCTGCCTTGGAGCTGCTCCCCGAGACTCCTGCTTGCTGTGCGGGGGCAGGGGGAGGGGATGGAAGGAACAGGGGGCTAATGTCAGGGTGTTCCTTCCCCCCTGCTCCTGCACCCTGCTTACCCTATCTTCCATAGAGCAGTGGGAACACACGACTCCTTGCTGGCAGCAGCTGGTCTCTGCAAGCTGATCTAATTAACAAGGCAGTGTACTTAAGAATTGGCATACTTAAAGCAGAATCTCTCTCACACACACACACACAAATGTGTGTCTCTGTCTCTGTCTTCCCTCGCTCCTTTCCTGCTGCCTTGGAGAGTGTGAGAGTTAACCCTTAAGGGCTCAGCCAATTGCTAATTCATTTAGCAGTAAGGCATTCCCTGGGAAATACCCATCCTCTGACTCCTCCACCTCAACCAAGTTTCATAATCATCAACACCATATATATTAGTCTTTTGTCTGGTGAAAAAAAATGTACTGGAATCTAACCCCCTCATTTACATTAATTCTTATGGGGAAATTGGATTCGCTTAACATCATTTCGCTTAAAGTCACGTTTTTCAGAAACATAACTACAACATTGAGGAGTTCCTGTACAAGTGTCCAACTCTGATTCCTAAAGACTGAGCACTACACATTCAGATGTACCTTTTGGATTTAAGAGTTGAAGACGAAGCTGCCTCATTTATCTGCCTTCATTGTTGAAGGTCATGTGTTGCAATCAATATGACTGTAGACTTCTGACAGCAACCTCCTATCAGTCGTCTTGGAGCAATGGAATATCTTCCACTGATTCTGCTGCTTCAAGCAGATTGGGATGATCTTGAACTCTGCCCACTTGCTTCCACAGATAGAAATCCCGTGGCACGTGGGGTCAGGCTTGAGAAGTTGCATTGGAAAATCAGTCTGCATCGTTCAGTCTCCCCTCTGACTAATTCACTGATGGGGAAATGGAATTATTTTGCAGGCCACCTGAGTCACAGATATTATAACTCATATGAGTGTTCTTTGGACACTTCAGGAGAGATAATATTTTCAGTAACACTTTTAGTGTTGATTTTTTCTATATAGCTGTTACAAAATGCCCCCTTTCTACTACCATACAAGGGCCAGAAGAAACCCCTGATACTTGATGATTCCTATATAGATTAGGTTTATTTGTACTTTCCCACTAATTTATATGGTTTTCAGAAAGATGAAATAACATAGGGACCATGCCATGCTCATAGCCCTCACATGGGCCTATCATTGATAGCTCTTGGATCTCCAGTTGTTTGTTTCTTTGTCTGCTATTCCGCTAACTGAATTCTAACCCTGACTCATCCTCTTTCTTCCTTAGGTAAAATATTCTATATTTACTTTCTGGGTAGATAATTTTGGTGACAGTTATTGCAATTTTCTGGTTGTGGAATCAAGTACTCCAAAATTTGAGAAATTACTACACTGAAAATGTCTTCTACAGAATTAACACTTCCACATACAATATATGTAGTGTCTGTTTCTGTTTACAGGTTAACTAAATGCTTTAAAGTACCACTGTTAGGTGTTCATAATATACTGGCTCTCTGATGCATACAAGGCAGAATGCAGTAGAAAACAACTTTTGAAATTTGACATGGAGTTCTTTAACATTAATGCAATATTAAAGCTCAGAAATAATGTCTGCATTCAATATGCAGTCCACCCTGATTTAGCCCAGAATGATTCTATACACACTAATTTTATGTAAATCTGCAGCAAAGTAAACCTGCAATATACTTTATAAAAAGTAATGAAACAAAGTAGGTGAGATAATCTTTTACTGGACCAAATTCTGTTGGTGAGAGGGAAAAGCTCTTGAGTTTACACAGACCTGAAGGAGAGCTCTTTATAAGCTTGAAAGCTTGTCTCTGTCACTAAAAGAAATTGGTCCAATAAAAGATATTACTTCACCTACCTTGTGTGTCTCATATCCTGGAATCAACATGGCTACAACAACATATAAAAGTCAAACATATTTACCTACAGAGGGCAGATGGAACAGTAGGTTAATGTCTGAAGCATCCAGTTCTAAAAACCTGAGTTTAAGTTTTCAAAAAGAAAACACGATTAAAATGGACTGTTTTTCCCCTGCTGCAAATTGCATAAAAATATTTTGTTTGAATATTGGTTGCTTTGAGTATTTTGGAAAGCATGGAACTGTACAAAGACCATATGTATTTTATTGCCATTAATGATAAATATGTAGAGTGCTTTATTTTAACAGTCTGTGCAACCTTAATTTGGTCCCCTTGTACATATACAGAATGGCACATTTCTTAATTTCATGATTCCATATTATATTTTACACAGGACCCTTGGTTCATTCAGTGCACAAGGTAGACCTGCTCTGGGATGAAGCTGGGTTGTATAGAGAAAAGGGTCTGTCTGAAGGATCTCTGCCTCATTTGTTGCAATAATATTGAGAGGAAAAAGGTCTCTCTTGTATTAGGGCCTTGTGTACATTTCCTGGATAGGTGGGTAGGTGAACCCACTGTTAGTAATAGTTCAGTGGTTCATTTAGGGTACATCTTCACTACCTGCCAGATTGATGGGTAGTGATTGATAAATTAGAGATCGATTTATTGCATCTAGTGTAGGCACGATAAATTGATCCCAAATTGCTCTGCCTTCAACTCCTGTAATCCACCAAGACGAGAGACAGAAGCGGAGTTGATGGGGGAGTGACCGAGCATCTGAGGACACGAGGTAAGTTGATGTAAGATATGTCGACTTCAGCTATGCTATTCTTGTAGCTGAAGTTGCATATCTTAGGTTGACCCCCCTCCCCCGCCTAGTGTAGACCAGGGCTAAGGGCTGGTCTTCACAGGGGTGGGGGGGATCGACTGAAGATGTGCAATTTCAGCCACGTGAATCACGTAGCTGAAGTCGGCGTACCTTCAGCCAAGTTATCTGCCATCCTTGTGGCGGTTAGCAGTGCACTCCCCCGTCGACTCCAGCTTGCGCCTCGCGGCAAGCTGGAGTTACAGAGTCGATGGGGGCTTTGCTAGTGATCAATTTCTCGCGTCTTAACGAGATGCGAGAAATTGATCACTAAAAGATCGATCGCTACTAGCCGATCCGGCAGGTAGTGAAGACCTACCCTAAGTGTCAGTAGTGGGAGTGCTAGTGTAAACAAGGCTACCACAGTTGTTGCATTTTTAACACCACGTTGGTTAACCCTATTAGTAGGGTTAGCTGATCAGCATTCAGTATGCCAGTGATCATGGAAATTTTGTCTGCTCTAGTGCTCTCACCATTGGTACCACCAATGCACCTGTACTAGCATTAAGTTTTACTCAGTTTGAGTGTCCATAAAGTTATTCTTGCACTGGAGATTGAGGGGAGAGAACAGAGAGAGAAACAGAAAACTTATTGAAACTAAAGGATTAAGTCTAAAGGAACTCTTAGGGGGATTAATTGTATTGCCCACAAAGTTAGATGATTTGAGAACATTGAATATGTTGTACGTGAAGGCCATGTCAAATTAACCTGCTGAGTGTTTGCTGAAGTAGAAATGATTTTTCTGTTCTATCACTTATTTAACTGATGGATATTTATGACTTTTATTAAAGATAGTTTATGGTTAACTGTTTTAATATCTGTACTTACAGAATAATAAGTGGCTTGAAAAGTCATATTGAACATTTCCAAGACTCTTGGCATGTGCTTCACAAAGGTTTTATAGAAAGAGCAGAGTGATATTTAGAAAAGGTGAAAGCTATTTTTGATCTAAGATCTTAGAGAAAGATATAACCTAATTGCCAAATCTTAGAATCTGTGATTCAAGGGAAGTTGGGAAAGGGTAGCTTGTTTACCTTTATCATTCAAAGTTGTATTTGACACAGACCAACAAAATCATGAAAGTTTCCCAGGAGCTTAAAAGACAGATGCAGTGAAATTTTCCTTTTATAAATATATGTTGATAATGAAGCTTTCCTAAGCTTTTCTTACTGTTGGCTCATTTATGAAACTCCTTTATCTCATATTGACTGAAACATCACCAAGCTGTCAACTTTGGGTTAACCGTTGGGACGTTAATTCTGTTGGGTCTTGCCCACATGCTTAGGGTCTAACTGATTGCCATATTTGGGATCAAGGAAGGAGTTTTTCCCCAAAATCAGATTGGCAGAGACCCTAGGGGTTTTCACCTTCCTCTGCAGCATGGGGCACTTGCAGGTTTAAACTAGTGTAAATGGTGAATTATCTGCAACTTGAAGTCAGTTTAAAAAAAAAATGGTTTGAGGATTTCAGCAACTCAGCCAGAGGTTCGGGATCTGTTTCAGGGGTAGGTGAGTGAAATTCTATGGCCTGCCATGTGCAGGAGCTCAAACTAGATGATCACAGTGGTCCCTCCTGACCTTCAAGTTCTACTTCAATTACAACTAGCTTCACCTGCAAAGGGATTTTAGTGAACTCTGCATCTGTGTTAATTTGGCCTTGCATGGGTCCCCCTTCCAAGTCATAAAAAACTTTATTTTATTTGCAGCAAAATAGGAAATTTCAGACATTTAAATTCTGTGACACTAATACTTTAATAGTTTTGGCTATGAGTTTCACATAGCAGGGAACTTACCCAGATGAAACATATTCTGGGTGAACTCCTGTACATCCCTTATGTTGATAATTATTGATTTGGATTCCTAATTAACATAGTCTTTCCAAGAATATGCAAACTCTATTAATGAACATCAGGCTTCATTTCAGTGGGTTTTTTTTTTCTTATTGGAAGCTGCCTCTGTGCAAAATAAAATAAAGGAACACTAAGTGCTATGTTCTCCACAGTCCTTCAAAGGACAAAACCCTAATTTAATGAAGTGTGAATGTCTGCAATAATGCACACACAGTCTCTCTCTGTCTGTCTCCTTCTTTCTCACTAAATGGTATATAACAAGTAAGCAGCATGAGTAAATCATGTATTTCCTGTTGCTCAGGTCCTCAAAACTCTGAGGCAAATAATGATCAGCAACTTTTCTTTCAATATGAATATACTTTAAGCAATGCTACATCACAAAATATACTATCCAAGAAAGCTGCTAAATAACCACATTTCTTTAAAATCATTTTCCTTCCGGAGAGTTAGTTTTTTTGTCGTTGTCTGCTTTGTATTCGTTAAATTTTCCCTTTCTTCTGGTTAAACATTAAAGGTAACAAGATATATTATTTTGTATCTTTGTTTATATTTTTGCAATTTATATATAAGAGCATTTTCAATATTCCGTACATGGTTATATATTGAGAATAATGCTTTCATGTCATGCTGCTTTGACTGCTGAAGGCCATGCTCTTTAAAGATTAACTTTAAAACAAAAAAATCACAGGGAGTAATACACAGCCTGTTCATAGAGAACTCTTTGCAGGATGTACAGTGCATACCTCAGGGCATTAATGAGTGAATTGATGGCTTGGATCACAAGAAGGAAATCAGCTCAGCAAGCTGAATTTCTCCTATTTGATAGAGGGCTGTTTTTTGCTGGAAATAAATTTCACAGCCTGAGCTGTCTCCCTTTCCTCAAGTTGTCAACTTTATAAAATACAGTGTTGGCTTTGGACAAACAGTTGCAGTGTGGGAGAACTTGGAATTATTTCAGGTTCTTCCTTCACAGCTGCCTGCACTGGAAGTTGGGGGGTGCTGAAAAATTGAGCGAATGAGTGGTTACTTTACATCTTCTTAAGGAAAATGCAGCTGAAGCATAAATGAAATATAAGAAGGGCTAGCAATCTTTATTTTTTAAAAAAAAAAATGTTTACCAATTGCAGCTGTCCTGGCAGCTGTCCTAGAATGACATGAATTAGACATTGTTGTTTTGTTTAGCTTGGCAGTACTTCCATAAAAGCTATTAAATAAACCCCTAATAAACACTTCAGTTCTGCTGTAATTCTGCCACTTATAGGTTAATTGGTCAAGAGAGGTAAAAAACTATATGATCACTTCAGTGTTGTGCAAACACCTGAGTTAGTCTTGTTTTTCTTTTTACTAGTTTTGCTTCTCAGAGAACCTTAATGAATGAATTTCTCTACTTTGTCTAAGTCCTCAGTCAAGGGCCTATGTTGTGCTGACTTTCCATAGTAAAGAAGTTGGTGGGGATGTAAAACTCCTTTCACAGACTGTCAATTCACTTATCCCACTGAACTGAAGCTCTCTGTTTCATAACAGGATGAATGTGTTGCTTCGTCAGTGCTCCCATACTCTGTCAGGCCAAGAAATGGAAGTTTGATTTAGGATATCAAATGTAGGTGCTATATGCGATAGTCTGAATTGTATGTGCTGCTATTTTGTTATGTTAATAACTGCTAGTGCCTGATAAGCAGTTATCTTAACAAAAGAAATACTTCTAAGTTTTATTCACAGGTTAATTATGTATAATTTATTCCATTAGGTCAAGTGGTATAGCGCTGGGCTTTTGGTACAGAAAGTATCCGGTTGAATCCACACTCATGACCTATGGTAATGTTTGCTCCGTGAATTTATAGGCAAGGAATATAAAGGCCATAGAATGCTCTTGACTGCTGAAACAAGTAAGCAAACATGCTTCTGCATTCTGACCAATGTGCAATTGACAGAGGCTTTGCTGTAAGCCCTGCAAAAAGGGAATTAAAGTAATCCAGCTTCTTGGGCATTTTCAGAAGCAATGTCATGACTCTAGTAAACACCTCCATTCAGAGCCTTTCTTTTTTAGCAATGCTTTATTGTCCATTGCTACTCTAGCAGAACTTTGGATAGTTACAGTTGTGACAGGTTCCCAAAGACCCTCTTGGTCATCTGACGTGCTTAAGTTATCTCTGAGCCTGTTTTCCCTGCCAGCCTGGGACTCCAGAACCCAGCCTTGTTGAGCCACACACACTAGCCTACTGTAATGCAGACCCAGGTCTGGTCCATGCACCCAAAGATGCTGACTTTAACCCAAAACTTCTCAGCAAGTTACTTGTCTTCAGCACCCAGACACCCAGTTCCCAATGGGATCCAAACACCAAATAAATTCATTTTAGTCATATAAAGCTTATCCAGGATAAACTCAAAATTGTCCACCCGCTAGAACACTGATAGAGAGAGATGCACAGCTCTTTTCTCCTCCAGGTATTAATCACTTACTCTACTACTCTGTTTACTTTGCTATTGAACAAAAGTGATTTTATTAAGTATAAAAAGTAGGATTTAAGTGGTTTGAAGTAATAACCAACAGAAAGTAAGTTACCAAGCAAAATAAAAGAAAATATGCAAGTCTAAGCTTAACACATTAAGAAACTGAATACAGGTAAATCTCACCCTCAGAGATTTTTCCACAGACAACTCCTTCCTAGTCTGGGCCCACTCCTTTCCCCTGGTAGAGTCCGTGTTAGCTCTGGCAGCCATCTTGGGTGAAAAGCAGGGGCTTTCTCATGACAGGGACCTCCCTTCTGCCTTTGTTCTCTTCCACACTTTTTTATAGCTTTGGCACAAGGTGGGGAATTTTTGTCTCTCTAGATCCCCACCCCTCCTTCTAAATGGAAAAGCATGAGGTTTAAGATGGATTCCAGTATCCTGTGACATCTTCACATGTCCTGTGAGACTTCATTCTTTCAGGGCTGGCCTGCAGGTACCCAGGGAGGTTTGCAAGAAAACAGAGCCATTTACAACCAATTGCCCTAGTCAATGGGAACCATCAAAATTCTAAATCATCATCAATGGCCCACACATTCAGCTATGACTGTAATTTTGCAGAGTTATACTTTATATGTGTAGCTTCAGATACAAGAATGATACATACATACAAATAGGATGAGAAGGGGTAGCCGTGTTAGTCTGGAATTGCAGAAGTGACAAAGAGTCCTGTGGCACCTTAAAGACTAACTAAAGTATTAGAGCATAAGCTTTCGTGGGCTAATACCCACTTCGTCGGATGCATGCA
>ML677335.1:20001187-20018932 GCA_007922305.1 Dermatemys mawii | reverse complement strand
CCTCAGCCTGGAACAGTGTACACGAGAGGTCCACACCACACGATCCATTGTCTACAGCCAAGCACTGAGGTACAATCATATTTGCTCCAACCTCTCGGACAGAGACCAACACCTACAAGATCTTCACCAAGCTTTCTCAAAACTGCAGTACCTGCACAAGGAAATAAGGACACAGATCAGCAGAGCCAGACGTGTACCCAGAAGCCTGCTGCTGCAAGACAAGCCCAAGAATGAAAACAAGAGAACACCACTGGTCATCACCAGAACATCACCAGAACCACTGGTCATGAACACCACAACACCACCGGTCATCACCTACAGTCCTCAGTTAAAACCTCTCCAACGCATCATCAGTGATCTACAACCCATCCTGGACAACAATCCCTCTCTTTCACAGGCCTTGGGAGGCAGGCCAGTCCTGGCCCACAGACAACCCGCCAATCTCAAGCATATTCTCACCAGCAACAGCACACCGCACCATACTTCCACTGCATGCATCCGACGAAGTGGGTATTAGCCCACTAAAGCTTATGCTCTAATACTTTAGTTAGTCTTTAAGGTGCCACAGGACTCTTTGTCACTTCTACAAATAGGATGAACACACTCAGTAAATTATAAGCTTTGTAATGATACCTTACAAGAGACTTTTTGCATAAATCATATTCCAGTTACATTATATTCACAGCTTATTTCCATAAAACATATGATGTGCAACGTCAAAACAGTATTTCCAAATAAATTACTATTTACAAACACATGAAAAAGTAAGAATTACAGGATTTTTTTCTCTGTACTTTATTTTAAATATTAAATTAGGGTGTGGGAATGCATAGGAAAAATAGATCCTGTGATATTTATAGATTGAGAAAAGTGGAAGAGTAAATCCAGAAACAGGTCCATCTAAAAAGTAACACAGATCATTGTCATAATAGTTATCCCGAAGACACATTTTAAAAGATTTTTGAGAAAGTATTCATTATATGCACTGTTCTGTACTTGTTTAATGTCCACTTTGCTCCAATGGAAACAGGAAAAAAATATGGAGGGAGAGGAATTGGATAGTTCGGGTGATAGAATAAGCATCTTGGTCAATGTTTTGAATGTGAGTCAGCTTAATCAGAATTGTTATTGGATAGCTTTAGTTAGTCCCTCTGAAATGTGTTGGTGTCCAGTATATTTTCTTGTGACATTATATTTTTAGTGCATTAAAGTGATTGCAGTCAGGGTTCGTATTAGCTGGGTAGCACAAGGAACCGTGTATTGCTGCGTCTTATATGGTAGCATGAATTGCTTGTAGAAATAGCAAGTTTCCAGTCAAAATATTATCCTTCAAAAAAAGGGGGAGGTTTATGAAAATGGAAAATGTCTTATTTTTCTCAGGAAAATGTCTTATTTTTTTTTAATTTAAAGTCTTGATGGGACGTTTCAAACTGAAATGTTAGATTTTATGTAGCTTTGAATTAAAATGTTCATGTCATTTGTTATCAAAAATAAAACATCTGATTTTCGTTTTCAGGCATCTTCCACTCCCTGACTTATGCAATACGTAAGAGGAATTTTTCTTCACTTTTTCTGTTTTTATTATTATTCCTTTATTTACTCTGTAACATTACTAATTGTAGAAACTTCAGAATTACAGAATGGAGAAAGGAAAGAATGAAACAGGAAGTGTGTGTGTTGATAAGGCAGGTATTCATTCATTCTGTTACATTCAGGAGGAAAAGGTAGAGAAGCAAATAATTCAAAATGTCAATTTAATTTGAAAATGTTTTTGAAAATCAAAATGCAGCAAATTATATTGCCTAAATGGAAATTTCACTTCAAATTCAAAATTGTACTTGGATTAAAATTAAATATTTTGTTTCATTTCAATATTTCTCTTCCTCCCCCTCCCAAAATGACAAAATTTAAATTTATTTTCATTTGAAATTTTTAATGAGAGGGAAAAATGTGGGTTTTTCAACTAGTTCAGATCACTTCAGCTTCTGCTGCTGTTCATCTTCTCCCTTTTTATGAACATTAACATGTCTGTTTTCATTGTCGTTTACTTTTAAATATGTCCATTTTCACAGGAATTCCTATACTGGATAAGAGCTGTGGCCCATTTAGTCAGGCACTGTGTCTCTGACGGTGTCTGGTACAAGATTCTTCAGATGAAGGTGCAAGAAACCTTCCCACTCCCACCCCCCAATCAGTAGATAGCTATGGGCTATCTGTCCCCATCTTTATCTCTAACAATCACAGATTGGTTTAGATCCTGGAGCATTATATTTTATATCTTTTCAAATATTACATTATTTAATGCTAATCTAAATATTCTTGTTATCCATATAAATTCAGTCCCTCTTTGAATCTTGCCACATTGTTGTCCTCACCAACATCCTATGGCAGTGAGTTCCATAGTCTATGCATTTTGTGAAAAAGTATTTCTTTTAACATTTTGAATTGTGCACCTTTCAGTTTCCTTTTATTTCCCCTTGTTGTTTTGTTACAAAGCTGTGAGCTTCTGTTCTCCTGATCTAAGTTCTCTAGACTAATAATAATTTTATATTGTTTTCACATCCCATTTATTCACCTCCTTTCTGTGGTAAACAGTTCCAGTCTTTCCAGTCTCATCATATGAGAGCTTTTCCATGTCTTATTTTTCTCGCCATAGTGAACACCCTGTAATTCTGCAATATGCTTTTGGAGATGAAGTGACCAGTATTGTACACTGTATTAGAGAGGCTCATACTATGGATTTATATAAAGGCATTATAATATCATTATTATCCATGCCATTCCTCATGCTCTCCAATATCTTCTTTGCTTTTTTGACCCAGCTGCCTACTGAACAGAGGCCTTTACTGAGCTTCATTGATTATACAAAGGGGTGAAGAAATATCTTGTTGTTGGACCAATTTCTGTTTGTGAAGGAGACAAGCTTTTGTGCTTATACAGAGCTCTTCTTCTGGTCTTTGTAATTGATTGGTATTCATGATCTTAGAGGAGTTTTGCTGGTTGCATATTCTCCTGAATATATGTCTTGTAATGGCATCATTTTAACACAGATTGAGCAGGCACAATGTCTATGTTCCTTACTTGCATACAGAGGTTGTGGAGAGGTACATGGAGCCCAAGTATATAATTCTAGAATGAGAGTGTACCCTATGAAAATAAAATAACAAATTGGAAAAAAAGATTATTTTTAAACAACATGAAATTAGTTTATGCAACTCATTGGCAGATTAATTTACAAGAAGCAAAGATCAGCATTTTTTTTAAAAAAAGATTACATATTAATCTGAATAAAAATACCATTTGTAGCTCTATTCACTAATACTATAAAAATTATCAGAACCTGTAATTTTTCTGCTTCTGATGATGATTGGGTCACAAATCAATTTCCTCACATATTACTGTGCCATTATATGCATTCAAAGATCTTAAATGTTCCCTTTTGAGGCATACAGTAATGACGACTATAGGAGACATGAAACCACGATGGTCCTCCTAAGGAGTACCATCTAACTGTGTAATTATTTAGTCAAATACTATGGTGATGACTATTGTGTATCTCATTGTAGTCATTTTGTTTGGTCTCCTGCACTCAGAAAGTGAAGGTTAGTGTTTCTGGGAAGTATGCAATGTATTTTCACCTTTAATACTTTATTGCTTTAATGAATGACAGCTGGGAGATGTATCCAGTTTTCCCTTGCAGAATCTTTTTTTTTTTTTTGTATCAGTGGTGTCATGCCAAGGTTTTAAGGAAAGGTTCTCCAGGGTTTAATCATCCAGAGATTTAAAGGTGTTCAAAGACTACTGAAGATGCTTTGCAATAATGGTCTACTTATCTGAAGGACTTACTACAGCAGTGAGAGCCATATATCTTAAATGTATTTGTCTTCACAGTATTCTGGGAGATGGGAAGTGCAATTATTTCAGTTTTACAGATGGGGAAAACTGAAGCACAGAGAAACAAAATTACTCTGAGTTTAACCTGGATCTTCAGAGTCTGAAACTACACCCTCACTACTGATCATCCTTCTTCTAATCTGACGTAATTACGATACTAAATCTTTTCTGTATGTTGATGTTCACAGTTTTAAAAAAATCTTTTGTCTTTAACAAGTTTGCTATCATGTTTAGTTTAAACTGGAATGCTGTCACTTTTGTATTTCTGTAATTATTATATTCTTGGATAACATAAACTGCCTCCACACCTTAAAAGCAGAACAGTTCTGACAATAATAAATAAGATAAGCACTGACCTTTTGGTCCTGAGGAGAGTTTCTACTTAAGAACATTCACAGTTTTCTGCCTCAGTGCAGATTGACATTTGCAATCTTGGTAAATTGCTTATTTAGATGTAAATCAACACAGAGGAAAAATAGTGTCACCTTGACCAATCGTCATGGCAGTGTCCGCATAATATTATTTTTAAAGCAATAGATGCATCAGTTGAATCAAGAATAAAAATTCCATCACTGTTGCATAATTAAAATGTGAGTTACTCTTATGTATCACCATTATAGGAGAGCATGAAAAAAGTCAGTAAAAATATTGAAGGATCTGCCAGATGTCAGTTAAAATTTATTCTGATGAGTTTACTTACCATATTTTAAAATATAGTCATGCAAGGAGTAAGAAGATGCCTCTTTTTGTTTGTGCTAGGGTGCAGGATAAGATACAATGGAGTCCTTTAAAAAGTATGTGTATTTCTAAACAAGTCTGTGAGTGACTAGAGAGAAGTGAATGCCAGGATCATATATCCTCTCCTCCCACCAAACTTCAGGGTTTCAGCTGCAGTATGACCTGGATCTGAACCACTAGGATTTAACTTTGTTTTTTCCTTGTGGCCTAGATCAAAACCATTCCCACTGTATTCTATGCATAAAAATATGTTTTCTTCTACCAACACATTAAACTGTGGGAGTTTATCTTAATGTACATAACTTAATGCCTCCTGGGGATATCTTCCTCTGAAATCTCCAGTATACATTAAAGCTCTGATTCTGCAATTCATTAAAGTGCAATTAGGTGGGTGGGCAATGTAAATCAAACTGATAGTGACTGAGAAGCATTACACTGATCCATTTCCTAATCTCTTTGCTAGGGTGACCACCCATCCTGAATTGGACGGGACAGCCCCAAAAGGCAGAGTTTAAGTTCTGATCCTGGGCAGAATGATGCCAGGACAGCATTTGTGCCAGTTTCCCTGCAGCACTGCTTGGCACCTGCCCAAGGCACGGGGGCAGTGCCAGCCTTTTCCTGGTGGTGGGAGGCTGAGGTGGATCTTAATAACCCCTTTCCCACAAGGTCCTGCCCCTGCTCCTCTTCTCTCCCACAAAGCCATGACCCCTGGGCAGGCCAGAAGCCAGAGCAGGACAGTAGTAAGAACTGCCCAGGGATCCTAGCCTGCTGTGGGGAGCACCAGACCTTTCATCTGACTTGAGTGAAGCACCCCACAGGGTCGGGGACACTGGCTAGGTGTTGTTCTTGGGGCCCCCTGCCCCAGTCAGGTGAAGAGTCTGGGGCTCCCCACAGCACCCTGGGTTCCTTGGCTGGCTGAGGTGGGGCCTCGGGTGAAGGGGAGGTGCAGGGCCATGGATGGGGTGGGCAGGGCTCCTGCATGTGTCCTACTTTTGCCTTTTGAAAAGGTGGTCAACCCTGTTCTTAGCTGGTAATTTCAACACATTTTTGTTTGTGCAGAATGTTCCAGAATAAGCCTCCTGTCTTGATTGGGCCATCTGGAGACTCCTTTACTACAAATGATTAACATTTTGGGTATTTTTTGAAGTGAGGCACTCCCGTTAAGAATGGGTAATACTGTCATTTGAGTCTTACCTAGGTTATTCATTTTTTAACAAAGCTTTCTGTTTGGGCATTACAGTATCATATACAATTAGGGAGTTGGGATGGGGAGATGGAATTAAATGATGTGTTGATGGTTGGGGCTGTTCTAAGAGTGGAAATGACAATACTGATCGATCAAACAATAGTTTTCTTTAAAATGAGGGAGGGAAGCTTAATCTGAATCTTGTTAAAATATACTTTGTGCATGCTTTAAATATGAACTTTATTTCTGTGGAACAGTAATGATAGCTCATCACAACTATGTTATCTGTTGGAAACTGGCAAGTAACATGCTAGCTTCCTTTTTCAAAATAAAGTAGCACTCTGAATTTAAAGATACCTTCAAATTGTGATAACTTCACCCTTTACATGGGAAAATCCCTATTAAATAATCTCAGTGGTGAAAATGGAAGATAGCTATTCATAAATCATAAGTTGATGAAGACACACTGCTATTCTTATTTCTTGATTCTTTCATAAATAAAAAAATCATAAACTGTCAATAGCCCTATTAGCACTAGAATAGTTATTATGAAACACAGAATAAGTGCTTCACTGAAACAAACATCTGGTTATAATATACTTTCAGATACTACTAGGAAGGTTCTAAAAACAAGGTCTTGCAAATTCTTTATTTTCCAAAATCGTGGTAGTTTGATATATTTGCATTGGCGAGACATGGCTTAATAGTGCATAACTTTACGCTGCTAATTTGATCTATGCTGATCTCTCATTAATTGTTTTACTTTGTATTTGGTACTCCTCACACTGAGCATTTCATTCAGCAATTGGTGCATACAATAATGCATGACATATGTGAAGGCACTGCAACATCAGCATCAGTTCTAGAGTAGGGATGCTGCCATTAATTGCGTCATGTCTTGAAGAGGTTGTTACACAGCATTTCTACATCAATCTCTAGGCATGATTTCTAGCCAGTGCAGGCCACAATAAATTCCTGCCATCTTTAAAGCCACAGAAAAAGCCACAACCATGTACCATGATAATCTCAGTTCCACTCACCTATTGTAACCATCTAGACTTGTTGAAAATGCACAATTTTCCACCGCTCCCACTTCTAGTAAATACAGGGTCAAGGAAGAGTTCTAGCACAAGGGTCCCTTGACCTTTTACTGTGAGACCCAGAAGATGATGGTCAAAGATGTCAAGTGAAATCTACTCCCCAGTCATGATGCAGGATGGGATGCTCTTCCTGTGTGACATCCACAGCTCTATCACCCTCACCTCCAGCCAGAGTCTTTGCCTCCTCCCACACCAAGAATCCCTCATTTCTGGCCCCACTCTGGAGCCATCATCCTCTCCTGCACCCCAACTCCCTTCCCCAGTCTGGTGAAAATGAGCAAGTGAGTTAGGGTTGGGGAGGGTAAGCAACAGGGGGGTGGAGCGGGTGAGGCCTTAGAATAGGTAGGGCCTTGGAGATGGGGTGGGGCAAGAGTTCAGTTTCCTGCAGTTAGAAAGTGGGCAACCCTACAGTCATCCAGCTGGCTGGAAGCTGTGAGTCAACATCCCACTCTGTGGAAGCTCCAGCTTCCCTGCATTGAGAATCAGTAAATTGTGTTTTATTCAGTAAATTATTTCCCCACTTTTTCAGTAGTCAGTGGTTTGTTCTTGGGTTTTTTCAACTTTCTGAAAGGCACAAAAGCCTGCTGGCAGTGAGTCAGGAAAAAAAAAAAAAAAAAAAGCATAAAGGAAAATGTTTGAATTGTATACCTGCAAAAATATTGAAAATTAAAAACACGAAGGCAAGAAGTTTTTCAAGCACCCATTGATAAATTTTCACTGTATTGTCATTCATTTGATAGAATATAGTTAAAGATGTATTTATTTTCAAATGTATGGGCAAAAGGAAGCATCCTTAATTCAGCATTTAGTTATCATGAATGCAGTGGGCTTGATTTTCCTCTGCCTTGTACCTTTATGTACTCATTTATGCTCGTTCAAAGTATGTGTAATATGCTACTACATTGGAATACCATTGCTGCTGACTTTGCACAAATGTAAAGATCTTCATGATGTACAAAACAGAAGAGAATAATCACTAATGCTCTTCCAATAACATGAATTACCTACTGTAATCTTCAGTTTTCTCCCACACTTCAGAATAAAAAAAGATAATGCACTAGCACAAATTGTGTTTTCAATATGGACTAATTTATTATTGTTACACAGAATATTTTTTTCCTCAGTGAGAAGGAATGACAAAGCGGTATAAAACATTTGACTTAATGTCAGTGCTTCTCCACATATACGCTCTCTCTCAAACACACTTTTAGTTGAACATGAATTAACTTACTACTTTAACTTTATCTGGACAACTGCAAACACTCAGAGTGCTCTTTTGGTGTGTTTCATGTTTGAATAGTGTTCCATGGAGAAGATAATAGGAGACAAGTATATGACACATCTTGTTATACGGAGGGACAACAAAAGACGCTTTCTCTTGTAGAGGCTGTTTTAGCTGAGCTCTGTGAGCTAGTTAGAAAAATAAAACAAAAGTGATGTCATTTTAGCCTATGGTATAATTAATCGCTCTCAAAAGGATCACTGTTTGCATAGTCTGGGAGAGTGGAAGAAGGCAGGAAAATTGTCACTTACTTGTTTAGATTCTGGCAAAAAAATCCCCAAACATTTTGTTCTAAGATGAAGTACTTAAATTCATTTTGCCATAAAAATGAAGCCTTGCCCATGCAGAAATGATGCACCTCTTTTAATGTATATTATTACTAGAGCCCAACCAATTTCAATGACCATGAAATAAGCTATTCCCTGTGAAATCCCATGTCCCTTTATTCCTAGGAGAACCCCAGCAAAGGGGGCTCCTAGTTCTGGCTGGCCTGGGGAAGGACAGGACTTGTCCATCCCCTGCACAGTCAGTCATGGGGAGGGGAGACCAGACCCACCTCCACTTCCAGGAACCTCCTGCAGCTGCAGGAAGCTCTACGGTTACTCCCTTCAGAATCCACCTCTGAAGGCAGCACAGAAGTGAGCATGGCAGTCCCATGAACTCCCTTACAACAGGTTTGCCACCCCACCTCAATTCCCTTTTGGGTTAGAAACCCCACAGTTACAATACCATGACATATCCAATTCAAACATAAAATTCACATTTTCAGACCAATTTTAAAATCCCGTGGCCATAAAATTGACCATAATGGACCATGAATTTGGTAGGGCCCTAATTATTACCATACTCTTGCACATTTTGCTGTATTCAGCAGTTCTGTGTATATGAAATTATACTTCGAAGTTGAAAACTAATGGTTGCTGTATATGTCTAGTAGTGACCTCATAATTCATTATTATTAACTGCATCAGTGAAATTGTTAAGATAAAAATAAGTTGTTGCTCATGTGAATATTTTACTCACAGTCCAACAACAATCATGAATTAAGCCCTCAATCAATTCTTACAACCTACAGCCATGTTTTAGCCTTCTCAGCATTACCTGACACACAACCAGCCATGACAAGACAAATGCCTTTTCTCACCTTCTTCAACAGCGTAGGGTGGTTTTAAATGGATATTTCTAATTGTTTTGAATATGGAATTAGTATTGCTTTAGAGCAGATGGTCCAGGCTAGTGTGTACAATGTAGATGTTTAGTCAATGACTAGATTGAAGTGTAGCATGTTGGTTAATGGGGGGGGGGGGAATGAACAATCAAAATAGCTAATTTACTCAAATGTCTTATTGTTTTTCTTTTTAAATGTAACCTTTAATGCACTATTTTTCATGTTATTTAATAGATATGCTACAACATTTGAGATTTGGTTAGCTGGGTCAGTAATAACCTTCACATTACAGTTGGCTTTTCATATAAGAAAACAAGCACTCATGTCAAGAAATCCCCACAGTTAATGTTTCTACATCAATATTAACTCAGACAGTTACACATCCAGTACACAATAGACTATAGTTTCAGTTCCTGATCCTGCACTGTGAACTGTTTAGTTTTTATTTCAGTGAGGCACCATACAGATGCACAGGTCTGCCCACATGATTTTTAAAGGAAATTAGAAAGGAATAGGTACTGCTAAGTCACTTGAATGATACCTCATTGGGCAAAAGCTCTTTCTTTAGCACTGCTAAAAATATTTAGAGCCACCTTGATGCTGCCAAATCACTTCCTTAGCACATTCTCTTAAATGGGTTCTTTAATGAATGTTGTACGTGTATAGGTCTTCTTTTAGAGAGAAGAGTGAGTTAATAAATGTGTAAATGAAGGAATACTATTTCTTTCTGGAACTAGAGGAAAAAAATACCTAATTTGAACAGTGTCAATTTCCTTGTCTCTTTGGTGCCCAAAAACTTAAGTTTCCAAGTGTACACAGCAGACATAGAAAACTAGTAAGGGAGCATTGGGGGGACACTAGAGAAGTGTTATGGATTTTGAAAAGCTCCTTAACTACTCAAATATTTTCATTCAGAAAAACAGTGTCCACACACAACAGATTTATAGACCAGCATAGTTAAACATAGCAAGCTCTGAATGGACTGTAGCCTTTGTTTAACAATGCACAGCAACAGCAGGCAACAATTTTAAGCTAAGACCTGACCACCAGGTGGCGTTATGACTGAGCTTCTTATAACAATTTTATTTGAATTATTACAAAACAGCAAATTGTAATGTATTACTCATTAGAAAGGCTAATTTTTCAGAACAGAACTGAGGTCCTCTGTTTTTCCTACAAAAAAAGCACTGGTCATGATAGGAAGAGGCTGCTCAAAGTTCCCTGTGAGGCGTTGCTGTGGTGCCTTAGTTAATGCGGAGAGACCACAAGAAGTAAGAGGACATAGTTTTTCATGCCTTTCTATCCCCTGTCCTCTGAGACTTGTCTACAGGATTCTGATTTGTGCCAAGAGAGTGTTTATGGATAGCAGGTGTATTTCTATTGCAAGTAGCACTCCTTTGTTTTGCACACTGGCTATGGTCGTAACTGAATCCTTTGTGAGGATTTTGCTGGGATGGTATTGTCTGCTTTCCTCCTTTTATGTTTTTAATTTTTTTGCCACAAGTGATGACATCATGAAATGAGCCATACAAATACATCAAGAGAGCCTGTATCAATACAGAAATAAACTCCCCTGTGACCATATGCTCCTAGTTGTCACCTCCCACTCCACTCTGAAACTCCTGTGGGGTATCCTCAAACAACTACAACCCATACTCCTCGGAAGCCCATCCTGGAAGAAATATTTCCTGAGTCTCTACTTCTGCCCTTCAAACAACCTCCCAACCTGCCAAAAGTTATCATCAGAAACAAGCTCCCCAGAGGTCAGGACACACCAACAAAAGCAGCACCAAACAGTATGCTTATTGCATCTCTCCCCCTTAAAACACCACCAATAAATCCGGTTTGTTAATGACCTGAATAGCCACATTGTGCTACAATACAGCTGCATTGCTGCAATATATTTTTTGTTGTTTTCTGTGTAACTCAAAGCTGCAGTCTTTGTTAAATACAGAAAACTCTGTCAGGAATGGCAGTAGCAACAGCAAAGATCCATGCCCTTCCTTTCTTCTTGGGGGCTCTAAGGGTATGACTACACCACAATTAAAAATGTGTGGCTGGTTTATACCAGCTGACTCATGCCTGCAGGGTTTGAACTGTGGGGTTGTATAACTGTGGTGTAGATGTTCCAGCTCAGACTGCAGGCTGAGTTCGGGGCCTCTCCCACCTCACAGGGTTCTACAGTCTAGGCTCCAGTTGAAGTGTACAACAGGTTAGACAGCCCCTTAGCCTGTGCCTCATGATCCAGAGTCAGCTAGCACAAGCCAGCCAGGTTTTTAATTGCGGCATAGACACACTGTAAGAGCATGTAGTAGAGTTTGAAAAGCACTGGTACTGGCTGAGAGGAAGCATGGCTATACTAGTGAAGGAATTAATTCACTTGCTGCATCCCTTGCCTATGGGCTTGTACCTGGGTGCAACTTTACCAAGGGAAGATGGCAATGGAAAAAAAAAAAACTTCAGATTTGTGGTAGCATTCACTGGTGCAAGGAGGTAGAAATTTCACCTTCCTGGTATGGGCCCATGGTGCCTGTGCTCTAATATTTTCATCAAAATGAAAAACTTTGCATTCATTCTGTAAAGAATTTCATCACAGCATTTGAATTATTCCTATGGAGCAAACTTTAAGCAGAACATTTCTTTAAGGTGTTCAGGTTCCCTTAGTTAGTATTCAATTGCATGATTATTTTCCATGGTGAAGGGAGAGCAGGTTATGCAGTTATCTCTATGGCCTTATGGCTACTGTTCTTTAATCTGCCAGTAGAGAGGCACTTTAACATTTACTAGCCAGTTCACTTATTTTACTGCATTCGCAAGGTAAGTAATAACCCATCTGTAAGTCTTTGGTAAGCAAGAAGTTATACAATAGCACAAACATTCTCAATCAGTTTTGTACAGTGACTCCCTTTTCCATATAGGGACTACCCTGGGACTCCACACCTACTTAGCAATATGGGAAGGGCTGTTACCCCATGTTCATGACCTACTGATACAGAACCTGGGCATAGCAAGTTAATAATGCTGTACTCCTTGTAGGAACATAATGTGTCTGTCACTTGGCTTTTGTACGTGCATGCACACACTTATTTATGAATATACTGGTTGTGATTCAGTCAAGGTTGCATTGAGTTTTCCTATTTAAAGCAAAGGCTCAGCTTTTTTAATTTGTATAAAGATACAAATTTTAGAACACACAATCTGTGAGTAAAGATTGAATTGTCTGAGAATGTTCAACTAAATGTTAATTACTTTGCATTGAATTAATGGTCCTTTTTGTGATTCCCCCCCCACACACTTTTTTCCCCCAGATAGCACTGCCTAACAAAGAGATAAGCCTTTGAACTTTCCATGTAGTTAAAGCTCATTGGAAAACCTGTATTTTGAGGAACTTAGATTGCAATTCATCAGATGTTGTAACAATTCTTGTATAGAAGATTTGACTTTATTGCTTATCTGCCCTTGTAAGATACAGTGGAATTGAAGTTCTGAGCTGGCCTCATCAATGATGGCCAACATTTCCTGCAGACTTGGCTCTCCTTTCTCATTGGTCCCCATGGGACTGAAACCTGATTGCTCGCAGGGAAGGTCTTCATCCCCTGTGCTGTATGGATAGAAAAGTAGACAAGAAATGAGGGGATATGGGAGGAGAGTACAGGAAGTTGCACCTCTCCAGGGTTTCCTCCACCACTCTTAGCTTGGCTTGCTGGCAAAGTTTCCAGACTTCACATGTTTTTCCTGGTTCTACCAGCTTCTACAGCCCCCTTGAGTCCATGTCTCCTACAATGCTTCCTTCAATGATCCAGTTCTAGTATGGTGGATACGAAGGAGTAGAAGAATATTTTACAGTAATTGCTTTCTCCCCTTTGGAGGAGAAAGAGAGGCATGTCTCAAAGTGTTTGGAAAAAGGGACTTGAGGTTAATCTGTCAGAAGAGCACTTGTGTGCAAGTGAGAAAAGAGTGCAAAGACTGCATGAGCCTGGTAAAATAAGATCAAATTAAGGTAGAATGGAAATGCTGTTCAGTTCTTGAGAAGTGGTACATGATCAATGTGTTTATCTTTAAAGAAAAAAAATACTGCTTTTGAAAGGTCTCATGCTGATAGCACTGTTGAGCTAAGTCAGTTGTTATGATGACACCTGTCCACAAGGAACTGAACTGAACTAACCAATGTAATTTATATAGGTCACAGAATATCTGTACTATCTCGAACTGATTTGACCCAGTGTGGTACAATTTAAAGGCATTGCATCTGTTTATAATATTTATTTTAGAATGTTATAGAGAATACAGTATAAACATATGGGTTCCTGTACAGACTTAATCCTTAGATAACTGTGGCCCAGTGCCTCCTTATTACATACCTGACTCTGACCCTTCCCTCTCTTTTTAAAGCAGCTTTCTTGACTTTTTTCCTCTTCTTTCCCACTCATTCTCTCCATTTACTCACATCCTAAACCTCTCACCACTTTAAATTCTGACCTCATCTGTCCCCCAAGAAGGAAGAGAAAAAGTCACAGCTGGGAGCCTGTACCAGGTGTGACTTTCTCCTTTGTGGAGGATGAGATTCTTTGCTCTCAGGAGACAGAAAAGGAGATAAGGTCTTTATGTTTAGTGAGTAAAACAGGATGCTGGTGTCACACCTTCTCCATGTTGACCATGGGGATAGTAGAGTTTCCCTAGGAAGCAGCCTCAAGGGAGGAGGGAGCCACACCCACCGAGATTTGTGGCTACAGAAATTCCATGCCCGGAACCAGTTAGACAGGCAGAGCTGCAAGGTCTCAATGTGTGCATGATATGATGATGTAGGAAACAGGGGTTTAGGTTTATTACAAACTAGGGAACCTTTTGGGATAGGAGGAGATTGTATGGAAAGGATGGGCTCCACCTAAACTAAAACAGAACCAGATTGCTGGCATGTAGATTTGAAAAAAAATCACAAAGAGAATTTTAAAATAAAGGGTTGGGGAAACTAGGATGACCAGACAACAAGTGTGGAAAAATTGGGGTGGGGATGGGAGGTAATAGGCTTTTATATAAGCAAAAGCCTCAAATATCAGGACTGCTTCTCGTTGGCGTCTGTTTTGGAAGTTTTTCTGTTTCAGAACTGACACCATCAAGTCTTTAATGGAATGGCCAGGAAAGTTGAAGTGTTCTCCTCCTGGTTTTCGAATGTTATGATTCCTGATGTCAGATTTGTGTCCATTTATTCTTTTGCATAGAAACTGTCCGGTTTGGCCAACTACATAGCAGAGGGGCATTGCTGGTACATGATGGCATATATCGCATTGGTCGATGTGCAGGTGAATGAGCCTCTGATGGTGTGGCTGATGTGATTAGGTCCTATGATGGTGTCAGTTGAATGGATAAAGGACAGAGTTGGCATTGTGCTTTGTTACAAGGATAGGTACCTGGGTTAGTGTTTTTGTTGTGTGGTGTGTGGTTGCTGGTGAGCATTTGTAAACTTTTAGGCTAAAATTTTCCAAGGTCACTGCAAATTTGTGGGGTTTATTGCTGGAAAGTTTGAGTTGGTTTTGAGTGCTATAATGTGAAAATTTCACCTTTCTCTCTCTTTTGAAGAGCCTATAACTAAAGTGATAGAAGTTTTGAAAGTTGAAATTTAACATGGAATGAGTCTTCACTTAGAATCAATTCACAGCCTTTACTGTTATTTTCAAGATCACTTAGAGAGAGATTAATGAGTTTGCTCTACAGCCTTTGCTAAGAGCCACATGGCTTTAGCTCGTGCACTAAGCTCTAGAGGTCCCTGGTGGGCAGGATCGAACTGAGACCTCTAGAGTTTAGTGCATAAGCTAAAAGCCATGTAGTCCTTAGCTAAGCCTGTAGAGCAGACTCATTAATCTCTCTCTAAGTGGTCTTCATGCCACTGCATGGGACAGAGCACCACACCCAGGAGGTGTCTAGGTTACACATGCATGATAGATTTCATTAGATAAACTCATTAAGCATATACTTAAGGAACGTCATGGGGAACATTAATGAGAAGCTAAGTTAGCTTCTCAAACAACTGGCCAGTCTCCTGTATTGCTGAAAGTGCTACAGAGAATGGAATATGGCTGTCTTCTGGCTTACATAAACTGCACAGGGGCTGAGGTTAAAAGTTCAGACTTCTGTAGATCTTGTAAGGAGTGAAGAAAGCTTCCTGCAAAGTTTATAACTTTTGCCTGTGATGCATCTTCGCTACTTGGCTAGTTCCTTTGGTGTGCCCACTTACAGACTTCCTTTAGTATGTCAGGAGATCTATGCCTTCTTCCTCCCGGATCAGAAAAATGAAGTGCTTGTGGTTGTTCATTTTTCATCATCTGTCCTGGAAGCCAATGTGAGGGAATTGTTTTGCCAAACTCTGCATGTTTATTGGGCAATGGAGTCACAGCTAGGACTGCTTCCAGCACCTTAGGTTAGGGGGATAGGGAATAGCATGAATGTAGCAAAACATTTGACCATGTTAATTGATTGAATAGGAACAATATTTGTAAGGTTCAGGGCATTAATAATTATGTTTGCCAATCCGTACAGAATGCATCATTCTGTGACATCACAGCAAACTCAGCTGGAGTATGAAGAGACCCTCAACAGTTTGATAAGTCTCAGTTTCTAACATAGGCAGAAAAAGAAGTTGAAAAGTACATCATTCACATAAAGGGCTGGTATGAAGAAGACATTGCAAGAATAAGGAAATTTGTACATCAGAAGCTAAGAGAATGTAAGACTAGAATGGGGGAAGAGGGGAAAACAACTGAATTGACAATCAAGGTTTACCAAAAACAAGGGGCAGAGTTTCTGCTGCTGTATATTTTCGTTGCTTCTTTGACATTAAGGGAACATTAGATGAAGATATGCCCCAATATATCCTCCAGTATTTAGATATAATGGGCATCTTTTTATTAATTACAGTGCTTTTTTGTATTTTATTTTGTGGCATTATTAATCCTTAATATTTTCTTTTATTTTCATTTGTGGACCTGTACTGCATTCCAAAGGATGTACAGTATTAAGGGGAGAGATGTTCTGCCCAGTACTTGCCCAGCTAAACCTATATTTTTGGGGTTGTACAAGGTTTAGCCACAAAACCCCCACAAACATTATTTAGACATAGTGTGAAGTCATACAACAGTATAATGTTGTCCCATAGATTAACGTTGGTGTTGTGTGATATATCACAAGTTGCACTTTATATTTTTGTGAGGCTTTGTGCCTGCTGTGCAAACTTCCCAGTAACTGTAATAAACGTTTATGATTTAATAGTTGAAAACCCGTGCTGTTACACAGACATGGCAGTTGGGCTAAGTAAATCCGCTATGTGTGCAGGCTCCCTCATGTAACCAGTGACATTGTTGCATGCAAATTAGTTGTAGAATAAGGATGGTAATTGGTTGAGTTACCTCTGAAATCCATAATAGTCTAGGACTCTTGGCATGGAATAATTACCTTATGGTAGCTATAAACCACATGGGGGTAATTTGTTAAGTCAGAATGGCTGAGAATTGAAAAATTGTATGGTAACAGATCACAAATCGAAGTGATTATGAAACCTAGAGATATTCTAAACAGAAAGAGCTACAAACATGGTTGAGAGCTGTTTCCCATTGCTTCACATTAGCTCAACAGACATTCTGGACATTAGAATGTCTGTCCATGTGTCTGAACTTCAGAGTGACCCATGGATAAAGTGTCAAACCTGGAAACTTATTTTCTAGATTCTACATTAGGATAAATTTGTCAATGAACGTATTCTTAACCTGAAAGTAAACAAGTGTGATGATACAGATATAGCACTGGGAGTTACCTTCACATATGTCATGGACAAATCTAAATCTAGGTAAGTGTCTGTCTGTCTTTGTGCTCAATAAATGAGTACAAGCCAAGGAGGAACCATGTAAAGGAGAGTATTCTGCCAACACTTTCTGTCTGTCACACTTGCTTTAGACATAACTTAATATATTTACTTCCACATAGTAAAATAGATAGTCAAGTCTAATCTAATGGTGTTTTATTACCATGTATTTATTACCATGCCTAAAATTAGGCTTGATACAATTTTCAAAGTTTTGCTTTCCCATGTGCATCTTTACGGAACCCTGGGCTTCTATGCATAATTGGCAGACCTTTATTTTTCAGCAGGGCATAGGAATATAGTTCTAGGGGAAATGAAAGAGGGGAATATAAAATCTAGCAATGCATTTGAATTTTTTCTTTTTAATTGTGTTTCCAAAATAAAGTCTGAGAGTCTACAGGGATGGGGATAGAAAATAACTCATTAAATTAACATGGAGAATTACATGGGAGTTTTTTAATGAGAAAAACCAATAAATATATAAAAATATATATATATATATATATATATATATATATAATATAA
>ML677335.1:19950871-20001087 GCA_007922305.1 Dermatemys mawii | reverse complement strand
TATTCTATTTTCTTTTATTCACTGCCCTCTAGAGGTCTTACAAAATAAATTAGATTAAGAGAAAATGTGTCTGCTACAATGACTGTCAGTTGTTGCTGTGAATTGGTCAATCCAATATGTTTTAAAATAACTATATATAGATTCACCACCAGTTGAATGTGCCATCTGTCTGAAAAAGAAACAAAGAAATTATTGACTGAAAAAGTCCACTTTTCAATTAAATTAAAAGAAAAGGTGTATGTCACAGATCTTATTTTAAGAGTACACGACAAAAACTATGTGGCATTATACTACAAGAAAATTTATATGCAGTACTCTTATCAATAAGATTTATAGTGTAGTCTTAATCATGTTTCAGATGTTTCTAACTCTCTTTTTCTCATTAGTTTTCAGTTACAGGTATTATATGGTAAATAGATCATCTTTATAGCTGAACAACACAAGTTTACTAAATCTTTCAAACTTGCTGTTAAGGGTCCGAAAGAAAGCAGGGCACATCCCTTTTATTTAAAATATTAACACCTACTCTAACAAATATTTCCTCCATGGACCTGAAAAATCTGAGCTGTGATCTTTCTGGTTTTGTTGCCACAGAGTTATAGCAATAGTAGCAAATTTAATTTTAGAAGAAATGGTTCTTTCAAACTTTTATTTAGGGTATGTCATTCTACAGACAATAGCAAATCTCATTTCTTAGGATATTAGATAGATGGTAATTGGTCCATCTGAAATGATAATTGCATTTTTTTTTAAATGACTGTCTACTTCTGGACTTCTACAAAAGTGTTTTGAAGGGTTTTTAAAACATTGCATTTCACTTTTAAAGTAAAACAAACAAAGATTGAAGAGTTTTCAACATTGTCTTATTGTTTGATTCTAAGCTCTTTGAGACTTGGACCATCATTTTGTTGCGTGTGTTTGTACAGTGCCTCACACAAAGGGGTCCTGATCCATGACTGGGTCTCCTAGGCACTACCACTAATCTGATAAATAATAAGCATTTCTTGTAATTTGTTCTGATGATACAAACTGTGTGACAGCCTTCAGGGCATTAGTATTTCATTCTTAAGTAGCAGGGAAAGATCACTTTTTCTCACTGATATTAAAATTATCTAATCTCTCTAGGTTTTCGTGTTATATACGTCTCATGGAATGGCTGCAATGTATATATATTAGTTTGTTTGTTCAAAGTAAAATTCAAACTAAAGGCCCTTCAGTCTTGGGACTTGTCTACACTGGCAAGTTTTGTTGCCAAAAACTGTCCTTTGGTGACAAAACAAGAGCCTACATACTACAATATAAAACGAGGAATACTTGTGGCACCAAGGTGCCACAAGTATTCCTTGTTTTATTTACAGACTAACATGGCTGCTAATCATAAACTACACACTACAATGGGACTTTTGTCACAAAAAACCACCCAGTTTTGGTGACAAAAATGTTCCACCTCTTGGAGAGACTATTGTTGTTTTCCCCTCCCTTTATTGTCAACAAAGAGCCAAAGTAGATACTGCTGATTGTTTTGTGGACAGAACTGACTTTCACCAGTATCCCGCAATGTCTGCCCTTATTGTTCTGTCTGGTGTGTTGACTTCTGCTGCCCTGCAGGCATGCGCCCTCTCTTTTCAAAGCTCCTGGAAGTATCTATGTGCTGCTCCATTTGGAGAACAAACAACGAGCAAATCATTGCAATGCTCCTGTTCTGCCCTGCACCTGGAACACAGCAGCTTTGCCATTCCTCAGCATGGAGAGCTCACAGCTACTCATGATGCTGCTCTTGGCAGCTGAGGGGGCTGTAGGGAGAACTCAGAGAGAATCCTAAGATGCGTAGCAATCCCCTCTTCCTTCCCACAACATTTCAGTGTAGGATTGTGTAGCGGGGTGGCTACCTGCTCCCAGCCAGAAGGGCTTAAAACAGCCCGGGAATGGGTTGTGGCTGGGAGCAAGCTCCCAGGCTGATTGGGAGAATAGGCTCAGCTGGGTGGCCATGCCCCAAACACTCTAGCATACATAATACAGAAAACTAGAATACAGACAACTGATGTATGTATACCATAACCTTTGGGCCAGAATGATCTTAGTTTCTAATTTATTTGGGACTGCTGTGTCACGGAGCAATTCAAATCTCCTGATAGAAAAGAGTTAAAGAGGAAGTCATCCATTGCAAACTATAATTTACAGCAGAGCACTTTACTAATCAGGAGATGTTCAAGAGTGAAGCAAGAAAGCTCTAAAGCACTTGCTTTCCTGAATCTGTTCATTATGTATTACACTAGAGGGATGTAAAAGGTGTTAGAAAATACCTAGAGAGCATTACTTAGGAAAAAAAAACACTTAATAGAAATATCTATAAAGACCATGTGAATTAATTCAGGAGATGGGGGAAGTGCAAGAGGGAGATAAGCCACTGAACTTGTTGTAGTCTCATAGGGAGCAGTGGGAAGTGAGAACAGTGCAGTTTCCCCTCCTTTCTTTAATTTCTTCCAACACCTCAATTCATTCCTCTAACAACCACTGCTGAAGGAAGCTGTACTACTCTATTATCCTCTCCACTTCTCTGCTGCTCCTTTGTCCAACCTCACACACACAGTGGAAGTATCAAAGAGGATCAATGCCTGAATTCTGAGTCTGCTTTGTAGCAGTTACTGCAAGCCAGCATTGTACTCCTAGGCTTTCCCTTATCTGATAGAAACTCACTATCTTCCAATAACCTGTTTCAGAGATAAGCATCCTGATTTTATGGATGGAAAGCATGGTCAGCTCCTTCCTGGGAAATTCCATGAGATGAGTTTTGCAATATGACAGTGTGACTCAAACAAATCTGTGCATAATGCAGCAATATTTTGAGACTTGGACAGTTTAAAGCTGGTAATGTCTGTCACTGATCGACTAGATTTTCAAATCAGAACTAAAACCTGTAGTCAGTTGTTTTTTCAGCACCAATTTTGTTTTATTTTTACCAGATGTTACCTGATAACTCTCTCACAATAGAGGTAACAGATCTTTCTCACATGGATGTATTCTTCTTCACATTAGTCACAAAGACATTTTGCATACTGTTTTAATTGTCTGTGCATTCCTATACAAAAATAGTATAGTGTGATTTCTAATGTTTTCATGAAAGGTATGAACAAAAACATGCTGAAAACGTTCATTAAAACAAAAAGGTTTGCTGAAATTGTTTATTATCTGGTAGATATTTGGCCTGTGAATTATGACCTGTTATAGTCAAATAAATTGGAGTTTGTAGCCTGCGTCCTAACAGCAAGGTATCTACATATACAAAGTCATTGCTGCAGTTGAAAGTACTTAGTGCCTTTTCTGACATTCTCAGCACCGTTAATTTGTACATAATTAACTTATATAGAAAAATAACACTTGTTTGTTTATCTGTCATAATATTTTTCAGACTTTACTTGGTTATCTTAGAAATACTTAGATAGATGATAGACAGGAGGATGTATGTTCTGTAGATTTCCTCTGTTGGATTTTTTACTTGCTAATCTAGAATTTTGCACTGAAGGCAAAGTCTTGAAACATTTTATTTATTCAAAGCATAATACTTTTATTTCAGAAAACATAAAGATTTTCTTTTGAATATTGAATAGAGCTGGTTGACGCTTCTCAACTGGAAAATATTCCCAGTGAAATATGGGGTTTTGTCAAAATTGTCATGGGGAAAATGTCAATTTGAACTAGGGTAACCAGATAGCAAGTGTGAAAAATCGGGACAAGGGGTGGGGAATAATAGGGGCCTATGTAAGAAAAACCTCCAAAAACTGGGGCTCTCCCTACAAAATCGGGATATCTGGTCACCCATATTTCAACAACATACTTTTTAACAGGAAAATTCAAAATGAATCATTTAATTTAGGGTTGACATTTCAGAATGAAATATTTGTTTCAGCTGGAAATGTTAGAATTTTTGTTTTGACCTTACATACTGAAAATGTTTCAGAATGTTTTGTTTTGTGACAAATTTTGATATTTTCCCCATAACCCATTTTGTTGTAGAAATGTACAGAAATATAGGCATTTCATGCAAGATGGAAATTTCATTTTCTGAACAGCTCTTATTTTTAACCAAATTGCACACGCTTGTTAAATGAGAATTGTTTTTCCTTTCAGTCCAAGGTCAAAATGCCACAAGAGCTGAGAAATATTCAGATAAAATGTACAAACCAGGTGCTGCAAAAATATATTGTGCTTCTAATCTCTATACCCTTGGACTAATGACTTATGGAAATTTCGTTCTATATAGGATAATGTTTTTGCTGGGTGAGGAATGCCTTCTGCATTGACACTTGATTATTATAATAATTTTTTGCTTAACATTCTTATTTCTTAAGCATCTAATTTCTCACACTATTGCACATTATTTAGAACGACTTTTCCTGACTACACAAATTAATCTGTAGACAAGTTCAGCAATATTTTGTGTTAAATGATCTAACCCAAGTTTTGAGAACTGAAGATAGCCCCATGCACTTAGATGACTTCATGGGAAGAACATCTGATAGGAGTTTAAAGGATTCTAAAGCTTTTTAAGGAGTCAGGTTTTAAATGTGCGGGAAACAAATGTCAGTTTGAAAGAAATTACATCATCTTCCTAGAACAGAAGTCTTCAATCTGTGGGGTGCGCCCCCTTCAGGAGGCACTGAATAAGGTTTATGGAGCACTGCTGGAACCCACAGCAATCCTCATAGGGATCCTGCCCCCAGTCTCTGACCCCTTATCCCTATCTGCATCCCTCCTTCTGGAGCTCTATCCCTGCTCCGGAACCTGTCCCTGCTTCCAGCTCCGTGGGGGCAGGAGGTTGCAGTTGGTAAGGTTGATGCTCATTAACAACCTCCACGATAGCTGTCTGAAGTGTTTCGGGGGGTCTCACTGAAAAGACAATTGCAGAATCTGTAAAAAATTTTGCCCTTAAACTCAAAAGGAGCAGGATAATCCAATGACTTCAAGAAGATCCAGGCCCTGCTCAGAAGAGTGGCTGCCAACCTGAACTTGGAGGTTGAGGTGCTAGTGGAGGAGTCCGACCTCTTTAATGTCATACCCTCCTCCACCCTGGCCACACTTGTGTTGCCCGTCCACCCAGGGGCCCTAAAAATTACTAAGTCTGAGTGGAAGACCCCCTCTTCCATTCCTCCTAAATCCAAGAAAGTGGAAAAGAAGTGCTATTCCCTGGCAAAGGGATATGAGTACCTGTATACCCAACCTCTAGTGGGGTTCCTGATCATCCATCATCAATGAAAAGGACAAGAAAGCAGCATACTGAAAAATAAAGATAGCAAGAAGCTGGACTTGTTTGGCAGAAAAATTTATTCGACAGCCAGCCTGCAATTGTGGGTGTCTAACCATTAGAACCTGCCAGGCAGGTGCAACTTGAACCTGTGGGACTCCATCAGTAAGCTCAAGGAGGGCCTTTCATAGGACCAAGCCCAGGAGTTCACAACCTTGGTGGAAGATGGCAAAACGGTGGCAAGAGGTGCCCTCCAGACGATCATGGATGCTACGGATTCAGTGGCGAGGGTAGTTGCTTCTGTAGTGGTCATGAGGCACAGCTCCTGGATAGTCCTCCAGGCTGTCCTAGGAGATGCAGTCTACCTTTCAGGATCTCCCATTTGAGGGAGCAGAGCTCTTTTCAGAGCTGACTAATGAATGGCTCCATGACTTTAGACTCCTGTGCCACACTCCATTCCTTGGGCCTACACACCCCTCAGCAGGCTTGAAAGCCTTCCATCTCTTCGGCCTCCATCAAGATCCTGTGGTGTCCCCCAGTCTAGCTTCTACAGGAAGAAGGACAAAGACAAAGGATTTAAATGGCATCCTTCTTTGTCTTCCTGTTCCTCTGCCCAGCCTGGTTCTTCCAGAGACCAAGGCAGAACAGGAATTGCCATGTTTTCTGCTCAATTCGGGGGATTGACAGAGACGTCTAGTCAGATGCTTTTCTGCCCCTCTGGTCAGTGGTTCTGTTATATGTTTTTCCCCATCCCCAGTGCTGCTCATAAAGATCAAGCAGGACAGGGCGAAGGTCATCCTCATAGTGTCAGCTTGGCCATGTCAGCACTGCTTTGGGATGCTGATGGACCTCTCGGTGGCTGATCCCTTACATCTATCACTCAAATCGGACCTCCTGTCCCAAAAACACTGAATCAGGCAGCTCTGCACCTGATGGCTTGGCTGCTGCATGGTTAAATGCAGAGGAGCAGGAGTGCTTGGCCGCTGTCCAGCAGGTCCTGTTGGACAACAGCAAGCCCTATACCAGAGCAACCTATCTGGCAAATGGAAGCATTTTGCTTGTTGGACATTGGATAAAGGCATTCCGCCCAAGTGGGCCTTGCTGCAGTTAATCCTGGACTACCTTCTGCATCTCAAGCTCCAAGGCCTTTAATCTATCAAGATCCACTTGGCTGCTATTTTGGGCTTTCATTTGCCACTCCAGGGTAGGTCAGTTTTCACCCAGGACATGACTGTCAGGATCCTCAAGAGCCTCAAGCTCCTCTACCTGTAGCTTAGGGACCCATTCTGCCATGGGACCTGAATCTTGTCCTGTCACAGCTCACAAGACCATCTTGGAATCTCTGGCATCCTGCGTGCTATCTCCATCTCTCTGTCTCTCTCTGTCTCTCTCTCTCTTTCTGTCCCCCCTTTCCTGAAAGGTCATGTTCCTGGTTGCGATAACATGTGCCTGCCAGATCTCTAAGATTAGAGCTCTTACTTCAGAACTTCCCTATATGGGATTTTACAAAGACAAGGTCCAGCTATGGCTGCACCTACTTTCTTGCCCAAGTAGTCTTTTTTTTTTTCACATGGGCCAGGACATTTATTTACCTGTCTTTATTCCAAAGCTGCATAAGTTGGAGGAGGAGTGTAGATTGCCTAGATGTCAAGAGGACACTAGGCTTCTACATTGAAAGGACCAAGCCATTCTGCAAGTCGATGTAATTGTCCATTGCGGTGCCTGACAGGAAGAAAGGTCCAATGTCTGCTCAAAGAATTTCTTCTTGGATCACTGCCTGCATTCACTGCTGCTACAACCAGGCAAAGGTGCCCACTCCAGTGATTGTAACTGCCCACTCAACTAGGGCTCAGGCCTCTTTGACAGCTTTCCTAGACCAGCCCACAGGTGGCTCCACAACAGGTTTTGGCGCTCCTGTGAGGGGTCCCAAATTGACTATGGCCCCTTGGGCACAGGCCTCATGGGCCCATACACTAATCCTCCACTGTTTATAATCACTCAGAGTCCAACTCTTTCAACACACTGTGGTCTGCTTTGCAAAGAGAAGTCATGACTCCTAGGGTATATGTGTTGCAAAAGAAGGTATGTTCTTAACTTGGTGTAGCTAAACTGTGGTAGCAAACTTGGGTTAAAATAACAGCAAAGACTCAGCAGCTCAGCTTTTCATTTTGGTTAGCAGATCAAATTAAAGCCTTTAGGGGAGCCTGGGGTTGAACTCAAACTGCTATCATGATTAGAAACCAAGTTGCTGTGTCTATGTCTACACTACAGACTTTACAGTGGCGTAGACTTTGGCTGCTGTAAAGATGTCTCATTTAGCCACTCTATGCTGATGGGAAAGACCTCTCCCATTGACATAATTGTATGGTGGCAGGAGAAGCTGTCCTGCTGAGATAGCACTGTGCACATTACCACTTACACTGGTGAAACTTGCATTGCTATGGGGTGTGTTTTTTTTCTTACCCCTAAGCAACGTAAGTTTTGCCAACATAAGTGGTAGTGCAGACATGGCCTTAGTCCTCTCTGCTACTTGAACCTGATTTAGCTAATGTGAGTAAGATAACCCAAGTTAACTATGTACCCTTTTTTTGCAATGTAGATATACCCTTATATTCTGTTCCCAGCTTTGGAGAAGAGAGCTGGATCTGCTTGTTAGAACAAGGAGAGTGGGTTAGCCCTCAGATTACAGGAGGATTATTAGTTCATGTACTTAGAGTCCTCTTCTCACCAGTAGACTAAACTCCCATTCCTTCCTGCAAGTCTGGAATAGTGCGTGTATTGGGAAACCTAGGTAGCATGAAGTCTTGAAAGAGAGAGTAGCAAAAGACCTTTATTGAATCTCTGTTTGTTGATAAACTTCCTTCAATATTCTCCAGCTCCAAAGGAGAAGCACATCATAGCTCCTTTGTTACTCCTGAAATGAACAAAGCATTCTGTCATATAAGATATCTCAATTCTTGAGAATCAATCATTGAGGCATGATGGGGGTTTTTTTCCTTCCCAGTTCCCCTGCTGTGTACTGAGGTAATTCAGACAAAAGAAGTCCTTTATGCCTTTTTTATCTTAAGGATATTGGATTCCTCAGCGTAAGTGGGAGATTGTAAAAATTGCTTTTACAAGAAAAGTAAAAATAAATAAATAAAAAGGTAACTAGGGCCAAATGCAGAGGCAGTGTATAAGTTACACTCCATTCAATTCACCTACCTCCCAATGTGTAAATGAGAGTGAAGGATTTGATGTTGGTGTAACTTACACACTGAGTAGCTGTAAGAATTTCTAAATCAATTCAGAAGGTTGCTTAATTATTAATACCATCTTATATCCTTTTGTTAGTAACTTTTTTATACTCTTACTCTGGCCTCTTGGCATATATGTTACACCGATTTGCTGTACTTTCCTATACATTTAAATACAAGAAAACTTCAGAGTTATGAGCACGTTGGGAATGGAGGTCGCTCATAACTCTGAAATATTCGGAACTCTGAACAAAATGTTATGGTTCTTTCAAAAGTTTACAACTGAATAATGACTTGACACAGCTTTGGAACTTTACTATGCAAAAGAGAAATGCTGCCTTTAGCCATCTTAATTTAAATGAAACAACAGTTTCCTTAACTTGTCAAATCATTTTTAAACTTTCCCTTTATTTTTTTTAGTAGAGGTAGTCAACATTTAACACAGAGCTGTGCAGTACAGTATTTGCGGGTTTGGGGGTATTTTTGTCTCTGCAGCCTGATTGTGTGCACCTGGTTCCAAATGAGGTGTGTGGTTGACCAGTCAGTTCATAACTTGGACGTTTGTAACTCTGAGGTTCTACTGTACTTTCAGCCAAATTAAGAGACACTGTGTAAGATAAATGTCAGTATTAGTAAGTGATTATATGTCTGCGGGATTCAAAAATATTTTAAGTTGATGTAACATGCACTTTTTAGGGGAAGGAGAGTGTGAAGGTTTCATCAGTTCAGATGACCTAAACCCAAATGGTCTGTCCTTTGAACTCAGTCAAATGCTTTATCTTAAAGAACTTATTTACATTTCAAAAATATAGTTGGTGGATGCAGGATGCTTGTACATCTAATAAATAGATGCAGAACAAAATCAACCAAGTGCTTACATTTGGCAAGGTCATACAGTGCCTAATCCTATTTTCTTTAATTTCAGTGAAGTTTATTTTTGCATATTTAGTCGTAAAAACTTCCTTGAGTGCTTTATGATCAACTATTGTTTATGCAATAAAATATTTTGTCTATTCCATTTATCTCTGAGGTCTGCCTGTTTTCACAAAGTATGTTAAAGTTTAATTCAAGTCCTATAACTTTAAAAATGATACTTTCTAGATGCCCAGTATTTGAGTGGATGGTTGATGAGGAAAGAGTATACTTGCTAACAAATGATTTCTTAAATTACATAGGTATTGTTTTTAATGAAAATAACCTTTAAGAAGTGTCAATTGGCTTAAGTTTAACAGGTGATTATGAATGGGATGGGCTTTAGAGGCAGTTGGATCACGTGTATAGAGCATTGTACTGGTACTCAAGAGACTTGGTTCAGTTCCTTGCTCTGCCACCACTGGCATCCTGGATAATTTTGGACAAGTCACTTCCCTGTACCTCAGTTTTGCCATCTGTAAAATGGGGAAAACATTGAACTCCTTTGTAAATGGTTTGAAAGCTACTGATGAAAAGTGCTATATAAGAGCTGTATATTATTATTTTTATCTGCTCTAGGTTTCTAGTTTAAAATACAGTCCAGTTAATCATTAGCCAACCATTTTAAATATGTGATGCCGTGTATGAAAAGAGTTGGTCCAGAGACATGTTGGCATGACAATATGAGGAAGTTTTCTCTACTCTGCACATGTTGCATATATTCTATAGCTAAATATTTTAACTTCAGTCCCGTGGGTTATTAATACAACCAGAGTGTCAGGAACCAAGGCATGGGTGGTCATGTCCAGTGGTTAGAGCCACAGGCAGTAAGGCCCAAGTGGTCAAGCCAGAGATGGTAGCCAAGGTGTAGAGCTAAGGCTCACATCAAGGTTGAAGCATAATATAGGAGATGGAATTAATAGCCAGGAACCAGAGAGCTGGGTAAGGAGGCAGGAACCCGGGATAAGTGAGGATCTGTCTCATCTGCAGATCAGAAACTTACTTTGTTGTACAGATAAATTCCTGGTACTCCTACCAGGCTGAAATAATAGGTCTGGGCTAATCAGAGGTCGTGGGATGGGCTGGCAGTCCTCTCTACTGAGGCCAGATTGTCCTGCAGGGACTGGTCTCCTTGGTTTTATGCCATGTTGGTGGTGACGTGGAAATGCCGCTTCCCTGGAGCCCCACACACCTGGGCTGAACGCTCCAACTCCTCATACAGAGAAGGCGGATCCCCTGTAGCTCTCTGCTCCCTACTCATTATTTAATTTGCTTGCTCCCTTCCTCCAACAACTTTGAGTAAATTCACTACAGTAATCTATCTGAGAACTCCTTCCAAGACAAACCCAAAATTAAAGGCCTCCAACAGAAAACTGTTTCAGCTTGTATGATCATTTCATGCTCACCATTTGAAGCTATGATATGCCAAGTCCTATTAATTACACAAATTACTTTACCATATAGTTTTTAAAATAACAAAAAAGCTCCTTGAACTTACTGTAGCCAACTTGTAATAAATCAAGCAAATTGTTTCCTGATATAATTATTTACTAGAAATTATAATCAACTTTCTGTATTCTAGTCCTAATTTGCCCAATTTATTATTTGTCAGTGTTTATTTTAATTTTTCATCTTTCATACTGTATCTCTTGGACTTTCAAAAGCATAATATAAAGATTGAATGGTTCTAGTAAGTTTCAGATTTAAAGATTCTCTTTCATTCAGTCTGGATCTTTAGAAGCGTCAATATTTGGTGAAATCATGAGGCAAATAAGGTGAAAATCAGTCTGCAGCAGTAGAAACACAGAATTTTGACAAGTCACTGTTTACGTTGTTGTTGTTGTTTATCACGTATGTTGAATTAGTACTGAAAAGACTCGGTAAGGATTGGGGTGTAGGATTGCCAACACTTCCGGTTTCACCGGGAGTCTCCCAGAATAGAGCCTTATCTGCTGGAGGCTACTGAAGCAGAATTGGGAGATTTTACGTCGCTAAAAGTCCAACGGGGCAAAGGCAGGATCCCTGCCTGTCATGGCGCCACACTGCTCTTGCCCCAAGTACTGACTCTGCAGCTTCCATTGTCTGGAAATTGTGGCTGGAAGGACGGTGGATAGGGGGCTCCACATGATACCCCTTCCTGCAGGCATTGCCCCCACAGCTCCCATTTTCATCCAAAGGTCTCTGAGAGCTAGAGCCTAGAATGATGAAAGTATGAATTCTGACCATTCAGCTCAGTAGGATCAGGATGTTAATTCTGAAAACACTTTCATTCTATTACTTGGATGTGTTTATGCTAGGGTTTCCCTTTCCTCCCCCCAACTTCCCACTGCTAGGAACTCCCCTAATAGTATCAATGACTGGAATACTAATACAGACACACCTCCAGGCACCTGACAGCATTTTAAATACTTATTAGCTAATCCTGCCCTTAGATGGACTATGCTGGCATTAACAAGCAGCTGTTTACACTCAGTGTCCTGTGTATATGAGCACTCCCACTGTTGTTCCTGCTTCACTTCTGTTTAGGAACAAATATTCAACCAACTGAATTTTAGAGGAACTTTTGTGCTATCCACTCTGAAGATAAGTTGCATCCACTCCTGAAAGCAGTATTGTTCAGAGTAGGCATTTTAGATAATTCCCATTTCTGCTGTATCACACCCATTTTGTCAGATTTACCCTCAGACATGAGACTCTTTAGCTCAATCACAAGTTTTACCTGAGTTGGGAGACAGGAGCAATCTGTGGGATAGGGGAGTACTATGAATAATGGTTTCTACATGCAGTTGGTATCTGCAGTTATTCCTGTGGAAGCTTTCTGCAACTGATACTTAAACAGCAATATGTACAAATATTTATAACAAGTTTGCCATAATGAAAGTTTGCTTTGTTTATGACTATATAAAGAATTGTGTAATTCAGGTAAAGCAATATTAATCACAAAACATGTTCTTGTATTGCCTCCCTAAGTATTCTGTCTTCCTCCCTTTTGACTACACTGTTTACTAGTAATTCTGACCCTGGTTCGTCATGCCTCATCAAAAATAATGAAGCTTGACAAATGCAGCTTTATATTCGATAGCTTTCCTCCCACAGTATTCATATACCAGCCTTTTCTCTATGTCCGTTTTAGGACTTCTGGACATAAAAACAAATAATTTTGTCAATCATCTTTTTTCAGAAGAGTAAATCATTTGGGAGTTTCTGTTTTAAGCAGTTTTATTGGTTTTTGTTTTGTTTTTTTGACTGTGCAGCTTCACCAAATCATGAGTTTATAACAATGCCTCAATCCTCATCAGTCTAGGCAGGTTTTGTTTTCTGTTTTTACTGTATCTGCTTTTAATAGGAAAACAATAACACCTTATGAAACTGAATGCCATAAACAGGGCCAAACATTTACTACATAGAACAAACCAGATACAGAGTTTATACAGAACTAATCAAATATCTGACTCTGATAAACCATAACCATTTTATTCTGTTCAAACTATGGTATCAGAATGGTGATAGATGCATTTGAAATAGACGCACATACTTTTTGAAAGCCATTGCATAAAATATCAGTAAGGAAATAGGTAAATATGATAAAGGACTTACATAGCTTGATATGTATGGGTATGGAGAAAACTTTGAGTAGGAACTTAAAGTATATTTTGCATTGGATAGAAATTCCAGACACGTCTGCTCTTGTACTCTTTTTTTACCCCTCTCGCCCCCCCCCCGCCCCCGCAAAAAATGCAGTTTTCCTTAAGTTCTTGCCCAGGTTGCCTGGGAGAGGATATTTCTGGTCCTGTTAAAGACCTAACAGAAAATATGATTGACTGCTATACAGGTGATTATTCATCAGTGCCATAATCTCTCTATCTAGTATGTTACATATACATGCAACTTGTGGCTGGCTTTCTGAATTTAAAATCAATTTCCATAACTTAATAATTTTAATGCAAAAATAGTGACTGGAGTTGTATACTAACTTGCTAGTTAAGAAGGATTATGTCTATTTTAAGCAAAATATTTATATTTTTTCTACCAGTTTTTTGAATTCTTTCCTACTTATTTGTACAGTGCTAATAGTGTTCCAAGAGTTCTATAGATAACTACGGCATTATGTCTGTTGTACTCCATAGTCTTTGAAATGGGTGATGTTTACCTCTTAATAAGACAAGAGAATGCACTTTACATCTATTTTGAGGAGAGGACCAGAATCGTTCTGATAGCAGTAAGAAGCTGGGTATAAAAAGCAAATAGATATTCAGGTTTTGTCTATGTTAGCCTATTTTGCAGCATTTGTGCAGGTGCCCCAGTGCTAGCAAAGGTGTATGCTCTAGCTTAAACTGAGAAAATGTGTTCTTACCACTGTGTTATTTCAGAACAGAATTAGATGAGATGAAGGCAAAATGCTTTTGGCTCCATCCATCCCAGAACTTGCTGAAAGATTGGTAGCATCAACACAGCTGTGCCATTTCTGATAAAATGGGTAAGAAATTATGTAGTGTGGATGCATCCTGGGAAAGGCAGCCCCAGACAATGCATGACATTAAGGTTCCTTCTTATCGAATAAATTGTAGATTATAATGGCACCATAGAAGAAAATAGGAAATAACCTCCTCATAGTGCCTTACTTACAGAAAGGTAAGAGATCAGTGATATGAAGAGATAGAGATGGGGAACTCATTACTGAATAATGCAGAATGGTGATCTGCTTTAGCCTGTCTTGTATAGTTTATTTTTGCTTTCAAGTTACCCAAATGAAGTGTATTATGGATACAGCAGATACCAGAAGCAGTGGTTTATGATAGAAGCACTTTGTAGGTGCCAGAAGCGACATTTAATATGATAAGAAGGAGGCTTAGGAACTTGTTTTCTATCCAGGTTATCTTGGGACATATTCAGGGCCAGATAACACAGAACAGACTACAAACCTCTGCGTGTGTTTAAGGAGTGGTGCGAAGCAGCAAAAGGTGACTGACTATAGGACAGTGGGAACAATTTTGTAGACTGCTTTATACAAAAGTTGGATGGGTTACATCTGAAGTAACAAGACTTTAGAAAGAACAGTGTTCTGAGGAGGTGTTTAAAGTATGTTTCTAGGGACAGAGGCAAGTGTAGAGAGAGAGTAGAAAGAAAAAAGTAAGATGTATATGGATGAGAAGGACAAATATAAAAGGATTGTATTCATTGTAATGGAAATGAGCTATTGCAAACTTGATTTGGGTTTTAGGAATGTTAATCTAGAAAGAAATGTGACATGTAAATGTGAGTTAAGTGTCTGTACAAATTGAAGAAGTTTAGCAAAGAAAATAGGCTACCTAGAGGCATACTGATGTAAGAGAAATTTTGATATTATGAATATACTGTAATTAAAACCTGGCAAGAATATAATAAGGCAGTAATAGCAATACCTATATATTCTTCACCCCATGGGCTGCAGTCCTGCTCCTACTGAACTCAGTGGAATTTTGCCCAGGACTATGGGGGGAGTAGTGACAGACCGTCTATATTTGTATAAGATACAGTGGTATGGGGAAGAAATTTTTCAAAGAAGAGATGGAAATGTAATGGAAGAAAGATATTTTGTATAAAAGGGTATCTGTGTAGTCCTGAAATGGGGCATATGAGAAATTGCAAATGCAATTTCTGAAAAATATGTTGTAATAAGTTGTAAAAAATGCCATAAAGTGTTTAGCCAAAAACAACAAGCAAATTATTAAATAATTGGAGCAAATAAATATCTTGGAAAAAAGTGAAGTGATTTAAATGGGGGATTTTAACATGGAATAGAGCACTCTTGAGGAGGAACTGTAATATGAGTACACTGTGTATCTATAGCACAGTTTATAGTAGGGTTGTTTTTTAAAACTGCATGAGTCAATCAGTTAATAAGTAAGAGAGCAACACTAGATATTAAGTATACTTGAGGAAATATTTTCAGATATAAAGAAGGGAACTTTAGAAAGTAGAATCAGAACAACTGAATTAGGAATGTAATGACAGCTAAAGAGAGGAAATAATAGAGCATTACTTAAAAGGACAGAATTAGGGAGGGGCAATGTGTCTTAAAGCCATAGGCGTTATATGACTGCTATATTTGGTAGGGCAATGCATGTATGAGAATGTGTACACATGCTGAAGCCAGCTCCCTTGGTTCACTGGATCTCACCACCCATTTGGAGTGGTGCCTATGCTGCGAGTGCTGGGAGGTAGAGTCAGGATGGCTAAATAGGGGAGCCCCAGCTGCTGATGTGCTCTGTGGCAACCTGAGTGTTGGCACTGTGGTCTCTCTGGCATCAACTACTGGAGCGATGGTACCACTCTGGTGCCTCCCAGTGCTGCTGTGGCTGCCTTCCTGCCCCATCCCCTCCATTTTCCTCTTCCCACTGTCTCTTGCCCTTATCCCTCTTCCCCCATTCCTCCATCCCCTTGCCCCATTTCTCTGTCCACTTCTCTTCCCCACCCTATCCTATCCCCTTTTTCCCCCACAGCCTCTTTGCCCCTTCCCCCATTTCCATCACCCCCCCACACCTCATCCCTTTTTCTCTGCCCCCCGCCACAGGCACACACAGTTGTACAGGAAACAGGATGGCGGCCATATAGGCCTCCTAGCACACATAGAAGACAATGATGGGTGCTGGGACCCAGGAGGTAGCGTCACAGAGTGGTGCTTGCAGAAATCTGGGGCGGTGTCATGTGACCTCATGTGCCCCCTCCCCTATGTCTTCCCTCTGTTTTGGGGGCACAGTGCCATTCCAAACTGTGCCCAAGAAAAGCCACCCCTGCCCTCTCCTCTTTTCCTGCACTAAGCATAGGAAAGGAATAACAGAGAATGTGGCCTTTTACACTGTACTGCATGCAAAGGTTTAGAGATTAGGTAGAGTTCTACTGTGCTGTGGCATCTGTCTAGACCAGTGGTGGACAACTGTGGCCTGCAGGCCACACCCAGTCTGTCAGGGTAATCTGCTGGTGAGACATCAGACAGTTTGTTTATATTTGCATGTTCCATTCCCGGCCAATGGGAGCTGCAGAAAACATGGCCAGTATGTCCCTGAGGCCTGCGCCACTTCACGCAGCCTGCCAGTGGATTACCCTGACATGCCGCAGGTTGCTCACCACTGGTCTAGACTGAAAACAAGGAAATGACAAACTCTCATAAGTCCTTGAATCAGGCTTCAGTCTCAAGCTCTGACCTGTGAACAAATACATTTTAAAAGCCCAAATGGGAGGTCTTCATGAACATATTTGATGCATATGTTTTTATTTAGCCCAGTAGATTGCTGGTATAAACTCCTAATCAGGCTTTCCTTGAAATTGATCTGAAGCTTAATGGGACTAGGTATTTACCCTATGTCCTCTACATGTGAATACAGAGAAGATTATGGCACAAGGCCTAAGTCTTTGCCCAGAAGTTACCATTGGTCAATATGGGTTGGTTCTTACCCTTGTGGATTGTCATTATGCTTTATTCATTAGAGAGATGAGCACATGGTCAGCACTAAAATTATTATATTAATGTAATAATAGATAACAAATACTGGGAAATAAGGATAGGAGGTGTAGAAACAATGCAATAGGAAAACATTTGACACTGTACCACAAACTTCAGGGTGAACAAAGCACGACATAGAGGAGAGTTATTTTAATGGATTAGAAATTCTTGGGCAAGGAAAAAGTACAAGGACTTATTACTGTGAAGTAGAGATACATAACAAGCAAAGTGCTAAGACAATAAAGGACTTATTTTAATTAACTGGGAGAGATTTACCATTGGTACAACTCCCTTGCTTTACTAGGGATGAGTCTGGCTCCTTGCATTGAAAGGACTTTGTGTCATGAACAATTTCAAAGTAACTACACTTTTTGTTGAGATTCAGTTGACAGGGGAACAAATAAATAGTAACAGAGCAAATACATTCAAAATGATTCTGATAATGTAGGCTTATGGCCAAAGTGGTTTTGTTCTTCATTGGAAATGATTTAATCATCAGAAACTTGATAATATAAAAGAGAATGCTATAGAATATAGATCAAAGGAAAAAAGAAACATGGGATGATCACTGAGAGACACTAAAATCATCTGTGCAAAGTGCTTTACTGTAGCAGTGATAAAACAAACAGTACCGTAGGTGACAAAGAGTCCTGTGGCACCTTAAAGACTAACTAAAGTATAGAAGCATAAGCTTTCGTGGGCTAATACCCACTTCGTCGGATGCATGCAGTGGAAGTATCCAGTGGAAGTGGAAGACTGAATAGGGATTATGAATGGCTAGCTAACTACAAGAACAGTTTCTCTTCTCTCACTGTTCACAACTCCAGTTTAGCTGCTAGAGGAATACCTCACCCTCCCTGATTAGAGATAACAAGCCAGTTCAGCCTCATTGGACTAACTCTGTTATCTCTAACCTGGTTCTTGCCTACCTATTTATAACTGCCCCTGGATACTTCCACTGCATACATCCGATGAAGTGGGTATTAGCCCACGAAAGCTTATGCTTCAATACTTTAGTTAATCTTTAAGGTGCCATAGGACTCTTTGTCACTTCTGCAATTCCAGACTAAGACGGCTACCTCTCTGATTCTTAGTATTTTAGGTATGTACTTAGAAAATTAAGGGAATAAATCAGGAGATATTCTGGCACTATATAACACACTTTGACCATACTTGAATGGCATACAGATTTGGTCATTACGTTTTGGGAAGGGCATTGCAGCGATTAAAAAAAGTACTACAAAGGTGAAATCAATTGCTTTTTGTAGTGTTTAATTATGAAGTAATTCCAGCAGCATTTGACCTGCACATATGTATTTTTTAAAAAAAATAGCACAACAGTGTAATAGAGCATCTTCACTGAAGTACTACAGCAGCACAGGATGCAGTTGCGTTGATGCAGTGTTTCTTTAATTGTGTGAGTTAACTATGATTCATTGACAGCCTGAATTAATAGTAATGAACCTTTTCTCCCACTCTTTCACTGTCTTGTCTATTTTGACTGTGAACTTTCTGAAACAGGCATTGACTCTTACTAGTTGTATGTACAGCATCTGGCGCCATGGGTCCCAGTCTAGGCACTACCATAATACAAGTAATAATTCAAACTACTAATATTAATGAAACCAAGTAATGAATGTTAATTAGAGAAGTAAAACATAACTAATCATTTACAAAAATGAAAATTTTGCAGAGGAAGGATAGCTGAGTTAGTAGGGACTAGCCTGGGACTCAAGATCTAGTTTCAATTGTCTGTGCCACAAGAGACTTCCAGTGTGACCTAGGGCAAGTCATTTAGGAACGCTGTGCCTCAGAATCTCATCTGTAAAATGGGAATAATAATCCTCCTGTACCTCACAGGCATGTTATAAGGATAAATACACTTAAGATAGTTAGCTGCTCAAGAACTATGGTCATGGAGACTATAAAAGTACCAAAGATAGATGGGCCCCATAAACCTGCCACATTAATAGCTTTCTTATCTGCAAGACGCAAAGACTTGACCTCTGGTTAAGCTCCAAGTGTTATGGGTTGTTAGAGCAATCCCAAAATAACAAGACAGATGGGGCATGTATTTGTGGGAAGAGTTCTCTTCAGGGTTTAGGTTTCCCTATGTGGGAATAATTGGGCATATAATGTGAAAAAAAAATGAAATAGAAGAGGTAGGGAACATTGTGAGAAAAAAAGATTGTACAGGCAATAAACACTAACAGGGTTGCAGGGCCATTCAGTCATCCTACCATTGAAGAACCTCCAGGTTTCTCTCCAGGTCTTCTTACCTAAGAAGGCATTTGGTGAGTATCCACCACCTGTCACACTCCCACGGTAGTTCAGTTAATGTGATAGGCCCTGAATTATGTTCAGTGGGCTGTTTTTCCTTCAGTAAGGCTGAGTGCCTGATTAGGTCCTGTGGCACTGGGGAGCTGTTGGCAAAATGTGACGTTGTCCGCTTTTCGATTACTGCCAGTCCATCCCTCCAATTTTAACCTTTTTGGTTTCTGTTTTGAAGGGTTAGTTTTATTTCACTTCCAATGGAATTATCCATCTCCTGCTTAGTGTTTGAAAAATTCATTACCATGCCGGAATGGGCAGTAGCAGGGGAGTCTGGTTTACGCTGTGGTGCACTATATGGATGACTTCTTGTTTGCAGGGCAAGGCAGATTCTGAGGTGTGTTCCAGCTACTGCCCACATTCCGGGCCATGGCTGATAGGAGTGTGTGTGTGCGGGGGGGAGGGTGTTACTTTGGCTGATTGGGGAAAAAAGGGGGACTGTACATGAAACAGACTTATCTGAAGATTGAGTTAGATGAGGAAGAAATAATAATATGGGACTTGAACCAGGATGGTGGTAATCCAATAAACATGGGCTGCTTCTGGGTATTGGAATCATCCATGGGTTTTTTTGTTTTGTTTTTTGTTTCTAAAAAGAAGCATTTTCAGATTAGATTCCTAGAAAAATGTCTTTTTCAGTGTTTGACTTTGCTTGTGAAACACTCTGAATGTAAACACTTCCATTTGAATGTCATTTAGCATTTGTCTTTTTAAAAGCTTAAGTAATACTTCAAAGACAGAATTGTTGGATGTTTTTTAGGATTCAGTTTGCAGTGTTTTTTTGAAGAATTATTTAATGAAACTTACACACACTGCCAGTTTATGATCACTTTTTTTCCTAAATATTTATAAAACTGAATGTAGAGTTGGCAGAATTGATAATATAATGCATATTTTGAGTAGGCAGCTTTGTTTATTTTAGAAGTAGGAATAATTGATTTTTTTCAATATCTTTTGAAGATTCATGTTTGCCCAAAAGTTCCATATTAATTCCATGCACTCTACACATGAAGTAATACTTATGACCAGGTTTTGATACCATTACCGTGAGTTGGACCTTACTCCATAAGTGATCCCATTGAAGTTAATAAGACTGCTTGTTTTGCAAGGGATTTTTCAGCATGAATAAAGGTACCACAATCTTAGTTGTTCATGCTTCTGTTTTGACTAATACTTGCTTTATTCTCAGATTTTTGCTAATTGAGATGTTTCAATAAAATTATTTCCCTTAATATCTGGACATTGTATTTATGACTTTAAACCTCAGCACCTGCTAATTTTACCATTTTTTGTGACTAACTTTGTTTCTCTAATGAAATACAGACTTTACACCTAGAAAGGTGCAAATGTTAACTTCTCTTTTACAACAGGATATAACAGGTGATTGGTAAATGGATATGGAATCAATTGTAATATATGGCTTCAAATCAATGTCTGTGATAATGACAAGAAGTTGTCCTTCTACAGTTGCTTACTTGCTTATGCAAAATGAGATGTGATTGATTTTAACCCAGTGTCTAATGGATATTAACTGTAACATTGCAGTTTGCAATCATGCTGATAGTCACAGTTGAGAGTCCAAGGGTTGAATGGACATGGAGAATATGGCAGTCTAGGTGAAGGAACTCCTCCATAACACATTTCCAAGAACACTGTGAGCACTAATTCTATGTCTGTAGTACAAATCTACATCAGTATAACTATGTCACTCAAGAGTGAGAAAAATCCACACTCTTGAGTGGCACAGTTATGCCAAGCTAACCCACAGTGTAAACAGTGGTATGTTGACCGGAGAGCTTCTCCCATTGACATAGCTACAATCACTCATGGAGGTGGATTAACTATGCCAATGGGGGGAGCTACCCTCTCACCGTAATGGCGTCTTCACTAAAGCCTTTACTGAAGCACATGCTGATGTGAGAGGAGTTTACTTTCATTCGTATTTTTATGAACAGTGTCTTACTGGAAAAAGAAATGGGGAGTGTCTGTTTGCTTTCAAACAATTTTTGGAAGGTGTCTGAGAGAGAGGGACACAGAAGAGGGGCTAAGGGCTTACCTACCATTTGTAACCGCCTTTCTGCCTCTTTCCAGATAGGTAGACAATATCTCCTGTGTGTGTATATTACAGAGCAGGCTTGCATCCTGTCACAGTGGGTGAGTCTTTTTTAATTAAAGAGCTGCACAAAGGAAGATTATTTCTAGTGCACAACAGCAAGTTTCATTGATTCTACAAAGGTCAGGAACTATCTCCTAGAACTTTGTCTATTACCTGTCTATGTACACATATACAGAATACTCTCATATTAATCTTTGAGTATCTCCTCCCCAACCTGCTATGTACTTGGCAGGTTCATGAGTCACAGCAGAATCTTACAGACTCCCTCTGTCACACAGCAGAGATATTCAGGGGTCTCCCAGGCAGAGAGATTAGTGTTTGACACACTTTTGATTCTCACCATTTCCTCCCTGTATATAGGTACTCCCCTATAATGCCAGGTGTTTGACTTGCTGCTTTTTGGGTCTGGAAGATATTTTTTACATATAAGAAAACTGACAGACTGGCTTATTGTTTTGGATTTTTTTCACCTTTTCCAAGAGGACTTGTTTTGGGACTTGTTTTAACTGACACAATTTATGGTGGATTCCCAGTATGGAATACAAGTTAATAAAAGCTTATTTTGAGACAGTTATCCCTCATTAGGCATTACTCAGACTTTGGACCTGGCCATTTGTATGGCAGGAGGGGGCTGTAAGCCTCATTATCTTGTTCAGCTTTGAATTCTCTCATCTTAACACTTTCACCTCACATGAGGAAGGAGGCAGGGAATTCAACTGATTTACCTGGATAGGTGGATAGGACCCCTCCCCCTGCTAATGAATGCTATCACATTTTAGGCCACTGTAATTAGCTTGAAATTTGCCCTTTAATTTTCCTGTCAGCTAGTTGTTGCGGTGCTGTTTAACTCAAGTAAGTTGTTGGCTAATATATTACAGAGAGAGAAAAGAAGAAAGTTTGGAATGAGATGTATTCAGTGCTCCTGACTAGCTAAGAGTTGTATATATGGTGCTATTTTTGTTACCTCAACATTGCCACTCCCTCCCCCCGATGCTCACCCTCTTGTTTGTTGCATCTACCTGTTATGTCTTTGTCCTTTAGACTGTAAATTCTTTGAAGCGTGGACAGTTATTTGCTATATATTTGCATACAATGGGGCCAGCCACATTGGTGTCTAGCCAAAAATTTCATATGGCTTTTTATCTGATCCTCTTCTCTAAAAGGAATAATTGAATAAAAGCAGACATGAATTGTCAGTTGATGGGTTTGGAAAGAAATGATAGTGTAATGATAAGAGAATAGATTTAACAGTAAAGAAAAGAGTGAAGTGTTTCGCAATGCCAAGTTTACATTTACTCCTAAGATTTGAACTGAACAGTGATTAAATGGTGCCTTATGCAGTGCAACTACCTTTAATTACATTTATGGGTTATTTGGCTATATGTAAGGCTACGTTATAGCGATGAGTATTTTTAGTAAAAGTCATGGATGAGTCACGGGCAGTAAACAAAAATTCATGCCTCATGACTCATATACCCCTAACTAAAATTTGGGCCCAGGGATGGATGGGATGGGGGATATTCTGGGAGGAATGGGCTGGGACCCTCACTGGTAGGGTGACCAGATGTTCTGAGTTTATAGGGACAGTCCAGATTTTGGGGTCTTTTTCCTATATAGGGTCCTATTATCCCCCCATCCCCAATTTCTCACATTTGTTGTCTGCTCACCCTACTCGCTAGGCAGATGAGCGGCATAGGTGCCGTCTCTGTGGGAGCACCCATGGGGAAAAATAAGGAAGTGAAGAGCACCCACCAGCAGTTCCCCACCCTGACCCTCCACCCCAGCTCATCTCCGCCCCACCTCCGCCTCGGAGCACACTACTAGGTCCTGCTCTTCCCGCCTCTCCTTCCCAATACTTGTGAGGCGAAACAGCTGTTTCGCATGGCTGGGAGGGAGGAGACAATATGGGGAACACGGTGTGCTCAGGGAAGGAAGTGGAGGAGGGATGGGGTATTGGGGAAGGGATTGGAATGGGGGCGGGGAAGGGGTAGAGTCAGAGTGGAGACGGGGGGGCTTGAGTGACCCCAAGCACCAGGGGAAGTTGGTGCCTATGGTGGGCAGCAGTGCGCAGCACAGGACCCCCACTGGCAGGTTCCCTACCTGGCTTCGCATGCCTCCCTGAAAGCTACCGGCATGTCCCTTCAGCTCCTAGGGGAAGAGAAGGCCAGGGGGCTCCGTGTGCTGCCCCTGACACGAGCTGCACATGTGATGCCTGCAGGCAGGGGCAGCGCACAGAGCCCCCTGGGCCCTCTGCTTAGGAGCTGCAGGGATTTGCTGACCACTTCCTTCAGAGGTCCCTTTCCCTGAAGTAAGTGCTGCCCCGCACCCACACCCCCACTCAAGCCCTGAGTCCCCTCTCACAACGCGATGTCCCGAGACTGCCCCAGCAGTGGCAGGTGCAGAAGTCATGGAGGTCACGGAAAGTCACAGAATCCATGTGACAGAATCCATACGGACCCTTAGCTCTATGTCACTGAATATCACCTATTTCAAAGGAGTGGATACATTGAAACAAATCACTTTTGTCTAATCAATATGCTATACTCGTAAACAAGAAAAATGTAGAAGAATAAAAAATTATACTCTGAGCCTCGACTGAAGGCTCAGAAAGAAGAAATCTCTTTTCACAGTATCTTCCCATATAGATGAGGTGTCAGTGTTGGTTATTTAACTTGACTATTGAAACTGTCAAAAACTACTAAACCAACCTGAAAATACAGGCATAACTACGGTATCATGACTGTTGATCTAATACTTAACTCAAAGGGGAAAAAAATCACTAGTGAAATTGAATCAGTCCACATAGCTTTCTCATAAAATCTAATTTACTAAGACATTGACCTAAATGGCATGTATTCAATTCCACAGTAATAGTTTATTTTTATGCAAAAGCTGCATTGGATTATGTGGACTTGAAAAGAAAATCTTTCAGTACTACCATTCAAATTATCTAAAAATACTTTTTATAGTCAAAACAATAGTTTTTTTTTCCCTTTCCTATATTATATTTGTGTACTTTTTTGCTAGCAGCTATATAATTCTTAGAGTACTGTCAGATTAACAGCAGGATGGGTACTTTTATTTATGAGTAGTGGTTGTAACTATGATGTGTATGACAGCTTTTATCAGACCGATATTTTAGTAAGTAGAAAATAAAACAGTGTTTAAAATGAAAGACCAATCTGTCTATTGTATATAATAGCCAATATGTAGCAGTATAAAACTGAATGAAAAGTATAGTAAAATGTTTGTTTTCAACATACACTTTTGGTTTTTTATATGTTTGTCTGCCATAACTCCTTTGCCTCAGTGCAAATGTGCCTAAATATTTCCTATTGCTTACCTTCTGCAAGAATGTCCCAAACACTGATTGATGCTATACTATAAAATGTGTTGATTGTTTGTTTATTTTGCCAGCCACCTGGAAGACAGACACTGAGGGTCTTGGGACCTGATTCTGCCACTTTTACTCATGTAATATAGTACCTTTCTCCAAGAGCAGTCTCATTAGCCTATGGAATAAGCCACTACTCAGCATAAGTAAGAATAGGTGGAACTTGGTCTTTAGCTAGTTCTTGATTTAGGAAAACATCCTTGTTTCAGACAGTATTTAAGCACATCCTTAATTTTAAGTGCTGAAGTGCTCAAAGTTAAGGATATGCTTAAACAGGTGTCCTGAATGAAGATGGATTTGAGCACATATTCAAGTGCCTTGCTGAATCAGGGCCCTAAGCAACAGAGTCCCTTATCTAGTATCTTCTAGACTTGCTCCATGACTAGTGCACCTACGTATTATGCATATACATTGTTTTCAAACCATTTCTGGAAAGTCTCACTCACACACACACACACACACACACACACTCGCTCTCACTCATATATACTCACACTGTATCCCAACTTTAGAGGGATATTGAAAAATATGGTTTTATATTTCTACATCATAAATTTGGGATGGGTTCAGAACCCATAATGACGAGCACCATCTAACAGAATACATACATAGAACTTAAATGTTCAGTTCTTCATTTGCAAAATTTCCTGGGGGGTTAAAAAAAAAGTTTACAGTTAGTTTTTAACAACATTTTAAATTGGCTTTTGTCAGTTAATTTTATGTGTAGATTATTATACAGGAAAGTCCTATTCTTCCCTAACTACTGCAGAACTACAGCACTTCTATTTTGCCTGAAAATACACACCGACTTAAACAAAGGAGAAGCAAGCAGACCTTACAAACTTACACTTTTGTCTTATCACATCACTCAGGTCATAAGAAAAATGTAAGCCATTAAGTGAAAGTCAGAATCATCTATTTTATTTGAACATGCCACAAATCACAATAAATACACTTTATTATGCTAATTATTTAGTTCTCAGTCAACTCCAGATCCAGTGTTTCAGCTGCAATGTTAATATTATGACCTGGAGGTCTGACAGCATTAGGCTGTCTTAATTGTTAGGGTTACACATTAATATATGATGTGCTTATTTTGTCTCACAGTCCGTGTACCTTAAAGCATGATGCCAATTATTTTTATTTCCAAGCTGTCAGCTAGCAGGGCAACTCTACTTGTGCAGTCTTCCCTGAGGTATATGAAACCAAATGATGCACAAATAAGGAAAGAGAGATTTTACTGAGAGTGATTATTTTTAGGTGTTTTCTATATGTAAATTATTCTCTGGGGAAGTGTGCGTAATCGGAATTACTTATAAAAATATGTGAAATGAAGCTTTCTTTTCTGATGGAATAATTAGCGTTCAAGCTAATTTTGGTATTGTTTTCATTGTGTTCCTTCATTCCATAGTGATTGTTTTCTGTGTTTTATTTTCTGAATGGTTTTTTACTTCCTTCTCCTTGCTTCTGGCTGATACACAGCACCTTTTTCCCCAGCTGTGCTGGGAGAGGAAATACTTACTGATAAACACCTGGGACTCACTGGCAGTCATACTGTCTTTCCTTTAAGTAGTAGTTTTTGTAGTAAGACAATATTACTTTATCTAAAAGTAATTTCATTCACTTTCACTCACTCTGTCTCCTTTTAAGACCAGCATATGTGATGCAAATTGTGACTATTTGGGGAATCTATGTACAGCTTATGAATTCCAGGCTGGTTTTATGAACTTCCTGTATTCTTATGTCCTTTGTACTGTGTTCTGCCTCATATGCTTTTGTGCTAAAGAGACAGGGGAATGCCGCTTGCACGTGTGTTTAAAGGTAGGTTAAATCTATCAGCACAGTATCTGAATAAGGAGTGAACAAAGGAGTAACTGCATCTTAGATGTAAAGCCAAGTTTTTCCAACTTTTCTTCCTGGGAGCCTGGAGTTTCAGGCCGGAGGGTGGATAAAGTAATCAGGTGCTAGTGGTGGATTGAAAACTCAGAGGGACTCACAAACACAAAGGGGCATGCTTTTACAGCAAGGAGGACCTCTTTAGACTGAGGCTGTCTATAATGACGTGCATATTCGAGTACCAGACCTGTGCTGAGTGTCCACATTATGCTATGCTGCTTGACACACATATAACACTGTGCACATGCATATACCCATATGCACACTACTGCTGCTGTTATGCAACGTTAGCACCACCATTTGGTGTGGTGTCCCAGGGTTCTGTGCAGACAGAGACACTGTAGGAACTGCTTTGCTATGTGTTTGTACTATCCCTGAGCATCACAAATGTGCCAATGGCAATTTTATCTCCCCCTCTCCAGCTGGGGAAAGACATGGAACCGTGGGATGATGGTCTGGTTCTGTTCCTGCTTCTTGCAGAACAAATGGTTATACAGTTGAGTAGTCAATTGGTGAGATGCTGGATAAAATTTTGGCAGAACTTGGTGGTACATTGAAGACTACTGACCTTGAAGGTCAATGATAGTTCATTCAGGTCATATGGCACAGACAGAGTGAATGCCGGTACTGCCATGGGTATGCCTTTGATTGGACCGTCACTACTGGTGCAGGAGAACCAGCATGGTGCAGTGAGATCGCATCATTTTGGACATCTGTCTTGACTGGCATTGGCTTCAGAACTTCTGAATGAGGAAATAGATTTTTATGGAGATGCATGAGGAGCTTTCACCAGTTCAGTCCAGGGAAGTCATAACAGTTCAGAAGCAGGTTTCTATTGCCTTGTGGAACTTGACTATGCAGAACAGCTATACGTTCATTGAAAACCATTTTGAGGTTGGAAAGTTCACTGTTGTGATAATGGTTGTGCAGGTTTTATTATATCAGGGTGATAACATCAGGATTGTACCTGAAGGAGGAAGAAGGGTCTTTATTCCCCAGAAGCAGTATTGTTCTATATAATGTCTGTGCCAACTGTTATTTTGGGGAATCCTGCATATCTGTTCCTGCTTTGGCTCATGAAACTTATGCTCTGATATCAGTATACCAACAGGATTCATTTACAAGCTCAGTAGCTACAGATTGGTCACAGAGTGCATGCTTGGTAGACTGAAATCTCTTCAGTGCTGCCTATGCACCTTTCTGGATACCAATGTGGCAAACACTGTTCCTGTAATTTTCACTTGCTGTGCAATGCATAGTGTTTCTGAGGGTAAAGGGGAGTGCTTCCATCTTAAGGAAGAATGATCACATTTCCTATGGTGTGTCTCCTGCTGAACGAACTGGTTTTTAGTGTCTTTTTCCTACTATAGTGCCTGATCATCTTATGCCTTCTATAGAATTCAAACTGCTCCTGGTTTCTCCTGTCCATCCTTATAAGCAGATCTTCCAGGGTCCTCCTTTATCTGCCTCTGTTGTCTTTGTGGTGCTACTCCATTCCAGAAATCCCTCCAAAAAAATATTGTTGCTGTTGAAGGCCACAGTTTTGATACTTTACAACATTCCAGTAGTGTGACTATTAGACTATCCTTTCGTTCTCAGGCAATTGTTGTAGCTCATGAGGAAGAAGCAAAGGCTAGTGTGATCGAAAGCATTATTTACACCATTGTAATAATTTTTGTACAAAATAAGTCTTGTAGGGTATAATTTGAAAACTAATAACATGCTGGTCAATAATATCATGGTGAAATGTATGTTGCAACATTATATGTACTGTTATTAACATAAGCGGAAATCCATAATTGAAGTGTGTTTACCAGACAAGTGTGGGGAGCTGGTAAATGTTTCCTCAAAGACAAAGGACAAATTGATGCCTCTAGCCAGGTATGGTCAATACTGATGAGTAACCACCTGTCAAGTGGCCATTCTTTGGCAAGGAAAGGGTGTGGGACCAAACAGATCTGCATCTTAACAAGCAGCATGGAACCTCATTGACCACCACTCTTTGTATCCGTGAAATATAAAAGTGAGGAGCAAAACCACCCCAAGTTAACTTTCCCTATCCATCATGATCTCTATTATTCCTCCTAAGGAGAAAAAAGAAACAATCTATGGGCTTTGGGAACAGATCCTGACCTAAAATTTGGTCTGTCCTGCTACTGGGAGCATGTGGTAAGAATTTCATCTTGAATCAAGAAAAACGTAGCAATATCAACTGTGTTATCCTTATTTCTCTTGTGAGCATTTCTATATTTAATGCCTGATGCTTTTATTTCGAGAACCCTGAGGATCCATGGATAACTCTTTATAGCCATGGATGTGTATATCTGTGGATCATTGTTGCAGATCTCTGATGGATATGGATCCAAATTTTATATCTAAAGCCCTGCAAATCTGTAGATGTTCACGGATCAGATATGGACACAAAATCCAGCTTACATATCTAATGTCCATGGTGCATGTATTCTGTGGATGAACCAAAAACTTAAGTTTTAAATGGCCAATAGGACAGAACCTTTTTCTAAACCCTTGTCCACACCACAAAATTATGTCAGTATAACTATGTCGCTCACCTCTGAGTGATGTAGTTATACCAGCCCAAATCCTGGTGTAGATAGCATTATGTTGACAGGAGGGCTTTTCTCATCAACATATCTACCACTTCTTGGGGAGATAGAGTACTTAGGACGATGGGAGAAGCTCTCCCATCTGCATAGTTAGTGTCTTCATAAGTGATACAATTGCATAGCTGCACAGGTGTAAATTTAGATAAGTCCTAAATTGACTAAAATTCCACTATAAAAAGAAGCATTGTGAACCTTGATTGTTAAGTTACTGAAGAGACTGACATCCATATGGTGCAATGAAAATTTAATTCTCTTTAACTTAGCTTCTGTTAACATAAGTTTTGTAAAACCTGTGGGCTTAGGGGCTAGCTGAAGTTCAGGCTATGCAATACTGAAGTAGCATTGGTAAGGTTGGGAAAAGCATGCAGAGATGTAGTAAAAGTTATGTCAATGTCTGTTTTTGAGGGGATGCAGTTGTTATTTGTAATGTGAACTTTTAATTTAAGGATTTGTTGTTAAATCCTTGTCTGTACCTTGTTTGTTCTTGGATATTCGGTTAGCAATTGTGGCCAAGAGTGTTTTTTTAAAAAAATCATCTATGTGTGGGAAGGCAGGCACAAACATTTAGAGTTGTCCATGTTTTTATCACCTCAAACCTAGTATAGTACAATACTATTAACATAGGCTAGTTATATTTGGAAGCTAATGCAGAATGCATTTACCCAATTAAAAAAGTGGAGTTTCATGCAGTGGCCAGCAAATCCCTTGACCCATGCCGCTTCCCGCAGCCCCTACTGGCCTTGAGTGGCAAACTGCGACCAGTGAGAGCTGCAATCAGGTGAACCTACAGATGCGGTAGGTAAACAAACCAGCCCGGTCTAATGAAAGCACAACTTTAGTTATTTAAGGCAGAATAGTGAAGGTTTTCAGAAAAACGATAGTAATTACATTACACTGGTCTACAATTTTTTAGAAGTCGTCTGCTTCAGAGATAAAATGTGATATTTATTATGTATTTTGATGTGCTGAATTCAAATATGACAATTAAAACAACTGATTCGCTACTGTTTCCAAGATATTTAAGTTTTTACATTTTATGTCTATGTATATTGTATAGATAGTAGAGTTTTAATCATAAATTGTAAACCTAGGTCTTTTCATGTGTTTATGGTTGCTTTACATGGTAATATTTCACCTGTCTTGTTTATGTAACACTTTAAAAATCAGCAGAAGGGTTATCTAAATAAAATATATTATGAAACAAAAGGCAAAAAACTATTATGTACATAGTTTAGTCCTATTCAGTGTCTACTCGGTGCTTCCTGGCTTGTCTCTTGTATTCATTAAATGGAGCATCTCTTGTCACTGTCCAGCAATAGTCTGCAAGCATTGATGGGCTCCATTTGCCCTGATAGCGTTTCTCCATTGTTGCAGTGTCCTGGTGAAATCGCTCGCCGTGCATGTCGCTCATTGCTCCGCAGTTCGGTGGAAAAAAATCTAGATGAGAGTGCAAAAAATGTATCTTTAGTGACATGTTGCAACCAAGGCTTTTGTATGCCTTGAGGAGGTTTTCCACCAACAACCTGTAGTTGTCTGCCTTGTTGTTTCTGAGAAAATGTATTGCCACTGACTGGAAGGCTTTCCATGCCGTCTTTTCCTTGCCACGCAGTGCATGGTCAAATGCATCATCTCGAAGAAGTTCACAAATCTGAGGACCAACAAAGACACCTTCCTTTATCTTAGCTTCACTTAATCTTGGAAATTTTCCACGGAGGTACTTGAAAGCTGCTTGTGTTTTGTCAATGGCCTTGACAAAGTTCTTCCTCAGACCCAGCTTGATGTGTAAGGGTGGTAACAAAATCTTCCTTGATTCAACAAGTGGTGGATGCTGAACACTTTTCCTCCCAGGCTCCAATAACTGTCGGAGTGGCCAATCTTTCTTGATGTAGTGGGAATCTCTTGCACGACTATCCCATTCACAGAGAAAACAGAAGTACTTTGTGTATCCAGTCTGCAGACCAAGCAAGAGAGCAACAAACTTCAAATCGCCACAAAGCTGCCACTGATGTTGGTCATAGTTTATGCACCTCAAAAGTTGTTTCATGTTGTCATAGGTTTCCTTCATACGGACTGCATGACCAACTGGAATTGATGGCAAAACATTGCCATTATGCAGCAAAACAGCTTTAAGACTCGTCTTCGATGAATCGGTGAAGAGTCTCCACTCATCTGGATCGTGAACGATGTTGAGGGCTGCCATCACACCATCGATGTTGTTGCAGGCTACAAGATCACCTTCCATGAAGAAGAATGACACAAGATCCTTTTGACGGTCACGGAACATGGAAACCCTAACATCACCTGCCAGGAGATTCCACTGCTGTAGTCTGGAGCCCAACAGCTCTGCCTTACTCGTGGATAGTTCCAAATCCCTGACAAGGTCATTCAGTTCATCTTGTGTTATGAGGTGTGGTTCAGAGGAGGAGGATGGGAGAAAATGTGGGTCCTGTGATATTGATGGTTCAGGACCAGAAGTTTCGTCCTCTTCCTCTTCCTCATCTGACTCAAGTAAGAATGATTCTGGTGCATCAGGAACCAGCAGTCCTTCTCCGTGGGGTATTGGGTGTATAGCTGATGGAATGTTTGGATAATGCACAGTCCACTTTTTCTTCTTTGACACACCTTTCCCAACTGGAGGCACCATGCAGAAGTAACAATTGCTGGTATGATCTGTTGGCTCTCTCCAAATCATTGGCACTGCAAAAGGCATAGATTTCCTTTTCCTGTTCAACCACCAGCGAAGATTTGTTGCACAAGTGTTGCAGCATATGTGTGGGGCCCACCTCTTGTCCTGATCTCCAATTTTGCAGCCAAAATAAAGGTGATAGGCTTTCTTAACCATAGTGGTTATACTGCGCTTTTGTGAGGCAAAAGTCACTTCACCACAAACATAGCAGAAGTTATCTGCACTATTCACACAAGTACAAGGCATCTCTGCTCACTTTGGCTAAACAGAAATATGTCCCTTTGAAAAATCAAACACTGACAAATAAGAGAGCACGACACTGTATGATTTCTAGAGCTGATATAGGGCAATTTGTTCAGCAGAGTGATGTAAGCTTCGTTATGATTGCATCATCCATGACTTCTAGGAATAACATGATACAATTCATATCATGTATGATGCAATACCAGCTTCAGATTGCATCATTCATTGTTTTGCCTAAAAAGCAAGTACTGTCCAAACCCAGTCATAGATTTATTCATAGATCCAGTCAAAGATGTATTTTAGTCATTTCTGGTTTAAATTGAGATCCCTTCCGTTTATAACTCACTTATCCTCCGCCATTCCCACGTCAAGGGTTGTATATATTGACCCAATAACATATCTTGAAAACTAGAGCCAATCAACAATGTTAAGCATCATTTTCGTTCTCAGTGACCCAGAATTAGTAAAGTTTGACTACATTTATTTCAGAAGCATTTTATCTGTAGAGCAGTGTCATTAAAATTCTATACTATTTACTATTTTTTATGTTTAACATTAAATACTGCAGCACTTAAAACAGATATTTGAAAAACAAAATAACATTGTACAATAGAAGATAAATATAGATGTGTAGCAAAGGTGTATGTAATAAAAGTAATGTACATATGTAATTGAATGTTTTGTTTCCACCTTGTATTTGAAATTCACATAGAAATATTGAAAAGTTTAGATTTCCACATTAAAATAAGGCTTTGGTATGTGTTTGAAACCAAATCCCTTGGTCTTTCATTGATAATTATTTTAGAAAATTTAAACAAAGAAAAATCCCTCCCACATCTTTTACTGATTAGTATTGGCCCCAAATTGGTCCTGATCTAATGGTCACTGAAAATAATGGAAAGGAAATCCATTGACTTCAGTGGTCATTGAATCAGCATAGTGAGGCATCAAACAATCATGTCCCAAATTCCATGCATAAGTGGCAACTTAGAATGTAAGAGATGGGTGGGGGGAAATCTGCTGAATCCTATAAATTATTAGGTTTTACTAAATTAAACAGCAAGTATTTTTTATATGGAGAGAGTCTACCTTTCTGCCAAGAATAAATGAGTTTTAAGTAAGGAGAATAATCTTCTGCTGAGGTGTAAGAATTATTTATGGAAAAATTTCTCATTTTCTTATAATTTAACTGATTTATTTAGTGGATGTTCCAGTATGAGACTTAAACCCTTCTCAGAATATTTATCTAGGAAAAAAAACAAAAGGTGAAAAGTTGCTTATTTGTAGCTCTGATAATAAAGATAAGTAAAAAGGTTAATAATTTAGAAAAAAAGTGAATCTTGTCTGTCTGTGAATTGTGTATGTAAAGATCCCAAACTATACATACTTACTGATTATTCAAAATAACTGCATTTTTACAGTGGATAGTTCTTTACTTTTATGTAATATGTTCAGATTATGTTATTCATATGACAACTGAATCAACTATAATTCACAATTTGTGCTATACCTTAAATTATATGTAACTAAACTAAGCAATACAATGCCTATTTGATTTTAATAATCACAGTGTGTACTGTTAGTTGCATAAGCCATCCAGTCAGGGAAGGGAACAGCACCATAAGAATTATGTAACAAACACATACTAAATTACAATATTTATGGTATATCATACAATTCAGAATATGCCTTTGGCAAATATTCTAGCTAAAAACTCACTTTTAACAAGCATTTTCACTAGAAAAGCCCAAATTGTTGAATGTTAACAATCCCCTTCTTGTTGCCTGCCAAAAAAAACAGGAAATAGTCACAAACATAATCAAATCACAGTTCATTTTTACGAAGAGAAATATCCAGCAGAATCCAGTCATAGCAGGGTTTCAAGATAGCAAGATATAATGGAATTGGAAAAATTTCAGAAAAGGGCAACAAAAATGATTAGGGGAATGGAACGGCTTCTGTATGAGGAGAGATTAATAAGACTGGGACTTTTCATCTTGGAAAAGAGATGGCTAAGGGGAGATATGATTGAAACTATAAAATCATGAGTGGCATAGATAAGGAAGTGTTTAGTACTTCTCATAACACAAGAACTCGGGGTCACCAAATGAAATTAATAGGCAGTGGGTTTTAAACAAATAAAAGGAAGTATTTCTTCACACAACGCACAGCCATCCTGTGGAACTCCTTGTCAGAGAATTTTGTGAAGGCCAAGACCATAACAGGGCTCAAAAAAGAACTAGATAAATTCACAGAGGATAGGTCTATCAATGGCTATTAGCCAGGATAGGCAGGAACGGTGTCACTAGGTTCTGTTTGCCAGAAGCTGAGAATGAGCAACCGGGGATGAATCACTTGTTGATTATCTGTTCTGTTCATTCCATCTGGGGCACCTGGCACTGGCAAAAGACAGGATACTGGGCTAGATGGACCTTTGGTCTGACCCAGTAGGGCCTTTGTTATGTTTCTTTCCTCAAGAGTTCTAAAACTCGGGACTCCAGGATGTGCTGCACAGCATGGAGGAATGGATTCCTTGACTTCCAAAGCCATCCGCCAATATCCATTGCTAGCCAGAATCCAGGGTCTCCAAAAGACATTTGCCCCCACCAATAAAACAACAGGTGCTCCAAAATCTCTGAAATGGCAGTAGGCAAAGATTTGTCTGCTTTGGGGGTCTACAGGTGGATAAAAGACCAGAAGAATAGATATGTCCTAGTGGCTGAACAAGATGGTTGGTGGGGGCACTGTGTCTGTGTTAGCTCTGCTGGAGAAAATTGCTGCAGACACATTAGATATGCACAGGACTGAACCAGATGACGTTTCAAGGTCCCTTCCAGTCCTACGATTCTATGATTCTGTAATTCTATATCAAGCCCACAATACAACTGACTGTTATCTTGATTGACTCCTCCCTGGAAGCACACTGACAACATAGGTAAATGGAGTAAGAGGGAGAATATCCACCTTGGAAGTTCAGGTACACAGGCTCTCTGCTCAGCTTATATCAAAAATAATAGACTTGGAGGGAAGGTCATGGCACAATCATTTGAGAATTATAGAGGACCTGAAGAAGCAGAAAAAGACAGACCTCTAAAATGTGCTCTCTAAGCTCTTTATAGATGTACTCAGCCTGCCACATTATTTTCAATTTCATTTTCAAAATACATAGGTTCTTACTCCTAAGCCAACCTCAAATACCAAACCTAGTCCATATCTGAGCAATCTGACACTAAAGGGGAAAAAAGTGCAGCTAGCTTGTGAAAGAAACACAAGCAACCCCCAGCTACTAAAAACCCACTGTTTTTGAGGAGGCCACAAAATAAGATGTTTTTTCAAGATTGCAAAAGATGTTTGTGATGGAGTCTGAGTAGCTTAAGGCTTACTCATCACTATGCACTTGGCAAATGTCCCCACTTGGGCCAGATGGAGGAGATAATTGGTTAAGGACTGGATGATGAATTGCTTTGTTAATTGTTCAAGCTCATCTGCTGGGGACTGTTAAGAGACAGGAAGAGCTGGGGAAGGCTGAAATGAAGGGCTGGAATAGATCAGGATCTCAGGAAGATGAAATTCTCTCTCCCTCTATTCTATTCTTCCTCCTTTTTCTCCTACTCTTACCTGGTATCTAGGGAGAAGGGTTTAAAAAAAAAGAGCTTTATGTTGTGAGGAACAAGCACCTATATAGCACATTGTAAGTAAAGCACACAGTATTGAACCTATATGGGAGTGAATGAGGATTGTTTACAGCCAGGAATACAGCTTGAGGGAATCCTCTCCTGTGACAATATAGCTAAAAGACAGCCTTTAGAAAAGCTAGAGACCTTGTGAAGCTATGAGAGCTCAGATGTTTTATCAAGTTTCCAGCTCAGTGTTATGTCAAAGTTGGTGAAGAAGTGCATCTGTTCCAAAAGTCACAAGAAGCAGTTGTTGTTTTTTTCTTTTTCTCTTTTAATAACCTGCAGTGAACTGAGTACTTGTTTTGTTACTGCAAGTTTATTTCCGAAGTGTTATATCAGCTTTACTTGCACATATATGAACATATCCAATGACTGATTGACGTACTTGGGTTATCGCTTCCGTTCCAAGCTTATAGTTCATTACCTTTTGGGACATGTTGTCAATTCTCATCAAAAGGCTGAATGTGAAGTGCCCCAGCAGGGTCATTAAGGCATCACCTCACCCCCAAATAATCTCATAAAAGTTAACTGAGTGTGGAAAGGATTTATGTAAATTGAGTATTAACAATATGTAATTTCTTTGTGCCTCTCTTTGTGTTGAGGGATTAGTGAAACATTTGACAACATCTGTATATGGACAAATCAATACGAGCCATTTGGTTGTGATTATACAAGGCTTGTATGTTAGATTGGCATGACTTATTCCAAAGAGATCAGTGGGGGAGGTGCATCTCCCTGTTCCTCTGTAGCCTTAATTTAGGAGTCAAATTCCATTTTTTTAAAATAGTTGCCAGTGAGAGAACCTATTGTGGCATGTTATCTCACCACTGGTGTTCTTCAATGCCCTGCAGCATGACATATCATGCTGAAAGTGCAAGAGGTGGCTCTCTCCTTCCTGCAGGGTCCCTGGAAAGGTGCACAAGAGCTGAGTGATGTGGCTGTACCCCAGTGGGTCAACAGAAGGGTGGAGAAGACCATGCTGGATTGCTGAGCTGCATGGAACAGTGATTTCTGCCCACCCTATCACCTCCTACTTCTTTTGCCTTTCACCGAGCTCCTGCTTGTCCCTTTCCCATCTCCTCTGCAATCCTTTCACCCCATCCTCTCCCCTTACTCTTTCCTGTGCTTCCCTACTCTCTTTCCATCCTTCCTCTTCCCTTTGTATGCCACCCTCAACTTCTTCAGCCCATTTGAACACCCTAACACCCTCTATAAGCTCAGACCTTGAGTACATGAAACATAGCTCATGCTAATAGCCTCCTTAATCCCAGTTAAATTAATACAATGATTACCAACAGTTTTCTGCTTTCTTGTGATCTGGCTGGAATCCAAAGCATATGTAATGCATTCAAAATCACATTTTTTTCAACACATTTTTATAGTTTCATGTTTTGTTTTATTTCTTCTTAATTGGATTTAGTGGAATACTGGTTCCAAATAAAACCAGAACAGACTTGAGAAAACATTTAAGGTATTAAATACATTAAAATAAAATAAATGATTAATATGCATGTCATTCAGACTACTTTCTTCTTTCACCATCATAAGAACAGCCGTACTGGGTCAGACTAATGGTCCATCTAGCCCAGTACCCTCTCTGCGGACAGTGGCCATTGCCAGGAGATTTAGAGGGAACGAATAGAACAGGTAGTTATCAAGTGATCCATCCATTGTTACTCATTCCCAGCTTCTGGCAACAAAGGTCATGGAAACTTCAGAGCATGGTTTGCATCATATTGGTGTTTGTGTGAGATTTAGGAATTATGCTTATCCTTAAGGGATTTTCAAGCTATCAAATTGGATGGCTATGACACAAGCACTGCTGCTGACTCATGATCATTCTAGTCTTGTCTTTGGCAAACTGCACTAAATATAGGGTAGGTTCCAGAGCCAAAGTATATTGGTTACAAAGATGGATCTTCCATCTTAACTGCTGCACAAAGTAATTGACTCTTGTGGAACTTCAACTCCCAGAAGAAAATCATCCCAGCTAATATTGGGATAACTTTATTTGAATCAGTTGGAGATTACGTGCAAATAATTACTCTGGCTCCTATGCATTCATTTGGTTGGGAATTTAGAAAATGGCAATTATAAAGTAATTAGATACTTTAAGGCTGCATACAAGAAACCTATGGCAGTATGATATATAGATGGCAGCCACTGAAATTAAAGTTTTGGTTTAGGTTTGAAAAGTTACTATTCAAACATTTTATTTCTTGTAATGATTCATTTTTAGCAGCCCTCCCCCGCCCACAATTGGAGAAATAGTGAAAAGGCTGAATCATCCCTCTGCTAGACAGTTTTGCGAACATTATCAGGTGATATTTTCCACTTGATATGTTGTTGAAAAATCAGATTTATTTTTTTTTAAAAAAAGTCTACTTGCACCTCTAGGAAATGTTCAAAATGAAGGCTTCTCTTTATCCATTAACAGGTATCAAATGCTAAACACGTTATGAATAATAGCCATCTAAGTTCTTGATCTGAAACTCTTCATATACCAGGCCTACATCCAGACTAGGAAAATAGGTGGTGTTCATAAATGTGTTGGCTGACATGTAATAAGCATCATATTAAAACACTAGTGAGGAGCTTTAGAACGTGTTAGCTAGTTGTAATTGGCCCTAGAGTTCTGCCATCCCCAGGATATTTGCATTGGACACTCCTCACCCATTTTTCTACCAGCCTTAGTATCTTCTTTTTGCAGTGTCCTTGTAACTAGTCCTGGTATTGAAAACAGTCAGAGCCATATGACTTTGGACTGAGGGGACAGAATGGTCATAGAACAAACCATGTTCTGTGAGTAAGGATGAAAAATCATGGGTCACAGAAGTGTGTCAGGTAGCTGTTTTTTGGGGTACAGATCTGGATAAAATTACTCAGCTGGGGTTTCTGCAACTGGACCTGCCTGTGTGCTGTTTTGGCCACTTCTGTTCAAGGTAAACAGGTTTTATGACAGTTTGTGAATAAATAAAAACATGACAAGAACATATGTTGTGTCCCCAATCTGTCTTCTATGACTCTCTGCAACGACTCCAAAATTGTTAATTCTCAGGAATGGGGAAACAATATTTATCAGTCATCAACATGTTAGCACATGCTAACTGGATGAATACACTTCCTTTTTAAAGTTACTCAGGGCACAGGGAAAGAATAACTCGGAACAGAGATGCTGTTTTAACATGTGATCATCTGTTTGTAAATAAATTAGGGTTTTTTTGGCCTTGTGGAAGAAAACAAATCCTCACTTTCCATTTGGTAAGCAACAAGTCAGAGACCATTTATTTCAAGCAGTTGCAGGGGAAGTATACAATTTGGACAGAGAGTACCTCTGTCCTCAGTGAATCTTCAAAGTACAAACAATATAAAGTATTGAGACCCTTTTGTTACATAAAGCTGTGTCCTGTTTATACATTTGTCTCCTTAATATCTTACTTATGCTAACATTTTCTTGTTACAGTTAGCATTTCATTGTTATCTCAGGGCAAGGCTAAAACAGCATTGCTTTGCAGTTTCTCAACTGCACAAGCACAAGTCCTGCTTTTAGAAGTCTCGCATTATTAGGATTAGAGTTAGCCTGACTTTTGCTCTGTCTCTAATAGAACTAAGATGGCTGCACTCAAATCCCTTTTTCTCACTTCCATAGTCTTTAAATAGTGGCCTATTTGCATCAGAACATCGGTTTCTAGTATAGGATCACAAAGTCTCTAGATCAGAGGTTTTCAAACTTCATTGCACAATGACCCCCTTTTGACAACAAAAATTACAACAGGATCCCAGGAGGGATGAAAGAACCCAAGCCCCACTACTCTGGGTAGGTGGAGGCAAAGCCAAAGCCCAAGGTCTTCAGCCCCAGGGAGGGGACTTGTAACCTGAGTCCTGCAGCCCAGAGCTGAAGTCTTCGGACTTGGGCCTTGGCTTTGGCCTCAGGCCCCAGCACATCTAAGCCAGCCCTGATGACCCCATTAAAAGAGGGTCATGACTGACTTTGGAGTCCCGACCTACAGTCTGAGAACCTCTGGTCTAGATCAGTGGAGGACAGGAAAGGTCAGAGAGAAGCATAGAGCTGATAAGCTTAACCTCTATGGAAAGGAATTTAGCAAGCATTCTATATTGGCACTTGCTTACTGACCCAGTTATCTTTGAAGAAAGTATCTGCCTTCCCAGCCTCACAATATCTGCTCCACTAAAGACAGTGGGTTTGCTGTGCTGCACAGGATCACTTGGCGAGGTATAGGAATTTGGGAGCCCATTTTCTCAAACATTTGCAGCCAACCCTCCACAGTCCCAAGGCTATGTGAGGCCTATTACTGAGGGAACTTGACCAGCTCCCAGACCAACTTACACACATTCTGTGAGACACATCACACACTAAATGGATGAATACACTGTTCCTTTTTCAGGTGCCTCTATTCATGCACACAAAGCCTTTTTATGTCATGTTTTGTGATCTCTTGTCTTGCTTCAGCTTTTATGCTTCAAATGTGATAAAGTTCTCTTTTGATCAGCATAATTTTATTTTGTGAAGAAAGGAAATGTCACACCCTTGAAGAAAAAATGTATTATCCTCCATGAAAAAAAATCTACTTTCATTCTTCATTATGACTATTGAATCATTGATTTGTGAAATGTGGTGGTCCATAAAATAGCACTCTAGAAGAAAATCTGAAGGGTTCCAGGAAGTGAACAGCAAAGCTATATGCAAGTTAACCTGTGGTAAGTAATATAAATCATGCTGTCAGAACAGCCAATCATGGAAGTTTCTGTTATACCAGCAAGGGCTCATCTCATTGATAACAAGGCTGATTGCTCATGCAGGGAAGGCAAAACACACCTTGATTTTTATTGCAGGATAAAAATTCACCAATTTTAGAGGTAGCAAATGCTGCAAATGAGCACAATTGCTTTTGGAAGCAGATGATTCCCCTTCACTTGAAATATGTACTCTAGGATTCAGTGGTTATTAAAACAACAAGAAGAAAAATGCCATGCCATGTCATACTAGTGAATCAGAATGTAGGATTTCATGAAGGAAAATGTAATTTGATTGATAGTTAAAGTAACAGATTACAAAACTGGAGTTAGGGAGCAGGAGTATCAAGGTTGCATTAAGAATTTCAGTGTTTCTTGTTTTCTTAAAATTAACCTTTTGGGTTGAATGTTTTTACAGTTAATTTTAGCCCAGCGGTCAATTTTTCTAGACATTTCAAGCAAAATCTGTCAGCTATTTGAGTAATGGCAAACTGAAAATAATATACTTTCTCAGTTTAAATAAATGTCTCTCCCACACTCCTAAAACAGCTGAACTTTCAAATTTTAAGGTTGGCTTGTTCCCACCAAGGATAGGCCCTTTCACCACTTCCCAAATTAAAAAAATAAAATAAAAACCTTAATTTATTATAAGCATTTATAAATATGTGCTCTTATCCTTCAAGGACCTGCAATTATGCATAACTTTCTGCAGGATCATGTCCTAATTTCTTAACAGCAACGTTAAATTAATATTTTTGTGATTGATTATAGTAAGTTTGTTGACAGCAAATGCACCATGTAAAATATGCCTAAAGTTTCAGTGTAATGTGGAAAGTGATGTATTATCCTAATAGTAAAGATGGAGTACAGTCATTATGTGCATAATAGCACATATTGATTTCGTGGGGAAAACTTCTTTAGATACTGGTTGTTGAATTTGACTGGCACATTTGTCTTTCTGTTCCAGTGATTTAGATGTGAGATTTTAGTCAAAAGTGGTAGGAATAAGATTTTTAAAAAAATAAAAGTTTTTGCCATCAATGTGATCGGTTAAGGAAGTTTTCAGTGCATTCATATCCAGTTAATTGTACCATAAAACTTTGATAGAAAGTGTACAAAAAAATCTATTTTTTTCTTAAGTAGCTGCTGTCTTATGTGAAGGTTATTACCAATCTGATTTTCAGAGTTTGTTACTTATAGTTATTAATGAGAATGTTAACTAATTCAAGAGCTCTGTAATAGGTTTTCAAGGGAGGTTGTGTAATCCAGTCATTGAAGGCTTTTGAGAACAGATTGGACAAATACCTGTCATGGATGGTCTAGGTGTACTTGGACCTTCCTCAGTGCAGATGACCTCTCAAGATCCCTTCCAGTTCTATTATAACTAGTTCACCATCTCATCACAGGGAGCTGGAGGAGGAGTAGTTCAGTAGATTATAGGGTCATTGCTGCTGGGGTATGAGTTAGGACAGCACTACAGGACTATGGCAGCACAAACTGCTTCTGCTCACTTTTTGGGAGCGCTTGGATGATGCTGGCCTCTTGTGAGGAGAGCGTCTGAACCCTTGCTTGGGTTGCGCTTTAGGCCACAGTGGGGAGGATGATCAGTGCTGGGGCCTACTCTGATGCTCCGGGACTGTTCGTCTATGGTGCTTGGCCAGCACCGGGTCTCTGGATGATTCAGGTGCACTGCGCACCAAGGAAGCTGGCGCCGAGGTGAGGCGCTCTGGTACCGATGGCTGCAGGGTGGCCTCCATCAACAACTGTTTGATACAAAAGTCTCTTTCTTTCTTTGTCCTAGGCTTAAAAGCCCTGCAGATCTTACACCGTTCACTCTGATGTGCTTCCCCAAGGCACCATAAGCAGGAGTCATGGGGGTCACTAACAGGCATGGGCTTGCGGCACACGGTGCAAGCCTTAAACCCGTGGGCCTGTGGCATGCCCTGTGGCCCAGGGTGGGTGCTGGAAGCCTCCAAGCACCTAATCACTCTAAGTATCCAACAACAAAGAGTACTAACAGGCTGATAGCAGCTAATCAGCTCTAACAAAGGCTAAGGGATCACTCTCTGAGGAGATAGAAGATGTTCCAATGTTGCCACAGATGGTAAGAAGGAATTGGAGAGGGTTGGGCCAGCAGGAGTATATATAGACGCTGCAGGGGCACCGTGAAGAGGCCCTGCCAGCCCGATGGGAGTCACTACGGGGAAAAGTTTCTGATGCTCATGCACGTGGCATGCACACACCTATAATGGAATGGACGTGAACAACACCTCTCGAAGAACAACAGTTACGAGAAGGTAAGTAACCATTCTGTCACAGATTGCCTGTGTCTCTTCTTAATGAAACATTTTCTTTTTCTTAGTTCTTTTGTGAGCTGAATCAATGTAAAATGAACTTGGAGATAGGTAGAGATATATTTGATCTTATCTATATTCTTCCTTATATACTTTAAAAATGTTTCCATTAACTTTCAAACCATGGTACTACATCCCTTCTGAGGCTTGAGTTCTTCTTGATCTTTGGACAAATAGTCAGTAACTGTAATAAGGCATAGCCATAGAAATTATTCCAATATTTTAAATAAAACTATTAAATCATTAAAAGTTTCCTGCCACAAAAGGGCAAGAAATTTTGAAAGAAATATTTTTACAGTATTTAAAACTATCTGTTCAATCAAGTATTTTCATGAGAAATCAAAACCAGCTATATATAATAATTTAAGAAATAGAGATTGCTGATGACATTAGAAAATGATAGCATAAAGTGGAAAGTCAGACCTCTCTTTGTTGACTTGCTGGCTATAGTGTGAGTGAGTAGAACTATTTGTATCCTTTTTGCTTTTCGTAGCTCCTCTCTGGCTGCTTGAGTCATGTGCAGAATAAGCTCTTCTGGGCCAGTATAAATCAATCTCTGTACTCATTTAGTGTACAGGTCTTTGTGCGGTAAGGAATGGTAGTGCTGCATAGTGTGCTGAACTGATGGTAATATTTCTGCAGTAGCCTCATCCCTTACAGATGTTACATTCTTTAGAACAACATTTTCAGAGCTGTAGAAATATCAATTCTTAGGTGAGTCTGTGGATTCCAGCATAAATGTTGCTGTTTGCACGTAGGAGAAAGAAGACTAAATCACAATAAAATTGAAAAAAAAACCCAAACAAAAAAAACTTTGATCTAAAGGTAGAATCACAATTGCAGCCACAAGGCTATTTCATTCCCTTAATTTATTTGAAAGGGTGAAAAATCTAGAGTGAAACCTACCCAATTAAGCCAAAATCTACTAGAGAAGGTTTGAGGCAATGCAGACCATTATCTTCCTTCTGAAACTCTGAAATACTATGATTAGTGGGTTTGGGGGCAGAGATGTGGTACATGAGTGGGCAGAGCTAGGGGAAGTTTTTGCTGTGGCATCTCTCTACCAGAAATTGTCAGGATTAATTTACCAGCTCCATGCCGGGGAGGTAGGGGCAGGTGAGACTTAGCCGGGTAGGGGTGGAGTGAATAATAGAATAGCTCTTAAAACAGCAGGACATGCAGGGGCAGAGAATAGTAAAGAGGACTGGGCATTCATACAGATCCCCTTGCCTTCAGTGTACTTACAGTCCCTGGAAATGCGTCTTCATTCTGTCTCTTCTATGAATCAGAAGGGTACCTTCCTTGCTGCTTCTGGAGTGACTAAATCCAGCTCCCTCACCACACAATGAAGAGTGAGGCTGAAAAATCCAGAGTTTTTTTTAATCTTTGGTCATCATACCATGAGAGTGATTAGAATCATACGTTCAGCTGTTAACGAGATTGTTGCACAGTGGAAAAAATGGTTTGTTTTTAAATTGTAAATTTATATATAACGATGGCTGGGTAAGGACTAAATTAATTGAAGGAAACACAAAGTCATATATTGATAGGCATCAGAAAAACTAGTTCAGAATCCAACATGTGCAACGAAGTATTGTCTTATTTTATTCTCTTGTATTGTAGATGCTAGTGGAAATGGTGTGTAGGCTGAACCGTTGTTGTCTAAAAAGATTAAATATATTGTTAGTGGAGGAGACAGATGCTTTTGTTAGGAGACAGGCTTTAGGATCCAGGGGAATGTAAGGATTTCCTCCTTTAATCTTCTCTGGGATTTGGCTTTGGCTAACAGGACTAGCATGCATTTGACTTTGAGTTTTCTGCTAACGTATATGTTTATGGAAAATGGGGCTGCCAAATGAATGCCCTTTTTCTCCATATTGGAATTTATACCAGGATCCATCCAGAAGTGCCATGGCATGAACTGAGACTGCCATTCCTTCCTGTAGAAGCTTTAATCCAGGTTGGATAAAACATTATATGGGTTTTTTAATCTTCAATATATTGGGATTAGTAAACAAGTGTTTTTTATTTAACAATGAAAACAGAAATGATAAAACTCCACTTGTACAGCAGAGTTTACTAAAAGTAATTTCATGGGATGATTTGCTGTGCAACAAGCATTATGTAAGATGATATTATGTTATTCAAGTCAGGTGCTCAGACTACATCTCTGAAGTGAGCTTTTCACGGTTCAAAGCCTTCAAGCAGGCTGAATGGTCCACAGAAATATAAATATCCAGTAAAATATATTTGAAGAATAAATCTTTAGGTTGTGAAGAGTAGCTAATTAACTAAATACATAAAGAGTGCAACAGTTGGAAATGGTGGGTGAAAGTGAAAAAAATAAGTGAGAAATTTAAATGAGATTTTGGGAGTTAAAATACTTTGTTACATTATCAGTAGAGAAGTAAGTCAGTGGAAATTTGCCTGATGTACAGGTTCCCTTTGTCAAAAACAGCTAGCAGAGGAGACAAACCTGCTGAGATGTGGAACTCATATGGGTAAAATACTGTACATATAAAATACTCCCTCTTACTACAAAGAGTATTTGTGGGAGTATCAATGTCTCCTTCACTTTTCTTTGTTGTTTTGCTGCTCAAGGATTAATAAATCATTTAGGCAGAGAACACAGCATATTCTTTCATATGTACCTCATCACCAGTTCAAATTCTAATCATGGTATCAGTGACCAGAATCATTACAGTTTTATAGTTTTTGTGTTTGTGAAATGAGTTGATGGTTTCAGTGCAATTTCAAAGTAAACAATTGTTCACATCACAAAAGTATCATTACAGTTGATTACAGTTCTTTGTCACACCCTTTGCCAATGAAATAGGAAGACTAAACAAGGATATGGAGTCTAAACTATATTCATATCTTCAGAAGTGTTCTCTAGGCCAGAGTAGAGGCATGTTGACTTGGCAGTGCACTTTCACTATTATGCGGCTAAATAGTGCACTATATCCATGATAGATAATGCTCCTCTGAAGGTGGACTAAGGCATTGTGATAAAGAGGTTCCTTTTACCCCAAACACAATACACATAGCCAAACCAAGGCAGGATTGTTCCCAGAATGTTGCCACTGCAGTATAATATTTCAAGTTATACCGTCAATAGAGGATCTAGCTGTTAGATGAGAAGTTAAAGTGCTGTTTCCACGTATTTAAATCTCGTAGTTCTTTGACTAGAGTCTAAAGTCTAAAGTTTTCAAATTTAGATTTTTAAAAAATTAGTTTTCTTGACCAGCTTTTTCTCACTCAGTTCATCCCAGCAAAGATGAACTGGCACAAATATAAATGTTTGTGGCAATGTTCACAGCTGTAATTGGAATGTAGCTCACTGGTTGCCTACAGTTAGAGTACTACACATTTGTAATTCATTGCTCTATAAAGTGCATGAGATACACTTTTCAGGAAAAAAAGTTACATAATTGCCAATACAATTAGCTTTATGATTTTTTAGAGTAACAGATCTATTCTAATAAAAACTGGATGACAAATCACAAGAAGTTGCTATTCTGCACTTCAAACAATATTTATATAGATCCAAAGAATATATAAACTGTTGAAGGGGGAAAAAATCTGTAATGTGCAGCATGAACTTGCCTTGATACCAATTTGAGATAAAACTGTAAATAAAACAAACTTCAATTTGTTTAATAACCAATTACTACTGTTCCTGGATTTGTGAATATGAAAGCTCAATGGGATTTAATTTAATCTCTCCCTGTGAACAGATGGACAGATTGCAGGCCTCTGTGTAGCAGATCCCAGTGCTCACTACTTCTTCTAATCTGAATTACAATCAGGTTTCCTTGCACCCTGCCTGTTGGCAGCAATAATAACTAAACAATTGCCAACAGAATTATATCAGATGTGGGTCTTTGTGACATGTCTTTATGCAAATATGGTTTACTTTTTATCACATTGCACTTAAAAAATTACTTCAAGTGGAGTTGGTCACAAAGAGGGTTTTTTGTTGGAGTACATTTTAATAAGCCTACTAGTATTACTACAGTTAAGAGTCTGTCAGCATTTTTATTATAAACTCCTATTTTCAGGGATTTATAATTTAGCCAAAACCTTTACTCCAGGCTCAAACCAACTAAGTTGAAAATACAAGATCAAAGCCAGGAGCAATAATTAATCTACTCTCACCTCCAGTCACTAGTTATAATGACCAAGTTGTCTTCTTTTCTAAAGGTGAGAAAAATAAATTTCATTTCAGCAAGCTAGTCAAATGTTTAATCAGATTACATATAAAAGGATCCAGCATTTTGTCCCAGTGTAATTAAACCAGCCAATTTAGGCTTTAGTCCTGGAAACATTTAGGCACATGGATAAAATTTACTGATGAACATGGTGTCATTGATTTCAATGGGACTACTCACATGGTTCAAGTCAGGCATGTTTGTAAGGATTTGCAGGCTTAAGGCCTTATCTATTAACAGGAAATAGGTCCCAGTGTCATTAGGATTCCATCCGACCTTCACCACGTCCAGTTTTTTTCTCATTTTCTCCTCCCCAGACACTACTGTTTCAGTATAGTAACTACTCAGTAATGAGACAACTTGTCCCTTAGTTATAATATATGAAATGGTTCTTAAAATTATATTAAATACTTAAATTGACTCAAAAAACAGAAAATGAAAAATATCATTATACACGTATAGAAAAACACTAAATAAAGTAGACCGTAATATGCACTATTGAGGATGGATTGTGGACATGCATTGTGTTCACCTATGAACGTTGGCACAAATACACAAAGGGACATAAGCACTGCAATGCAACCTTTAGGTACCTAGGCACCCAGTGGGATCAACAAAGCTCGAGTAACTGCATAAGAACACAAGAACCGCCATACTGGGTCCAACCTATGGTCCATCTAGCCCAGTACCCTGTCTTTAGACACTGGTCAATGCTAGGTGCTTCAGAGGGAATGAAAAGGACCGGCAATTATAAAGTGATTCATCCTATCGTCCACTCCCATCTTCTGGCAAACTGAGACTAGAGACACTCAGAGCATGGTGTTGCATCCCACAGTATCCCCTGGCAATAGGTTCCACAGGTCAACTGTGTGTTGTGTGAAGAAGTACTTCCTTTCATTTGTTTTAAACCTACTGCCTATTAATTTTATTGGGTGACCCCTGGTTCTTGTGTTATGTGAAGGAGTCAGTAAAATTTCCTTATTCACTTTTTCTACACCAGTCAAGATTTTATAGACTTGTATCATAGCCCCTCTTTCTGAAAAGTCCCAGTCTAAACTTCTTGTACAGTGCCTGGCAAAGGACAGGCACCTAAGAATGGGATTCACAAAAGTCAGGATGTCAAGCAGTGAGCAACCTAAATCAGCCAATAGCAGATGCCACAGAAGAGGATGTGTCCTAAGCCCTGCTGCATTAGAGATTTAGGTGCCTGAGCTGAAGGCAGGCATCTATCCACTTAGGAGCTGGGTCTGGGAATCCTTCCTGGAGTCAGGTGCCTCAGCTTTTTCTTGCCATAAAGGCAGTGGCACACACCTAATGCACCTGGTGGGGGAGGCTAGCCCACGCCCCCCCCTACGCCCCCGCAGCCACTCAGCTAGTGCTCCCTCCCGCTGCTCCTGCCGGGGAGTGTTGCAGTGATGTGACTGGTTCTGGCGAGGGGGGTGGGGTGGGGGCGGGATTGGATAAGGGGAAAGGGATGATGCGGGGCGGGGGAGAAGTTGAGAGAGGAAGCAGGGGGCTGTTGGATGGGGCGGAGAGTCAGGGAGAGGGCAGTTGGGGAGGGGGAGCAAGGGAGTGGAATTCCGGGGGTGGGGGGAGGCAGTTGGGGCAGGAGTGTGGATATGGATTGGGAGAGACAGGCAGCAGGGAGGGTTGGGTAGGTGTTGGGATTCCAAGGGGCAGTTGGGGATGGGATCACTAGAGGCGGTGGTCAGAGGACAAGGAGCAGTGGGGGCTGGATGGATCAGGGATTCTGAGGGGGGCAGTAAGGGGGCAGGAAGTGGGAAGGGGTGGATAGGGGCAGGGGCCATGCTATTTGGGGAGGCACAGCCTTCCCTACCTGGCCCTTCATACCGTTTTACAACCCTATGTGGCCCTATGGCCAAAAAGTTTGTCCACCCTGATTTAGGGTACTTGTGGAATGTGGGCAGAGGCAGATTAAGAATTTGTGGGGCCCTGGGCCAGAGCAAGAGGAGGGCGCTCTCCACTCTTTCTGCTTGCAGCCCTCCCCATCCAGCACTCCTGCCAGGGAAATGGGGTTGGAGTGTGGGGGCTTTTCTCACCCCCCGCCCATTCTCCCTCCCCACCACCCAGCACACCTGCCAGGGAGTAGGCTTGGGGCATAGAGGCTTCCCTTGCCTGCCTGCTTGGCAGAAGCACTGTGTGAGTGGGCGGAGCGAGGAAAGCTCCCACCCCTGCTCCCCAGCAGAAGCGCTGGACAGGTGGAGTGGGTTAGGGTGCAGGGGTGCCTATTTTCCAGGGGCCCCACAATTGGCCAGGGCCCTTGGATATGGGCCTCATTGGCCCAGTGGCTAGTCCACCGGTTGGTGTGGGCAACCATGGTTCAATTCCTTCTCCTTTTCCCCCACCTGAGGAGCAAGGTTTTGAACATGGGTTTCCCACTTCTCAGGTGAGTGCCCAAATCTCTGGAATATTAAATAATCCTCCCTAGCTGGGACATGAGTACCCAGGTGCTTACACTGAGGCATTCTGTGCATGCCCAGAGGCAGAAACTTGGGTACATATGGGACTTTTACAGCAATAATGTAAGTACTGAGGAGCTTAGGTATCTACAGGGTTAGATGGCAATTTACATGGGTTTTAAGGTTCTCAATGGCAATCCAGTCTAAATTTTTGATTTGGGCACCTAACTCCCACTTAGGTGCTTAAATCCTTCCGTGAATTTGAACCTATATGGATATTCTTCCTGGAATTTCCTTTCACTAGGGATTTAAATTAGATAATTGATATCTGAATGCATTTAGTATGATACTTTCCTTTTTCAAAAAAGTCTTATAAATTAAAAATGTAATAAAAATCAGCCATGCACTAAAAATACCACAGCTAAAAAGAAAATGTATATTTAGATTATTTTAAAAAAATATTTGACTTTCTTTTTCATCACTGCTGTAAGTGCACATCATGTAAAGTGGAAAGTAAAAGTTATAATAAATATATCATGTCAACACGTTGGCGAAATATTAAGAAAAAATTAATATTAAATATTAAATATTAAATCACATAGGACACATTCAGAGACCCTTGCAGAATTCTTGTCC
>ML677335.1:19827950-19945871 GCA_007922305.1 Dermatemys mawii | reverse complement strand
GGACAAGAATTCTGCAAGGGTCTCTGAATGTGTCCTATGTGATTTAATATTTACGTTTTCAAGTATCATTGTAGCAAGAATTAGTACATATGGATTATCCTTTGGACAACAGTGAGTTAAACTAACTTCGCTAGAACAAATCCCATATTATCTTTATAGGAAATAATAGATGGTGAGTGAAGTTGAGTGAAGACCAGAATCTCAGTGCACCCCTTTTCCAGGCAGAATTTATTTCCTAGGATAGCTCATTGTCAGATGTAAAGAATATCTTTCAGGATGACTATAAGAGCAAATTGTATTCACTACTCTATCATGACATGAATAAACTTCAGACAGAGTTCCTTATGCTGTTGAGTTGATTTCAGGGGAAGTTCTACACATAAGACTGAGGTCTGATCCTGCCATCAGTTCATTTAGGATATTCTAGTTGATCATGATCACACAGGTACAAAAGGTATGGAAATCCTGTTCCATAAACAAATCATTTAAGCAATCTTTAATTTAGGGAGTTCAAAATTAATTTGTCTGATTTGAAAGGCTTTTTCACACTTCCAAAGTAACCCACTTACATATATAATAGTTATATATTGTAAACTGTAATGTGAACTAGGTCATTTGATAAAGTTTAAAGAAAATAAAAGGTTGAATTAAAACTTAAAACAAACTACTGTATAAGTGTGGTAACCAGATGACTATTTAATATGCATGTCCACATTTAAGAGCAGATCTCTGTGACAGATCTCATCTTCAGTATTCTGTTCACCCCATGGAACTTTTGTAGCTGTAGGGAGACAAAAATATTGGCTCCAACATCTATTTGGATCTAATAGGAGATTTTTTTCTTAATGTTTTGCCAATGTGTTGACATGATATATTTATTATAACTTACTCTCTACTTTACATGATGTGCACTTACAGCACTGATGAAAAAGAAAGCCAAATAATTTTTTTAAAATAATCTAAATATACTTTTTCTTTTTAGCTGTGGTATTTTTAGTGCATGGCTGATTTTTATTACATTTTTAATTTAAAAGACTTTTTTGGAAAAGGAAAGTATCATACTAAATGCATTCAGATATCAATTATCTAATTTAAATCCCCAGTGAAAGGAAATTCAACATTAAAGAGAATATGCCTTTATCAGCTTATGTCATTGTATCTCTATATTGTAACATATATTTGGAGTAAGATCATTTAGTGTGTGGTCACTCCTTCCATAGTTAATAAAAATAGAGTAAGACAGGGTATAAATTAAATATGAATGCTGTATATTAATGTTCTTTTTTGAGTAATTTTAATGTAATTCAGATCTTTAGTATTCATTTCTGATTTTTTTTAAAAGGTAGATTATATTTGAGATGGGTCATCTTTGACAGCCCTAGAAATTGATATTGTCCCTTTAAACAAAGAACAGGTGTAGCATAATCAGGAAATGAGTTGTTGTAGTTCACACACAAATTTTATGAAAACATCAATGTGCTTCAGCATAGTACTGCAGAGGTTACCTTTACATATAAATGTGTGCTTCAGTTTCTGTTCCCATTCACACTCTGCCTGTTTCTTGACACTGACAAAAATTAAGATAAGTTTAGTGGTATCCTGTGTGATGGGAAAACTGTTGTACTGGAAAGTGGGCTAAGACCACTAACTAATTTCAAATGAGCAACCACACCAAGCCAATCAGAAGGTAACAATTTTCTATCAATACTAGCTTAACCAGATTTATATTGATAACCTGAGGACTTCTGTGAGGGGAAATCAAGCCTTTGCTGCTCTAAATCCCCCATGATGTTTTGAGCTCCTGGAGCCTGAATGGAGTCCAGCCACTGTCCCAACTTGAGAGTCGCTAAGCACCTCCCATTGAGTGTTGGAACCTACTGTTCAGCTGCGTAGCCCCACTGGGCTCAGCACTGACACTTCACAGTCTCCAGTTACTAGGAACTGGGACATAATCAGTCTTGCTTAGTTGTCAGAGCATAAGTCAGGTCTATTAGGCAGAGTAGGCATACAGGTTGGGGAAAAAATCCAGTTTAGAACCAGAGTCATCTTCCAAATACCAGAGCCATGGATCAAGTCAGAGCCCAGAATGGTAGCTGATGGTCAGGAGCAAGGCATAAGAGCAGGAAGCAGAGAAGAAGGAAGCCTCAGGCACAGAGAAGGAGCAAGGTGGGAACAAGGGCAGAGGTGAGAAAGAAGCAGAGCAGGAATCAGGAACAGGGTTGAAAGAAAATTACAAGAGCAGGTCCAAGGTGGTAGTAGCAGACAGCTCAGCTGCCTTACTTCCTAGCTTAAGAAGCATAAGTAAGCCTCCCAGGTGGCTTGGGTGTTCTAATAGAACTTCCTGTGGGGATTGACCTTCCAGGATTGGCAAGGTGCTGCTTTGCTCATCTCTGATGAGGGTGTGTATGCAACCTAGGGCACCCAAAGCCCTGAGTTCTAGACTGACACCTTTGGATCCTTATATCAGTACTTGCACACAGAAGATATGAAGTTGACAGAGTAACTCTCTCAGGGGAACACAGTGGGTGTGAAGCAGTCAACAAACACTTTGTACAATCAAACATTATTATGCTCTTTTTTTTATTTCATCATGTAAATCACAGGAGAGTACAGATCATACCAACAATAAGACATCCTAAACACAATGTCCTTCACTAGCTCACCTTTTCCTTGGGGATTGCCTGTGTTCAACCACTGAGTCAGAAATCTCCCTTCCTTCCCTGCCCCTGCAGCAGCCTCCCTCATCTTAACCTGGCACAAAAAGGCTCTTCTCCAGTTCCCTTGAGGGAGTCCCTTTGGAGATACCTTCTGGGGTTACTTGGCAATTTTCCACTACTCTCAAACACCTCTCCCCCCCTTTTAGACAAGAGCAGAAAGCATCTTCTCCCAGTTATTGCAAACACATTTTTCTGAGGTGTTTAATGTTGAATAAACCATCTTTATTTGTTAACAATTACTTTTATCTGTGTGTTGGTAGAGGCATGACACAACCCTACTAACTTAGGGTAGATGAATTCACATACCAATAGGTTTTCCATGACACAGTAGTTCCATGATACAATTTCATAAAATCATCCATAGTTCAGAACTGGTACAGACAGAACCCTCAATTTCTCACAGCCCCATATTCCATTGCAGATACCCGAGATACCCAATCCCCATCACTGCAGTTTGTTTTGTTGTCAATTATGCAGTTACTTTTCATCAAAAATGCTAAAAGCCTGACTTGTTTGCACTCAGGGATCATTGTTTAAAGATGTGTACAAATTCTTGCAACATGCAGTTCCCATTTAGTCAGTTATGGACACAGCCTCTAGAAAGGGTAGTGCCTTTTGTAGAAACCCACCTGCTCTTACTGAACATTCACATCTTAATAAGCTTGATTTGTTTCCGTGCAGTCTTGCATGATTTTCACTTTAAAAGACTGTACTCTGTACTTTTTTTTTTGCAGAAAGATAATTTTAACAAATGACTTTTGCTATTTAATGAAGATGAATAAGGGAACTGTAAAAAAAAAAAAAATCTTTCTGCCCAGTGATTTGGTAGACTTTATTTAGGGTAATGTAGATTTAACTAGCTGTAATGCCTGTGGTGAGAAGGGCTTTAAAGAGATTACGTCTTTCTTGTCAAATGATATTGTAAATGAATGTAAGCTGCTGGGCTCCTTTGCCACTGATGAGGTAGAAAAAGCAAACAGAGCCACTAGAAAAAGCTAATTGGGCACAATACATTAAAGAAGCTAGCATTGATTATTGCTGGGACATTAATTTCTCTTTTGGACTGGAATACCTGCTACTAATTGGTTGTGAAGAGCATAGTGGTCACTGTATAGTTTAGCCCACTCAGTTCTCTCCACTGTTTGCTGTGAGAGCAGGACAACTAATTCCTATTACTTCAATGCTAGTGAATCAACATGCCATGCTAATAGCTACAGATAGAGGGCGGACAAAATCCTGCTAGGAATGTATGGCTAGTTGCTTGTGATAACTATAGCAGCTGAAATGCATAGCAGAACATGGAGAATGATTGTGTGCTTTCTGGTCTAATATAAGGTATATTTGTTACCATTGTTTTGTATTTTATGCTGAATATCTGTTTCCAACCTTACAGTAATTATGTTTTACGTTTTTCATCTTGAAACTAGATAGTGAAAATTGGCTCTTCTGAAGATGTTCAGTAAACAGGCTTGGCAGAAAAACTTGCAGTATAACCCTATGCTGTCTAAGCATGAAACTTTAAACTGCTAAGTAAGTTAATTTATATTTAAAATGAATTGAAGAGTTAAACTACCTGAAATGTGATTATTGTAGCATGTAATTAGAGCTACATTAAATAATCTTTAAGATTTATAGCTGGAAAAAATGACAATGAAATGGTAAAAACAAAATATTTTGGTGAAGGTAGAATACTCTTCTTCCTAAAACTCATTCTGCCTTTCATGTAAATATTATTCCCTCCCTAAAGATTAATGGGTTTTTTTGCATTTTAACTCTTTTATGCTTTGCTCTTAATATTTATTTCTTATCAATTCATAGTTGCACAGTGAACTAATGTTTGTTTATTACAAGCTTTTTACATCAATATTGATTCTAATGTATTGTGTTTATGTAAAAGAAATAGTTAATAAGGAGATTACCAAGAAACATGAGGCTGTATGTTGTTTGTTCTTGCTGTTTTCATAGGTACTATTCGATGAAGCTAATTGCATGGATCTACATAGACAGTTTGAAGTGAAATTATTTAAACAAGATTGTAAAGATAATGTTTTTTGAAATTAATACAAACTAGCTGAAATAATAACTTTCTTAGAGTTAGAATATTTTACTTGTAGTAGATTATTATGATAACTAAACACTGCCGGTGACATGTTTATATGGAAAGTTTCACCTTTATGATGTAAGAGGGTTGATATAGGGTATTAGCAAATATTTCTACTAAAATAAGATCTGATTATGGAATTAAATCAATTTGGAAAATTTGAATATATTGATAATCAAATGTATCTTATTTACTGATGTCTTTCTCTTAATTTAATATACAATGTAAATCTAAGTGCTGCTGTTACAAGAAGATAATATGTTCAGCTTGTGTATGTCCATATTTCATTGCTGCTTTTAAAGTCAGCTAATTGTCAAGTACAGTAAGCTAATATGGCAGGGGCTGGAGTTGATGCTTTCTATGACAAAAGAACAAATAACTTAGCAGCAATGGTATATTGTAAGCATTAACTACGGCGTGGAGTCCTCCAAGCCTGACACACTAGAGAGTTTTTATTTATATATATAAATTTCAACTACTCTGAGCTGAATGAAACTTGTTTTTTTTATATATAATATATAAAGAGATTGGAGGACAGTTAGCAATGTAATTTGATGCATGTATCTATTGTGCTAGTTCTCAGGTTTCAGCAACATAATCTACCTGGCTTTGGAGTCACAGCCCTATCAAATAAGAATGCAATTAAATGAGAGCACTGTTCCACTTAATGATGAAGTGCTCCTCTCTCAGCTGTTATAATGATTGCCAAGGCTAGAACATTTGCCCTAATCACTGTTTCACAAGTTTCCTTTGAATGTGAGTGTGCAGGCTGCAGCAAACTTTGGAGCTTGATACCTGCTTTATAGCTATTTATTTGTGTTAAATCACTGGTTGGAATAATTGTGTTGTAACCTCATATCATCTTTGCTCAGGTGTGAGAGCTTCTCCAAAATAGGTAGTCTCCTGTAAAACTGTGGTGTAAAAATGTTTTAATATTCTTTGGAAAGGTTCTTTTAAGCTTGTTTTGTATTAGTTTATTGATTTACTGGTATGTGGCATTCTTTGACAATCATCTCTGCTGGAAGCATTAAGCAGATGTGAAATGATTTAGTTGGGGTTGGTCCTGTTTTGAGCTGTGGGGTGAGCGGTGGACTAGATGATGTCCTGAGGTTTCTTCCAACTCTAATTTTCTTTGATTCTATGAAAATGTAGTCACAAACAGAGAGCGTGTTTAAATAACACGAAGGCTGGGATCTTAAGCAAGGAAGTTTAAAGATAAGGAGAAACTCCCACACTAGACTCTGTCCTAAAACTTATTTTGCTGTGTCTAAGTGTCACAAGAGTCTGAATTCAGTGTGAATAGGTACCATATGTGTTGTCATACACACCTTGAACTGATGTCAGAGCCTCCCTATTCAGTTTCCCATAAGGATAAAGTTTACCTTAAGTTCTTGACAAAGGTGATCTCCAGTTTTCATGTTAACCAGACAATTTATTTACTGACTTTCTTTCAGAAGCTTCACACTCAAGGATGGAGAAACTTCATTTGTCAGATGTTAAACCAGCTTTAAGATTCTACCCCGGCCAAACTAAATACTTTAGGTTCTAACCACCATTGTTTGTTGTGACTGCTGAGAGAGTGATGGTCCAGTCAGTTTCTGCTCAGCTGATTTCATCCTGTATTTCTTTGTGCATATGTTTGTGCTACCAGTTGGCTAATATAACTTCACCAACTAGGGTGTTAGCCCATTTGACTACGGTGTATGCAGCAGCATCAGAGTTTCTCACACAAGTACCTATTCCAGACACCTGCAAAGTGGCAACTTGGTCGTCATTGCAGACATTTATTTCTCATTATTCTATAGCTCATCAGTCCAGAAGCAATGCTACTTTTGGATGCATTTTTCTCCAATCTCTGTTCAAGTGAAGTCCAAGCCTAGCTCTAGGATATATTGCTTGTGAGTCACTTACAGGGGAGTGGACCTTTGCAGTCACTCGAAGAAACAGTTACCTACATTTTCATAACATTGTTCTTTAAGATGTGTTGCACATGTCCATTCTACAACTTGCTCTCCTTCCCCTCTCTGTCAGAATCTATCCAGTCAGAAGGAACTGCAGGGAGGTTGGGGTGACTCCAACTTCTTACATCTGCATATAGTGGCACAGAACGTCAGAGGGAACTCAAGCTGCTTTGAGGACTACTGCTCAGGGAAGAAAGTTATTTGACAACTGGGCATGCACACACCTACAGTGGAATGAATAGTCATGTGTAACATCCCTGAGAACAAGTTACAGAAATGTAGTTATCTGTTTCTTATGGTTAACAAAACAGGCAGCATTAACCAATACCACATGATTAATTAAACTCAATTAATAACTATAATAGCTAATGGTGTTTAATCCCTGTTAGTGACTTCAGCTGGTATACTGTTGCTTTTATGTAACCAGTTAAACATGAACTTTTTTGAACTATGCAGTGTGTATAAAGACTAACACAGCCCAGTTTGACTGTCTTAGCTTTGTCCTAATTATGAGCGATAGCACATCCCCTTAATGCATTGCCTCACTTGCTGAGACCACTCTATAGAAGATGATGGCAAGGCTCTTCTAATGATCTAACCTCTCAGTAAATTAAGACTCCTGCATAAAGTTCCTTAATTTCTGTTGGCTAGGTGTAAAAAGTTTAGTTCGCATCCACCTTTATATATCCATGGTGGTATTAACAAATTAAAAAATAAGGGTTTTGTAACATTTATGTTGAAGTTTTGCCAATTTAATAATAGTTGTTTAAGGGTGCAATAAAACAACTTAGTTTTCAGTTTGAACTCTAGGTCAGTTACAGAAAATATATTTATTGGATGACTCAATGGTAAAACCCCTCTTTAGTCAAAAGATGACTAGTTAAGCAAACAGACATGTAATGACTGTACAATATTGGTTATACTTTCAGTCAAAGATGAAATAGTGTATCAATGAGTGATCAGTCCACTGACAACATGAAGTATAGCCTTATAATCCTGGAACCTAACAGTACCCTTTTGATATTAATCTGCACTCACACCAATACTAATTAATATTAAACCCACTTATTACCATAGTAATATGTCTGCCACCACATCATTGGTTCTTGATGTTACACATTATTTAAAGTCACATCTGCATCAGTGTCCTTTCTATACTATCAATGTAGGTTGACTTTTATTAAAATGCTATAATTTTTTTAAAAACCTTGCTTTATAACCATGAGTTATCTTTATTAACTTCCATTTTCCTATCTTACTATTGCCAATTTATCTCTACCTTTTCTCACACTGACAGGTTTCAGAGTGGTAGCCATGTTAGTCTGTATCAACAAAAACAATGAGTCATCGTGGCACTTTAGAGCTCATGCCCAAATACATTTGTTAGTCTTTAAGATGTCACAAGGACTTCTTGTTGTTTTTTTCTCACATTAGCAACCACAGTTTCCATATTCCTCTAGTCTTAGGCTGAAGCCTAATTTCTACTTAACAGAAGCTAAAGTTACCTGGAAGGAGTCAAATTCAAGGAGTAAATTTAGGCTCAGGTTAATTTTTTGTATTGGTTTTTGACTAACACTAAAGCCAAATACCATGAATGTAGGTTTGGGCACTAGCTGAGAATCTGTGTGCTTTGTTCAAGATTGTAGAGCATCTGCTTGAGCAGGGAACCAGTGAAGGGATGCAGACTAGTCAAAATATGTGTAGGTCCATATGTTGTTGAAATTCATGATATGACTGGTTCTGGATGTCTTAGGAGAAATTAGTTTGGTTTCCCAGTCAGTTTCCTAATAGGTGGATTATCTAACGCAGCACTCTTGCCCTCTTTTTAAAATGAAACCTTACCAGGGAGGGTTCTGACTAAAGGATCATGAAGCATAATCTATTTTGTTTGCATTTAGATGGGATATGTCCAGATCAGAGTTGTAGCATGTTACTGGAGTAGTCTAGAATAGGAAGTCTTTATTGTCATTGCCTGTACTGTGTCTTTTCTGTGGATAAATAAAGGACTCTAACTTCTGGTACTGTCCATTCAGTGGCTTTCACATAATGCTACCAGCACTAAATCCACTTTAAAGATAAATTAAAATAAATGTTTGCTAACTGATGCTTAAGGTCTGAGTCTTTGCTATTTTGCATCTTGTGTAGTAGTTAAACCTTTGAAAGTTGGTGTGAAACATTATTCTGACTTAGAATAATTTGCACTTGCTTTGCACTCACTTGGCTCACATATAAATGACTAAAGATGTAAGGCAGTGGAAAATCAGCTGTTTAATTTTTATGTAGGACAACGTTTAATAATATTTGTCTCCTGAAAAATGCAATTTGAGGTTATTTAAATGAAATAAAGGCAAAGGTGACACTGCCTTAAAGATAGCATCATCAATGTCCAGAGTATAAGTAAAAGGGAATGGCAGTACTAATTTCAAGAGAAAAGGAAAACAAGACAACCGTTTGCAAGGATTGCACAATTCACCTATAGTGTTTTTGCTTCTTAATACACAACTTACAGAATCATAATGAAATGATAAACTGATTAGAGGATTTTTTCCTCTTCCATTAACATGCAAGTGTTCTCTGGCTGTGCCAGCTGTTTAGCTTTGTTTTTTGGACGTTTCCTTCATTTTGAATTTAGTGAAAGAAAAGCTTGAGCATGTCCAGCAGAATTAAAAATAGTTTCCTGTATAAACTAAGACAGCAGCTTACTTAATGAAGTGCATCATCTTAACAGCAAGTCCAGCTAATGAATGCTTTCCCTGTTGTTTTAGAAAGGTATCCAAGTGACACTTTTCTGATTCTGGATCACTGAATCATTATAGAAATGCAAACTGATTGTCTGAGAACAGCTTCCTTTAATTTTGTTTTAACATTCAGAAGGCAAGTTTATTCCATACTCTACATTTCACAGTTGGGCTCCTGTGAAAGGTACTGAATTTGTAGGTATAATTATTTGATATTACATTCAAAATTTGATAAGATTAGATCTACTGAGAGTTCAAATGAGGAAAGACTTTTTGTTACTAAAAGTTTCAAAGTAACAATTTTCAAATACTTTGTTATGCAAGTGCTATGGAAAGTATACTGAATGTGCTCAATGTGACAAGTAGGTACCAAAACAAATATGTCTGCAATATGCATATTACAACCTTGCTTTACATTCTCAGTGCATGATGAATTGGTGTTACCCAATTATAATGCTTTATAACCAACTGATTTTAAAAGACATGCATGATACTGGCTAATGTCCACTGGTTTTCTAATAAGTTAGAATTAAAATACAATTAATTTAAACATTAATTATAGAAGAATAGCAAGGGCTATAAACAAACCAGTTTTTTTTTTTATATGGAGAGAGAGAATTTTGTAAACAGTATGCAGTGTCTTACCCCACATGTGGAAGGTATTTTTTTTCCTGTGTGAAATTAGCAAAAGGTGCTAATGCATTCATTAGTACCTTTTTTTTTTTTTTTTCCTGAAATGTGGTAGTGCTTCACTTTTCCAGGTTATTATGGGCATTAAATAAAGCCGTATTTAGTACTATGTGATCATTCCTTCCACAGAGTGATCATCTACTTTTATCTGATTTCGTATGCAACTACTTTCTCATTGGTTTAAGAATGGCAGCCATGTTAGTCTGTATCCATAAAGAAAACAAGGAATACTTGTGGCACCTTAGAGACTAATAAACTGGTTAGTCTCTAAGGTGCCACAAGTATTCCTCATTTTCTTTACTTTCTCATTGTAATGCCTGATTTGGTGAAGTCTATTGGCCCTTCTCTTATTTTCTGCTAGTGTCACTGGTGCCTTGACACTCTGCTGCTCATGCCTGTCTATCAATCAGATTTAGTCCTCCAGAGGCTTAGAATGGCTAGGAGGAAACACTGACCAATCAGGAGCCAGCAGGCCAATTAAGAAGGGTTGCCTTGCTTGTACTACCTTTCCCACGACAGAGCTGGTGAGACTGGGACAAAGGGAGAGGAGCTCTTCAATGCTAGATAGCTACCATCCTTGAAAGCAATGCACTAAGTGCTTTCCTCTGTGGTTTTGTTTATTGAAGGTGCATACTGCCACCATATAAGTTTATTTTCATTTAACTGAGCCTGAGCTTATGGCACAGGCTACCCAACTCCAATCAGCCAGCTGAAACATGAGGGCTAAGGCAGCTACCACCTGGAGTACCACATGTTGCAGCAGGAGGTGCTTTAAGGCAACCCATCCTGAACCATGTACTCTTGCACAACTGTAAAAAAATATGTAGCGGTTTCTTTTCAGTAAAGATTACAGCTAAGTGCATTCTCTTTTGGGAGAAAATATCTAAATTGATATAACATGGTTTACTTTAGAGCAAAATACTATAATATTTAAAAACAATTGTGACTTGTTTCTTAAGGGTTCACGTCCCTTTACATTCTAAATTGTTGAAAGACTTGAGTATCAGCATTACACCTGAGGTGTACGTACAGTAATTCTACTGATTAAAAATTGAAGTGCTTTTTATAGAAGAAATATGTTGATTGCTCCTTTTGACTGAGCCCAGAGCCTGTGAAGTTTCACTAAACTCAGTGGAATTTCAGTGTCCGTCTCTATTGAATTTGTTCACATCCAACTGATTGATTCTAAAATGTCAGGAAATGTTCTAGGTTCAATAGCCAGAACCCTATTGATTTGCAGGAAAACGGACACAGAGAGCTCCAAGTTTTTAAAAAGACAGTTTCAAGTATCTTTCCAGGTCTCTAAACTGTTTGAAGATACCCATCAGCACCTTTCAGGATAAAAATACCCTGTCTCACCTCTGATTATTCTCCCAAGAGAGTTTAACATGCAGGTATCATTTACCCCAGACAAGAATAGTCAGTGGAGAGCAACCATTCTTACTGTGGGGGTTGGAATCAGGAACCACGGTGGAAGGGAATGAGAGGACACACACAACCCGTGCTGGGAGGGAAGGATAAGGGGACCTGGTACATGTTGAATGACTGGGATAGAATGTAAACAGAGCCCCTGCACCAGGTGGAAATTGAGGGATCCCTGGTATGGGGGCAGAGGAATAGGGTTGGGTTCCAGAGAGCCCATGCAATGGGAGTAAGGGGAACTGAGGGCAGCGGGGAATATAGATGCACACACAGCTGCTGCTATTCAGGGGGAGACTGAGGGACAGACCCACCTCCCACGGGGGGAGAATGTGGGGAGTTGCAGGGAGTTTCTGAACTAGAGGGGGAGAGGAGTGTGGTGCTCAGGTGGAATGGAAGAATGCAAGGAACCCCTGGTATGTACAATAAATTGGGCTACAGGAGTTACAAAGTGTTATATGACATAGCTCTGCCTGGCAAATCATTGTTTGTCAAATTAGTATAGGGACACTAGGAAAATGAAAGTAAATTATTTTCCCCCAAAGATTAATATTTAATGATGCAAATAATAGGCTATACATTCTATTTCTCTTGCTTAGAAATGCTTTATTTACTCTGCTTGTTAAGAGGCATGCTAGGGCAGCAACCTTCATACACACCTTGTATAACATAATATGATTAACATGCCAGAACAGCATCTGCAAGATTATATAAAGTGTATAGTGTATACAGAGAGTACAATTATTGCATTTTAATTGGATTTTCCCCCTCTGATCTGCTTATAGCATCTTCACACTTATTGCTATATAATGTCAAACTTCACAGTACCATGAGGAGTCTTGGTGCTTTACTCCAAGACATACATGTACATTTAGCACTATTTCAACTTTAATCCTGTATTTGAACCAAATGGAAATTGATGGAATGCTAGTGAATTATTTTCTTAAAACTGTACTGGTGAATCATGAAATTTAAGCTACTTTTCAAATCTTCCAGTATTCTTGGAAAATATGATTTTGAAGATTTGAACTGGTTTTCTTAATGAATGGACAGAACATTATTATAGTGCATGACAGATTTCTATAAAGAGTATAAAACTATTCATAGTTAATGTTTTTCCCCATTGACAATTCAACTCCTGGTGACACTGGCTCATATACTGTTGTGTGGGTAAGAGAGAGGAAAGATTGTCCAGCTGAGGGAGACCCAGGGTCCTTGTGGGTGGGAAACAAATTTAGACTGGAACAGGGACCCTTCTGCAGGCAAGGAGAGTCAATGCTGGAATTTCCTCCCCTTCTCCACCCATAAGTATCTGAATTGGCATCACTAACACAGCACAGGAAGCAGCTGCCAGCATGTCCACAGATGGTTGCTACTTGCAGTGTGCTTTTTTTTTTTAAACAACAAAGTTAGACGTGGGAGAGGGAAAAAGTGGCACATTGCAACTAGCAATGCAAGAGGAGAACTGTTTAAGCTAGTTAAATACTGGCCTGGTGGCAACCCTAGGCACAAACCTGGTCAGGATACCCCTTTGATGGAGAGCCTTGTGCAGATGTACTGAGGGCACATTTGTTAATCTTGGACTGCATAATATGCTTGAAAAGGCATCATACACATACTGGTTGTCAGTGGCAGTCCCTCCCTACCCCCATTAGGTCTTCTGTTGGCACAAACTCCTCTGAAACACATCTTGACAATGTATTTGCTTATGCCTTTTAAAAATGATGTTTTCCAAACCTCTGAAATGTGAGCCCTGCTTCAGGAAAGTGGACATCAGTTGTCTTGCTGGCCCACTTGCTTGCAACCTTGCCACATTCTAAAAGTCCCCATAGCTTACTGCACCCTTTTTCCCCCTGTGCCTCTGCCTACTCACAAACTTTAGGAAAGACAGGTGTACATCTTTAATACTCTCTCTCATTTCTTGGATGTTTGATACTATAGATTGTTTGTTTTTAATCCTCTGAAGCTTTTGAAATGCCAAGAAATGGTCCACTTTGGAAAGGAGTCACAACATCTTGATAGCCATCAGTTCTTGAGCTTAGGAATTCCTTTTCTGGATAGAGAGGCTAGATATTTTTTTTTTTTCAGTTGCTCTACAGGGTATTTTATATATCTCCAGTATTTAAGTGATCCTTTGTAGGGCAACTACAGTGCCGGCCACAACATATGCAACCTGAGGCAGGGAGCTCAAATGACACCCCCATACCCTCCTCACTTGGGCCAAAACTTTGAAAGGTCTTGTGCCCTTCTTCCTCTAGCACAGCACTCCATCTCTCTGCAGCTAGAGCAGAGATAATACATATGCTCCAGCAACAGACAATTTTCTACACTCTGAGTCCTAGTGACATTTCCTCTCCCCACCCCCAAATCTGGGGAACTATAGCATCAGATGAATTTTCTGAATCATTTCAAGTCTGGTAAGTAAACAGCATGAAGTTACAGGCATGTATTATGGAAAAAACGAAGAAATCAGAGAAGAACATCCTTTTCTTTACCAGTTTCACAAGCAGTGCTATCAGCAGTCTTCTATAGAAATATTTTATTATTTTGTCCCCTATCTTCTGTCTATGAAAATAAGATTATGAATATTCTCATCTTGGCTTTTGAATGGAATATTCAGTCTATTGACTGCTCTTTGACCTTTCTTGATGCCTCTGTTTCTGCCAAATCTTCCAAGGTTTAGGAGTGTGTAAGGCCATGTCTATCTAGTGTAGACACGATAAATCAATCCTCAAATGCTCTCCCTGTCAACTCCGGAACTCCACTGCTGCGAGAGACAGAAGTGGAGTCGACAGGGGAGTGGCAGCAGTGTACTCGCTGTTGAGAGGACGCTGAGGTAAATCGACCTAAGATACATTGACTTACGCCATGCTATTCACATAGCTGAAGTTGCATATCTTAGCTCAAACACCCCCACCCCCAATGTAGACCTGCTGTAAGAGGGTAGCTGAGTAACTTGGGAAGGAGATGAAGACAACTGTTCTGGGGGTGGGAGTAGGGTGTCTGGAGGAAGATGGGGAGATAAAGGATGGTGACTAAGGGCTGGTTGGAAATTGAACCAGTTGTGGGTCAGGACTTGCCAGGGGTCAGTACTGTGCACCCGCCAAACTGTTATTCCCCGCCTCCGCTCCATCCCCTTTGCTGCTTCCCTGCTCTTTGAACTGGCCTACACTATGGGGGATGGCAGGGTGGGGTTGACTTAAGATATGCAACTTCAGCTATGCGAATAGTGTACCTGAAGTCGCAGTACCTTAGGTCAACTTAGCTGGCTGTCCCCACGGCGGTGAGTCAACCGCAGCCACTCCCCCACCGACTCTACTTGCGCCTCTTGCCGAGGTTGAGTACAGGAGTCTATTTGGGGATCGATTTATCGTGTCTAAATGAGACGCAATAAAATCGAGCCCCAATACATCAAGCACTACCTGCTGATCCGGCAGGTAGTGTAGCCATACCCTTTCTGGCTGCAGTTTCTCCAGCTAAGAACTAGAAGGAGGAACAGCAAGACAAATCAATAGGCTGCCAAATTCACAAGGCTCTCTAGTGGCCACTTGGCACAACTGCAGGCCACTCCTGCAGTCCCAGTGAATGTCTGATAATGTGGACTGAGGAAAGGTAGAGCTGGTAAAAACCAGATTTTCCATTTCACACAAAATTCTGAAATTTAAAAAATACTCTTCATGCCAAATTGGAATAAAGCGTGGAATTTTTAAAAATTCCAGAAAACAAGAAAAAAATTAGGTCAATTAAGTGTTTGTTTCAATAAAGCCAAAATGTTGCATTTCAATTTATAAAACTAAGTCAAAATTAAGTTGAACAAAAAGCTGTTTTAAAGCAAAAAACCCCAAAAAATTCAGTTCTGATAATGTTCATTTCCATTTTTTTAAAGGAAAATTTGTTTAAATCAACATTTTACACAATGTTTCAATTGCAATGAATCAGCATGTTCCAGAAGAAAAATATTCAGTTAGAGAAATTTTGACGCACAGGTCTGGGTCCCTCAAAATTGCACGACCATTCTGCAATGTCTTCCCTTCACCTTATTTATAAGTGATTTAGTCTCAACTTTCAGCACAGTTTCCTGTTGTGATCCATCTTGAAAAGTATGTTACTTCCATCTTAAGCTTCCCATTTTATGGAGAGGTTGGCAATTCTACTCCAAGCATGCATTGCTCTGAAAATGTAATAAGGGACTACAAACAATGAGCATAGGATTTAACAAATATTAGAGAATATTTTGTCTGAAAATAAATGTATTCATTATTTTAAATTAGAAGACCAGAAATCAATTTGTCTAGTTCTGTGTTTCTGTCTCAAATGCAGCTTCTTGGGGCGGGGGGGGGCCCCGGCCCGGGAGGAGGAGGAAGTGGAGGCAGTTTATTATTCCATGCTGTTAACCTCTGCTTTTGTGTGAACAGCTCAATTTTTTTGTTTGGAAAAACAGTTAGCAAGTACTGTAAGCTTTAAAATCTCCCACAGATGCTCAATATATTGAACATCTGTGGTGCATACCACCAGAATTCAGTGGTTGAATACTTTACATCCTCCTGTTATCCATAAGACAATTGAAAACAAAAGTTTTTCTGGGCCCTGCCCTCACTGCTGAAGAGAAGATGGCTAGCTGCTCCTCAGATGCTAATTAGTTAGGATAGCAAATAGCCACCAATCAGGAACTTATTCTGCAGGCTTTCAGCTAGCCTAGTTGCTTGCATTACTGTTCTCTCTTCCATTTTCTGGCCCACTACCACACTAAAACTTGCTCTCTTTACAATTAATTTGTTTTTTTTTGTTGGTGGTGCGTTTTTTTGGCATGCACTCTTCCCAGCTCTCCACCCCCAACCCACCCCCCAGTTGAGCTCAGAGTAGAAAAGAGGGAGAGAGAGGCAAAAGGGGAACCATCTGACACACACTATCTCAAGCTGATAAACTAGCTCCCTGTGCTCTCTGGTGGTGCAGCCCAAGTTCCACTGAGTTTCTGGACAAAGCAACGCCTTCCACTTCCTGAATCTCCTTGCTTCAATACACCTTACTGTGCCTGAGGTGCAACAGCTACTGCAGTATAAAGTAGAAACAGTCATAGCAAAGTCATTTTTGCACAGAACTATTTCAGTGTAATTGGAATTGTAATCTGCACATTGAAACAATGCAGAACTTCCATTTTATTTAGTGTATTGCATTTGTTTCATTTGAATGTACTGTAAGCAGCCTCCACTGTGTATGGTCGCTTCTTTTCCTGAATCCCTAAAACAGGTCTTAGGTACAGCAGGTTAAATTCAGAATAGCATTTAAACCACAACTGCTGAGACGACTTCCTTTTGTTAGCCTTATCCAGATTTAGGTTGTACCCTTTTTTTTAAAATTTTCCACAGTGAGAATCATAATAAACAGAGAATATCACAATTTCTAATCACATCCTATGGCTGCAACTACTGTGAATCCTCCCATTGGATTAAGATACACTACTTTTTTTTCCCTAATTGCTTTTGGTATTCAAATAATACCACAAAAAGCTATGATTCCCCAATGCCTTGTACTGCACATTAGGGTCACAAAAGCAAGCTTGCCTCCTTTATGCACCTCAAAGACAATGGGGTTTATATTTAAAAAAAAACCTTCACTATATAATGAGTTTTTTGTAATGTGAAGTAAAACTAATTGTGCAACAGCCTGAACATAAACAAATTCTAGAGATTAGGTTTGTAGTATTAGTACTAAATTTTGACATTGAACTTTGCGTAACAGAATGTTAAATGAAAATGTCTCTACATTCAAAAAAGTTGTCTGGTGGCCATTCCGTGTAGAATTGACAAAATTGATAATTCTATAAAGCCTATAAGTAATTTTTCAAGTTACAGGAATGGAGCCATGTATTTAAATTGAAGCCTCCCTCTGACAACTGTTCCTGTTTATTTAAAAACTAGCACCTTTCAATGGGATATTCTTCAAAGACACAAATGGAAGCTGGGCACCTAACTACCCTTTGTACCTTTGAAAATCTCCCCTATACTACTGAAAAAAAATCTGGCAGACAGGCACTCCTGAGTTATACTAGCTGATTGCCTCAGTTTCCCCAGCTACAAAATTAGAATAAGTTTTACCAACCTTTCATGGTGTTGGAAAGGAAGTTCTTCTTCAGCTGGCCTTTCCATGTTCCCATGTGTGGTTTTAAGGTGCCTGCCATTGGAACCACTTATTCCTGCCTATCTGCTTTCTCTGAAGAAATGAAAATGGGAGTGACACCAACTTGCATTCGGTGCCCCTAACTGATGAATGTAATGCAAGCTTGGTTTGCCCTCAGATCAAACCTGAGGTCTCTGGAGCTGAGTGCATGAGCCTTTACTGCACAGGCTAACAGCCAATTGGCTGTTATCTAAGGCTGTAGAGCAGACTCTCTCTTTTAAGTGGTTTTGGTGCCATTAGAGGGGACAGAACACCAGATTGAGAAGGTGTGTGGGTTACAGAGGCACTAACTTGTCATTTTTCATTGGAGAATATACTAGTTCCTCTATATACTACTTGAGCTTTCAGAAACATCATTGCCATGAAAAAGGGAGTGTATATCTAGGTTCAGTATCTTTTAATCACTGAATCAGACAGTTGATTAAATATTGTTTTAATTCCATACTTAAAGGAGGCATTTTCAGCTCTACTAAAAGATTTAGACTGGCTGATGTGGAGACTGATTCAGTCTAGCAGTGAGGGACTATACATTTTTTTTTCCTTTAACAAACCATCTTGTAGTTACAAGGTGTAATGCTGGCTGGAGTGGTTGCAAACCTCAGGGCAGCCTGTCAAAAAGAAGGGTAAATGCCCCCAAACCGGTGGCATGTTCCATAAATAGATTTCAACAACCCAATAACAAATGTGAACTCCTGAAGCTCTATACCAGTCATACCATGAACTCCCAGACAGTCTCCTTGGATGCCCCAGTCTATCTTGCCATCCAGGAGAGCTGGACTTTGAGATAAATGATTGCTGTACACCAACATTCACAAAATATTCAGGTTGCTTCCAGTCCCAAAAAAACAGTCACTTTTCCCAGGTCAATCTGTACCTTGGATCTCACACCGAAGACAACATCTGTAGCCAATCTTATAATAAACTAAAGGTTTATTAACTGGGAAAAAGAAATGAGACTTATGTATGGGGTAATGCAGGCAACATATTACAAATGAGTTATACCCTATGGTCCCAAAAGGTGACATAGATGGAGTAAACAGCACTTAAAATAAAGTAAGGCTAACCCAGGCTGATTCTGGGGATCTCTACTTTTGTTTCCTATCTCCTGTCCTGTGAGTTCAGACAGCAAAGAAATGAAAAATCTTCACGACAGCTTTCTTGCCCCCTCTTCTAGAATTCAAATTGATAGGACAAGACCTTCTGCATATAGCTTGTGCATGAGTAATTAGCAAAGTCTTTTTCTGGTGATGTCTTACAATGGCCTATTTAGTTTTGATAGTCTTTGATGATGATGTCAGTTTACAAGTTCAGAGCAGGCATTTTTATAATTTAAACAAAAGTTCCATTTTACCTTGTAACCTGGGATACAGATATTACAAGGAAGATTAATTCATGCAACAACTTACAAGCATTTTATAGAGGTTTAAACACAGCCTTACAAATGTAACACCTTCTTGAACAATAGCAACAATACAGGTGAGTTTCAGTGCTCATTTGGCCCCTACAGACTTGGTAAGAGCTAGCACCTGGTCTACCAGCATCACACATCTGTTACATTTTAACAACATAAATTGCTGTTGTGGTGGTCTTGGCTGAAAATCTGAAAATCATGAGCCAGGCCCCATAAAATCATACTTGTTTTTTTAAAGACATTTCTTTTCTTTGCCTTTTGGTTTCTGAGCCACAAAGGTGCACTTGTTTCATGTTTGCAGCCTGTTCTGCACTCATGAGTGCTAGAAACTTTACAAAATTAAAAAAAAAAAACATTCTGAATATTGATTCAGCTTGATAAGTTTTCCAGTCTCTGTTGTAATACAATAAGAGTTCCTTTTGTAATTTTTCCCCAATATGTGAAAGTTCAAAGAGAATAAGGTTTAGTCAATGTTGTTAAAGGAAATAATTGCATTTTTTAAAGGCTTGGTGTACATCCCTTTGTTGTAGAGAATGGAAATCTAACTAAAGAAGAGTGTGCAATTTGAATATGGGAAAATTTATTGACATTCTTGAGCAATGAAAATGCTATTTACAGTACCATCCAGAGTAACACTGAGGACCACAATCGGTTTAATTTTGCACAGGGCATAATTGCTCTCATGACTTTATTAATTCCTAATTTAATAAATTTATTTACAACTTTGTCAGAATGGTCTTGATGAAATTTAGGTAAGTAATGATGCAGTCATAATCACATTGGCCTTAATAGCATCTGAGACTCCCCCCCCCCTTGTGTAAATGTGCAATATTAAAATTGATTATCATAGCTACTAACAGGGTGCCAGAAATCATTTTTAGAGGCAGTATGTGCATGACTTTTTACTGAATATGTTCATTATTGAATTTTTATCTATCTGAGTATAATGTTACCTTGAAAAATGTCACTAGGAAATCTGAATTGACTGTGGTGAGAGTTGTTATTGCAGACTAATCCACATTGTTTGCACTGAGCTCTGTAAGCATTTGTCTCAAGGAGCTGCTACTACATCTTTGAGCAAGAATTTATCTTGTAGGGGGAGACATTTTTCTTCACTTCTTTCTCTCTCTCTCTGTGCAAGTGTGTGTGTGTGTGTGTGTGTGTATGTATACAGCTATATAAAATTTCAGTGTATTGTTGGCTACAGCAGAAACTGAATGAACTGTACATCTGAAAAACATTGTTTTCAATGGCAGTTTGATATTTTACCTACACAATTCTTTATATTTTTCTTTACTGAACTGGTCTGTTCTTTAAGAAGTTCAAAATCCTAATTGAATCTCCCTTTTCCAATAAAAGGGAAAGGAAAATTTAGATTATATTTGTTAGAATAATTGAAAATACTGCAAAAAAAATTTATTTGACTTTCCTTTAGAAGCTTAGAATTCACAAACACCTTCAGACTTTCCTGAGAAAGTTTAACTTATTTTCCAAGATCACCATTTGTATTGTCTTTATTTTTTTAGCTGAAGTGCTACAGGAGTGTGAGTAAAGACTTATGTAAGAAAACTGGCCTATGTCTGTCTACTTATCTTTCACAGTTTGTTTGCTAGAATTAGGTTTCAGCCAAAATCACACTCTCCCCCTAATAATAAAGACTAGAACCATTTATCTGCCAGTTAATTTTTGGGATGTATAACTTTTAAAAAATGTTTTTACACTCACTCTGGGGTGTGAGAGTCATCTTCACTTATTTATTAGCCACTTTATCCATTTGTAATAAGCCGGTGACTCACCCTGTGGCGCCTCCTGTCAGTATGTCCAGGGAATTAGCGCTTTCCAGCATCTGGAGCACCCTCTGCAGGCCATAGTCCCGCTTGCACTGGCTCCGTGTCCCTCCCTGGGCCCTGGTGCCCTCTTCCCTAGGGTGCTGCACCCCTGCAGTACCTCCACAGTCTGTGTCTCCCCTCCCCACGGAACCCCCACCCCTTGTCACTACCTTGCCTCAGTCTAGGCAACTGCCAGTCACCACTTACCCCCGTTCACTGGGGCCGACTGCAGTATAGTTGCCATTCATCACCAGCAAGGAGGATTTGGCCTGCTGCCTCTGTAGCCATAGGCTGCCCCCTGCAACCTTAGTACCCTTTGTTGAGCCATCCCCTAGGTCCTGCAGCCTGGGGGTTTCCAGGCCAGAGCTCCTCTTGCCTTGCCCCAGCCCTGCTCCACTCTAGGTACCTTGTCAAGCTCCCCAGCAGCCAGGCCTGTCTACCTCCACAGACAGAGGAGATGCTATTTTCTAGGCCCCTGCCTCTCAGCCTTTTTATAAGGGCCTGCTAGTCTGTTTGGGGCATGGCCACCCAGCTGAGCCTACCCTCCCAATCAGCCTGGGAGCTTGCTTGTTCCCAGCCACAACCCTTTTCTGGGCTGCTTTAAGCCCTTCTGGCTGGGAGCGGGTAGCCACCCCACTACACTCATTATCAAATAGGTGAGAGAGAGAGAGACTTTCTGTTTAAAACTATGGAAATAGGTAGAAGTTACTTTTTGTTGGTTCCAATTGATGGCACCTTTCTCTTCATTGTACAAGGTTGGTTGGTATTGCTAAGCATTTCAAGAGCATGTCTATCTAGCAAGGGAATGTGATATTCCCAAGCAGAATTGTCTGAATGAATTAATCATTCATAGCTGGAAAACTCTGTATAGGAGCAAATTTTTATCAAAATAAGTATCTCAAAGAGCTTTTAATAAAATAATCTTGACAACCTCTGTGTGAGGTAGATAGCTATTACTATGAAAATGAAGCCCCAAGACTAACTAGTTTGCCTTCAGTTACACAGTAAATCAGTGGCAGAGCTGGGAACATGTTATCTGTTGTGACCAAAGATGACATTGACATCTTGTGATTATGGCTGTGATTAAAAAGGCTGACATGTGAGTGACAGTCCTTCCCACATTGAGTGCATATGTAGCATGTTACTGAAGGGAGGGAATCACAGTCTGAGCCTGCTGACCGTGTTGCTGTTTAAAGCTCAGCCTCTGTGCCTGAAGCTCCATACAGTGATTTAATCTTGAACTGAGAAACCCCATCATTGAATGCTGCTTGCTAGTGTGATATATCTATTCCTGATGAGTCGACTGCCAGATGTTGATGTCTAGGAACAGAACTCATTCCTGGCTCCCACTACCTAGATGAATGCTGTGTTTATGTGTATATATACATATATCATGAACTACTTCATTCCATGAGCAGAAAAAGTACTGTTAATCAGGTATAGAATTTGACTTAGGTTTGATAAAAAATATAGATGCCCCAAATCCTGCAAACACTTAGACCCATGTGTAGTGCTTTGCACATGAAGAGTCTGACTTAGGGGGCATTGGATGTTACCAGAGGAAGGCTCTTACTTTGTAATACAGTTGTCAATTGACAAATATTTGGTTTTCCAACCAATAAAAAATAATAGAATACTAGGGAGAGGATGGTATAATGAATAAAAACTGGACTGGAACTGAGGTCATCTAGATGCAATTCCTTGTTCAGCCACAGATTTCCTGTGTGGTACTAGGCAATTCATCTAGAGCCAGATTTTAAAAGAGAAGACGGTGAACCTGGAAGCGGCATTTTTTGTGCATATATATGTTCCATGACCTCATACCCTGAGGTAATTAACAATTTTTAGTAAATTTCCCTAACATTTCTGGCAGTTTGTTGACAAATATTTTAAATACATAGGAATGCATAACCATATACTGTGTTCAAGATGTGCATGCAAAGGGGACCTTCACATGTGTGTCTCCTTATCAGCTGAGTGGGAGCCAGCCATTTCTAAAGTAGCATCTTTTCTTATGTTTTTACAGTCTTGTGGAGGCCACTTCACAAATTGGGAGATCATACAGGGCAAGGGAGAAAAAACTATGGTGGCTGGGAAAACACAGTAGGTAGCCTTATATTGAATAGGGCAAGGTGGGTGAGTCGTATTGTCTAACCCACTAGTGCTGTGAAAATCACTGAGGCGAGGTCTGTATCTTTTTTGGAGATCCCCTACCTGGTGTGTATACCACTTTAAAGGGAGTTTCTAAGGGGAGTCACTCTGCCAGGGAGCATAGTGGTGGTATTGGTGTACCAGAGGCAGAGATGCTCCACTCAGATGGACCTGATCTCCTGCAAATATCTGGATTCGGACACACATTATGGAAAACTTCATCTAAAAACGCAAACATTTTTCAGATCATTATGAGAATGGAGAAGGGTGGGGTTTATTAGGAAAAGTTGTAATACCTGCATTCCTAGTTAATGCTGTAATTGATTATACACAATAGATTGTAATGGACTGTGGTGTGTATCCATTATATCAGTTCCTACAGTGGATATTGTTGTTGTTGTTGTTGTTGTGTTTTTTAAAAAAGCCTCCTTCGAATTGGCTAGTAAATATTTACAAACGGGTAGAAGTGAGTGAATTTTAGCTAATATTTAATATAACTGCACATGTTTAAGCTATTTTTCCATGTCATGAATTGACTGCCTACGAAAGTGGAAAACATTAAGAAAACATTGGATTCTTTTACCTTCATTCCCCTCCCCCCAAAGTTGAATCACAAAAGACTTTGGGAGCTTATGATGTCTGTGTCACAGTTTCACGGCAACACCTCTTTCCCACCCCCCCCCCCGGCCCCTTTGTGGTCTACCAAGGGCACTGATTTAGAAGTTTCCAGCTCCCAAATGCCTACTCTCTTGGGCAGAGACCCATATCTCACTCCTTTGTTTTGGAGTTTTTAAAGCTGCACAGCTCCCTGATTTACACTCTGATATCCCCAGGAAACTGGAATGCCTAAACAGGATAGTGTACTTTGCTTTCTCTCTGAAGGCTATGACCAGTTATAACTTACCACAGAACAACTTCTAAGCCATAATTTTTATTCTTCAGGTAAAAGCATTATAGAGAAAATATATTAAAACAAAAGTTCCTACATATGTTAAAACTCTGGGAGGTTTTAGTTCTTCAAACACCCAACTAATGGGTTTTCCCTTTGTTACAAGTTCATCTCTCTTAGATTTAGAACCAGGTCTGGACAGATCAGTCATTTCTTTAAACAGCTTGTGCCTTTGATCTTGGCCTTTTGTAACCGATAGTCAGCAGATAATTGTCTTCCCAGTGCATAGCTCAAAAGTGTGGTGTATTTTTTGCATAACCAGAGTTGAGGAAATTGCATTAACCTCTCCATACGGATTCCCCGGGAAATCCATTTAACACCTGTCCTAAAAGTCCATACTTGTCTGGCACATTATCAGGATAGTCTTTTTGAACTCCCAGTTTTTACATTGGTCACATCTCCTCTCTAAGAAGTTACATGTGATCCAGATCCATAATAATATATGCATTTATTATATTAAGGTTTTTTTAAAGGATATTTCAGGAAATTGGTATATTTGTCACAGACTATAGATGCTGTTTGGAAACTGCAATTGTCTGCAAGAAGCTTCTGAAATTTACAATAGTTCTAATAGCATTGCTGCTCCTGCTGTTCTCTTTGATTTCTCTTCACAGAGAAATGGATGTTGTATCCCCCATGACAAGTAAGGTACTTAAATAATTACCATTTTAAAATGTTGTTGGCTGTCAGCTGATTGATTCAAGTGTTGTTTTTCAGAAGGTGATTATATACTTTGTTCCATTAGACTTTGAAAGTCTGTAGCATTTTGAAGTATAATAATAAAATAATAAAAAGTGTACACAACAGAGCCGACACTTCAAATATCAGAAGACTAGGAATATTCAATCAACTAAGTAAATGAATAGGCTAAGTTCTAGAGCTGGTCAGTTTCCAATGGAACAGTTTTCTACTGGAAAATGCAGTTTTGTTGAAATCAAAATATTTTGAGGAAACACCTTTATTCTGATGGACATTTTTGATAGGGAAAAGCCAACATTCTTGTTTCAACAAAATAAAACTTCAGTGTTTACTTCAAAATTTTATTTTGCTTTTTACATTATATTAAAATATTAACTAACATCAAATAATGCTTATGTTTCACCACATCAAAATGAAGTGTGTTGATAAAAAAAAATCATTCTTCAATTAACTATATTTTACTCCAGGTGAACGTGCACCCTGCACTTGGAGATATTTAGCTTGCAGTGTCTGTCCAGTTCATGCATGCAACCTGAACACAGCTGTACTCCATACCAAGTGTGGCAAGGTGCCTTCTCTGGCTCACCGGCTCAAGTCTTTTCTGCTCTGGCGAGCCAAGGGCTGTCTAGGCAAGCTGCCTAGAAAGCCCAAGGGCAAGCTTTCCTTTCCCCTTATCGCTCTGTTCTGGCTGGGTTTTCCCCCCTGTGTCCGGGACAAAAGCTGCCTCCCTTCTGAGAGGCTCCCAGTCCTGCTGCCTCCAACCTGCTGGCAGCCTCACTCGCTCTATCTCTCTCCCCGCCCCCCATTCCTAGCTGGGGAGGAAGGTTTAAAAAGGTCTCTGTCAGGGTTTAATTGGTATCAGCTGATCTTGCCTGAGTCTCTGGCAGCCTCTACCCAGCTGAGCCCAACTGACCTGTGGTTACCTTCCTTACCACCCCCCCACACTGGTAGCTGCCTGCTCGGAGTTTACCACATATCCCCCCATCCCCCACTCAACACTACGGGGTTGGGCTACTTGAGTCGGCAAGCAGTGGACTCTCGACAGGCCATCCGCATTGCCATGCATGAGCCCGGACCGATGTTGTACTCTGAAGTGGAAGAGCTATAGCGAGAGGAACCACCTTGTTATCCTTGCATTTCTGTCCTTGTTTTGGTGCATCCACTTCAGAGGGGCATGGTCCGTGACAAGGATAAACCTCCTTCCGAGTAAATAGTAGCGGAGGCTTTCCACAGCCCATGTTACCGCCAGACATTCCTTTTCCACTACGGCGTATTTCCGTTCCCTGGGCAGGAGCTTCCTGCTAAGGAATAGGATCGGGTGTTCGTCTCCTTCTACCATCTGGGAGAGCACTGCTCCTAGCCCTACCTCAGAGGCGTCCGTTTGCAAGATAAACTCCCTCTCCCAGTCCGGGGCTATTAGCACAGGGTCAGTGCAGAGGGCCGTCCGTAGATCCGCAAAAGCGTCCTCTGCTGCTCCGGTCCAGTTCACCACATCCGGGCCACGGGCTCTCGTCAGGTCACTTAATGGGCATGCCCTGGCGGCAAAGTGCGGGATGAACCGTCGGTAGTAACCAACCAACCCTAGGAAGGCCCTAACCTATTTCTTACGGATTGGACGGGGCCACTTCCGTATGGCCTCCAACTTATTGAGTTGAGGCTTTACCACGCCCCTCCCAACTATATACCCGAGGTATTTGGCTTCCGATACTCTGATCGAGTATTTGGAGGGGTTCGCCGTCAGGCCCGCCTTCCGTAGGGTATCCAATACTGCTTCCACCTTCCTTATGTGCCTTTCCCAGTCAGGACTATATATAATTACATCATCTAGATAGGCGGCCGCATACTTGCCATGTGGCCGCAACAGTTTGTCCATGAGCCATTGGAAAGTGGCGGGGTCCCCATGTAACCCAAAGGGGAGGACAGTGTACTGGTAGATGCCCTCTGGGGTGGCAAAGGCCATCTTCTCCTTGTCTGCCTTGGACAGGGGGATCTGCCAATAACCCTTGGTCAGGTCAAGGGTGGACAGAAATTGTGCCTTTCCCTATCAGTCGATTAGCTCATCTATTCGGGGTAGCAGGTATGTGTCGAACCGGGAAACCTCATTCAGCTTCCGGAAGTCATTGCAGAATCTCATACTGCTATCCGGCTTAGGTACTAAGACCATGGGACTGGACCACAGGCTATGGGACTCTTCAATGACTCCTAATCTCAGCATTTTTTGGACTTCTGCCTCAATCTCTCCTCTTTTTGCCTCCAGGATCCGGTAGGGCTTCACGTGTACCTTCACCCCAGGCTCCGTGAGGATGTGGTGGTGCACCTCAGTAGTCCGGCCTGGCATCTCTGAAAACACGTCCCGGTTGCGTCAGATCATACTGATCACTTCCGCTCGTTGGTCCGGGGTCAGTTCTGGGGATATTCTTACCTGGCTGGGCTGGTTGCCTTCCGGGGGTGGTGCCCCTAGCGCGACCACTTGAGCTTCTCTCTCTTGCCATGGCTTCAGTAGGTTCACATAGTAGATCTGTTCTGGCTTCCGGCGACCAGGCTGTCGGACTTTATAGTCAACCTCCCCCACGGCTTCTATCACTTCATATGGCCCTTGCCACCTTGCTTGCTCTCTGCTGTGGGTATAAGCACCATCACCCGGTCTCCCACCTGGAACTTTCTGTTTGTCGCTTGGCGATTGTAGTACAGCTGCTGGGCCTCCTGTGCCTTCTCCATGTGTTCTCGCACAATGGGGGTGACTTAGGCTATCCTTTCTTTCATCTGCAACACATGCTCGATGATGTTTCTCCCTAGATTTGGCTGATCTTCCCAACCCTCTTTGGCAATGTCGAGTATGCCCCGAGGGTGGCGGCCATACAAGAACTGGAATGGGGAAAATCCCGTTGAGCTCTGCGGTACTTCCCTCACCGCAAATAGTAGGTAGGGGAGCAGGGCGTCCCAATCCTTCCCGTCACGGCTTACCACCTTCCTTATCATACTCTTTAGTGTTTGATTAAACTGTTCGACTAGGCCGTCAGTCTGCGGATGATAGACCGACGTCCATAGGGTCCGTACATGGAGCATGGCGCATAAGTCCTTCATCAATTTAGACACAAAGGGTGTCCCTTGGTCCGTCAGGATCTCCTTGGGTATCCCTACTTGGGAAAAAATCTGCACTAATTCCCTGGCTATAGTTTTGGACACCGTGTTCCGTAGGGGCACAGCCTCAGGGTATCGGGTGGCATAGTCCAGCACAACCAGAATGTGCTGGTGGCCCCAGGCGGACTTCTCCAGAGGCCCTACTAGGTCCATGGCTATCCTCTCAAAGGGAACTTCGATAATCGGCAGGGGTACCAAAGGGGCTCGCAAGTGGGGTCGGGGGCCATGTAATTGGCATTCCGGGCAGGAGGCACAATATCTTCTGACAGCTGCATATACTCCGGGCCAAAAGAACCTCTGCAGGATTCAGTCGAGGGTCTTATCCATTCCTAGGTGCCCCCCCGAACAGATGGCTGTGGGCTAGCTCCATCACGTCCCTCTGGTGCTTCCATGGTACTAAGAGCTGTTCCACGATTTGTTCCTGGATCCGGACTATTCGGTACAAAAGGTCTTTCTTTATAACATAATACGGCCCTCAGCCCCTGGCTCTCCCGTCCACAGGGACCCCATTTACTTCAACTACCTCACTACGGATGTTGTTATACAACGGATCATTGGCTTGATCCTGCCCAAAATTCTCCATAGAAGGGCCAATTTGTCCAAATTCTGGGATATCTGCCTCTGTCTCCCTCTCAGGGGAAGTCTGCGGGGAACTAGGTCCAGCTACGGGACCTCCAATAGCCTGCCCCACCCCTTTTTCCGTTGGGCCTACTCCTTCCCCCGCAAGAGTAGGCTTCTGGTACTGGGCCAAGATTCTTGTCCCCAACCTCTTAGCAGCCCTCCTTTCTCTCTGAGACTTCCTGGGCTCCCCAGGTAGGGAGAATAGCTCCTGGTCAAATTCCTGGAAGTCCGGGGGGCCGCTGCCTATCGGGGTCCCAGCACCCTCTCCTTCCGCCTCCCTTCTGTGGAGTAGGCTATCAAACCCTGGGAAGTTTCGTCCAATGAGGACGGGGTAGGGGAGTTTCGGGACTACTCCCACCGTCACTTTAGTGGAGCTTCCCAGGACGTCTATTTTTACGGGGATAGTTGGATAGTAATTAACATCCCCGTGCACACAGGATATTCCTGAGTGCTTGGCCCAGGACAGTTGGTCTTGCCCGACCAGCTTTCCCGAGACCAGCGTGACCGCACTTCCCGAGTCCACTAGCGCAGTGGTCTCAATGCCGTTCATTTTAACGGGCCTGGTGTATCTATGGGAAGCCATCGCAACCCCTACTTGGCTTATTAGGTCGCATGGTCCTCCCATCACTCCCAGGTCACATTGCATGGGTTCCTCTAGGTTCGGGCACTGGGCCGCTATATGCCCTATTTCCCCGCATGCACAGCATCGATATCCTGCTTGGGGCAGCCCCTTATTCTTTGGGCTGTTAGATCTTACCCTCCCGAGTCTTGTTTCCCCAGTCCCCAAGTCTCTCTGAGATCTCAGGCTGTTCCCCTGCCTCCTTTTTCCCCTCCATATACTGGCCTGGGGTCATGGCAACCCAGGCTTTTGGTGCAGAGACTTGTCCTCTGTTCAGGTGCCTTCCTTCCCCGGCAGTCCGAGACAGTTCCTGGGCGGCTAGGTGCCTCTCTACGAGGGCCACTAGATCATCATAGGAGGAGGGATCATTCTTGCTGACCCACCTCGTTATGTCCGGGGGCAACCCCCGCATGTACCTGTCCAGGACTAGGAGTTCGACCACTTTCTCTGGGCCGTGGGCCTCAGGGCGCAGCCACTTCTGGGCGAGGTGGATCAAGTCAAACAGGTGGGTCCTTGGTCCCTTACCATACTTGTATTTCCATTCGTGGAACCATTGTGCCCTTAGGGCTGGCATCACACCTGCCCTCACCAAAATCTCCACCTTCAGCTGGGGGTAATCCATGGCTGCCTCAGTTGCCATGTCAAAATAGGCCTTCTGGGCCTCCCCACACAGAAAAGGAGCCAGGATACTCGCCCATTGCTCTCGGGGCCAGGCCTCTTGCAGTGCCGTCCTCTCGAACGCAAGAAGATAGGCCTTGGTGTTGTCATCTGCTGTCATCTTCTGCAGGTAGTTGCTCGCCCGCAGCGGCCAGTTTTCGGAGCCCGCACGGGTCACCGTGTTCAGGGTCTTTATCTGTTTCATTACCTCATGCAGGATGGTTCGGTCCTGGGCTGCCTGGTTCATCAGCAATTGATTCGTCTCTTGCTGGACTCGTACTGCTTCCTGTTGGGCCGCAGTAGCCTACACCAGCACCTTCACCACTTCTTCCATTTTTTTTTTAATGGGTGATTTACTCTGCCCTGAGATGGTTTTGCCACGAAGTCTCACAAGATCCCACTCTTGACACCACATGTGGCAAGGTGCCTTCTCTGACTCACCGGCTCAAGTCTTTTCTGCTCTGGCGAGCCAAGGGCTGCCTAGGCAAGCTGCCTAGAAAGCCCAAGGGTAGGCTTTCCTTTCTCCTTATCGCTCTGTTCTGGCTGGGTTTTCCCCTCTGTGTCCGGGACAAAAGCTGCCTCCCTTCTGAGAGGCTCCCAGTCCTGCTGCCTCCAACCTGCTGGCAGCCTCACTCTCTATCTCTCCCGCCCTCCCCATTCCTAGCTGGGGAGGAGGGTTTACAAAGGTCTCTGTCAGAGTTTAATTGGTATCAGCTGACCTTGCCTGAGTCTCTGGCAGCCTCTACCCAGCTGAATCCAATTGACCTGTGGTTACCTTCCTTACCACCCCCACCACTGGTAGCTGCCTGCTCGGGGTTTACCACACAAGGGAATAAAGGGCAGAGTTTGTCCAGCCATCACTCCAGTTCTTTCTCAACACCATTGGCTTGTGACAGAATTCTTAGTGTGCATAGCCCTTTTACCTAGAGTGATTTCTCAAAACTTGTAAATAATTAGTTTCATAGTTGGCAGTCCTTTTATAGACTGCAATTTGTGGTAGCTCAAAATCATTACTGAAACAGAGTCCTAAGTTTTGGCCTATCTACAGTTCCAAGCCTATTTATGAAGGTATTATCTGTACTGGAAGCTCAGCTATGAAGTGGGCTGTCATAAGTGTGAAGTAGCCTAGAATTATTGTTTACCTGTAAGGGGTTAAGCTAAAGGTAACCTGAGAGGTGGACAACTGACCAATGAGAAATTCCTCAGGAGACAAAGGATTTTAAGTTCAGTTTCTCTCTGGGTCTCTCTCTGTTCACCTCGGCTATGGGGGGAACACAGCTATGTCTTTCACTGTAACTATAAGATTCTATCAAGTACTGTAGTCAGTAAGTTTACCTTCTTTTTATCACTTGGAGGGTTCTCAGTGGTGAGTGTTGGCTGGGTGCTTCTTGATATTGTAAGCTTCAGCAGAGATATCAACAGTGGGAGAAAGTTACCTCGGGGGGAGAGGTTTGGTTTCTGAATCCTTCTGTTGATTATGGTAGATGCTGTTCTATTGATGGTTATAAGGGATTTATTCCTTTCTTTTTTTCTTTTATTAAAATCTTTCTTTTAAGAAGCTGACTGCTTGTTTTTCATTGTGTAAGATCCTGATTTTGGATCGGGCACGTCTCGCAGGAGCAGGCGAGATTTGTTTTTTTTTCTCTCAAGCTTCCCAAGGAAGGAAGAAGTTTGGGGGGTTAGTGGAAAGGGAAAGAATGGTCCCAAACTACCCTAGACCTAGTTTGGTGGTGGCAGTGTACCAGGTCCAGATACAGAAGAAGTTGTGTTCTGGGGAAAAACATTTTAACCCAAGCTGGTAAAATAAGCTGGGGAGGGGTATTTATTTTTTCATGCGGGTCCCCACATCTGTACCCTAGAGTTCAGAGTGGGGAGGCAATCCTGACATGGGCTATAGCCCACGAAAGCTTATACTGAAATAAACTGGTTAGTCTCTAAGGTGCAATAAGTCTCCATCATCTTATTTATGGATACAGACTAATACAGCTGCTAATCTTAAACCTGTGATAAATTTGTATCCCCATACTTGGATATCTGGCTATTCAAATAGGGAAACTGTTAGGAAGTGCCCTATACCATCCAGACCACTTGTCACCTCTTCAGTCCTGGTTTTAAACTGAATATGTAAGGTCTATTTTAGTATCAGGTCAACAAGACAGAGTTTACCTGTTCTGGATTCAAAAAAACAGCAAGAACCTGCCTACCTCAGTCCAGATTCCAAACCATCTCCAGCCTGATCATACAACTTCAGTTAGTACCTCAGATAACAGCAAGAACTTGTCTCACCTTGTTAGGCCATAAAGCCTCTGGCATCTTTATAGTGTTGCATGCCAGACCCTACCTGTGCTGCATGTAGTATTGAATTACATACCAAAGACAAATTGATGTCACAGGAGGTTCTGCTCTTGTTCCTTCAATAGAAGGACTCAGGCAGGGTTGCCAAAAACAGATTCCTTTCCCCACCTTTTCTAACAAAAGCAATAGTTTCAGATGCTTCACTGCTGGGTTGGAGAGCCACTTGAAATGTCATTTAGCACAAGGCAAAATGGATAACCAAAGAGTTGTGGCTCCATATTACTATTCTGGAACTCAGACCAGTCCAAAATGCTTGCAAAGAGTTCTTGTTGCTCCCATAAGGTTGTTCCATTCATATTGTGATATTTTACAAAAAGCAGGTGATGGAGGGGCTTGATTCCTCCCCTCCCCCCAATGCAAAGAAACTGTATAGCTAGGAGAACTGATGCATGCACCATTGCATTATGCTCTTGGCAATCAATTTATCAGGGCAGCAGAACACGTTGGCAGACAGATATGAGCAGGGGCTTATCAACAGATCACAAATGGGAAATAAAGGATCTAATTGATTCATTCCATCTTCAGAAGGTGGGTTCTTCCTTCAATAGGCTTGTTTGCAATTCACACAAACAAAAACTAGCAGTTTTGCATCTGTGCACTTCAAATTTATCTTGTTTCCAATCTATAGCTTGTCAAAATTAGGGCAACTGTACCTGTATTCCCCTCCTGTGGTCCACCAGGAGCATCCAAGTCCCCAGCTGTCCTCTTGGGCAGAGACATGCATCTCAATCCCTCCTAACTGTCTAGTTTCCAGGCTGCAGAGTTCCCTGCCTGCACTGTGAATTCCCAGCAAGGCAGAGTGACTAAGCGGGCCTGCTCAGAGACTATAAAATGCTTACTTGCCCATAGTTTTAAGGTAATGGACAGCTCTTCATAAGCAAGCATATTTATTCTTAAGGTGAACACATTATAGAGAAAACATGTTAAAACAATGAAAGAACCCATACTGATGCTAATAAGTTTACCAGTGATCACCCCAGTTCCAACAAGGCCTCTGGTAGTAGTCAGTCCGTAAAACCCCACAAGGGTTTTATTATGGTCACAAGTTCATAAAAGCTCAGAGCAAACATCCCCCACTCCCCCATGAATCAGTGAGTCACTCCTTTATACCATCTGAACCTCTGATCTTGTCCTCATGTAACAGGTGATCAGCAGATAAAGGTCCCTTCTTGGAACCAAGCTTCAAATGGCTACATTCTTTCATAACTAGAGGGAGTATGTTTGCATACACCTTTCCATAAAAATTTCCTGGGAAACCCCCTTCATTTGAAAAAGTTTATTCTTGTTTTGCACATTGTTTCAAATAGTTCGTTTGAAGCTCATAACACTTCCTAGGGTTGAGTCATATATCTTCCCTGGAGACATTACCTACAATCCCACAATAATACATTTGTATTTCAATACAATGAACTACATACGTAAACTTAATTTGTCCAGGATATTAAGGAAAATTGCTATGTATGTCATAGCTAACCATTGATTTTGAAATTCAATTTCAAAATTCTCCATCCATTCTCTGCTTGTGACAAAAAGTGGCTTTAAAAAGACTGTCCTCTAATCAGATGTATTGGTTTTTGTCTGAGTTTGTAAACATACACTGTAAAGAAGCAGAACTATGTGAACTGGATGTTAATTTTTCCTGGCACTCTTACAAAAGCCTAATTAGTTTCTGTGAGGATTAAAATAATTGGGCTAAAACATCTTTAAATACTCTGTTGCTTCAATCAGTGTTTGCTCTTTGTCTTTGTGTTTAGAGTAATATATTAAAATTAAAAACAGCCATGTCTATATGGTATGTTGCCTTTGAATTGTACATAAAAATAATTGAATTGGCTAACTTTAACCTCACAAAGAGTTATGATAAAATAATAATAGCAGTGCAGCACATTGTGTATCAGTGTCAGTTCAAATTTGTTTTCATATCTTCTTTCCTGGGAAAATTAATTTCCGTTCTAGCAGGCACAGAATTAAGATAAAACTATTCTTGATTGAAATCCAGGTTTTTTTAGCATATTTGTAAGAGCACAACATATTAATTCATGTTAAAAGAAAATAAATTTGGTGTTATTTCACCTTATAGGTACAGCACAAAGTATACTGGAATGTAAGAATTTGGAAAATTGCTAAATTCTTACTAATCTGTTTGCAATTGTATATAAATGTTAGGGTAACTTATATTTAAGAGCTTGAGCTTTAGTGGAAACTACAACTCAAGTGGGTTGAGTACTTATAAAATGAAAGCTTTTCATGCTTGCTTAGAATTATCAATACTATAGAAAAATCAACTCTCTTTACCATGTCTAGAAACTGGTGACTGCAGTATTTTCTATTCTGGTTTGAATCTTACATGGAGTTGCTCATTTTTCTTTGGCTTTTATATTCCTCTACAGTATTTTTTCACTTTTCTATGAAATATTTTCTTCCACCAAATTTTCATTGCTTTATGCCCAAAATGAAAACATTTCTCTGTGAATAACTCCCACCTGTTCATCTTTTTCAACACCTTCTGATTTCTTCATCTTTCTTCCAGGTATTTGTGACACTTTTGACCTCTTTGTTGTACAGTAACTTCCTATTTTTGTTTACTTTAAAGGCTGATAGCCTCTGTCATAGAGCTGTAAGTTCATTACCATTCTCCTTAATTTAGACCTTTCTTGTCAAGGCCAAAAATCTTGAAATTATCTTTCACTTCCAAGATTCTTCTTCCTAACTGAATGTCAATCTTGTCTGTATCTGGCAATCTCTGGAATATTTCAAAAAGTCATGAAAGCAGTGGAAGTGTCCAAGGGCAGGGATAAATAAGAGGCAAGGGCCAAGTTGGAGATAACAAGGTTAGTCCAATCAGGCTGAACCAGCTTGTTATCTCTAATCAGGGAGGATGAGGTCCTCCTCTAGCAGCTGGTCTGGAGGTGTGAACACCGAGAGAAGAGAAGCTGCTTTTGTAGTTAGCTAGCCACTCGTAATCTTTGTTCAATCCTTGATTGATGGTATCAAACTTGCAAATTAATTGCAGCTCTGCAGTTTTTCTTTGCAGTCTGGTTTTGAAGTTTTTTTGCTGAAGGATGGTGACCCTTAGGTCTGTAATTTTGTGTCCAGCAAGATTGAAGTGTTCTCCCACAGGTTTTTGTATATTGCCATTCCTGATATCTGATTTGTGTCCATTTATCCTTTTTCGTAGGGACTGTCCAGTTGGCCGATGTACATAGCAGAGGGGCAGTGCTGGCACATAATGGCATATATTACGTTGGTAGATGTGCAGGTGAATGAACCAGTCATGGTGCGGCTGACCTAATTGGGTCGTGTGACGGTGTTGCTGGTGTAGATATGTGGGCAGAGTTGGCATCAAGGTTTGTTGCATGGATTGGTTCCTGAGTTAGAGTTATTGTGGTGTGGTGTGCTGTTGCTGGTGATAATATGCTTGAGGTTGGCGGGTTGTCTGTGGACGAGGACTGGCCTGCCTCTGAAGGCCTGTGAAAGTGAGGGATCATTGTCCAGGATGGGTTGTAAATCACTGATGTGTTGGAGAGGGTTTAACTGAGGACTGTAGGTGATGGCCAGTGGTGTTCTGTTGTTTTCTTTCTTGGGCTTGTCTTGCAGCAGGAAGCTTCTGGGTACACAGATCAACAAAGCCAGTCTTATGCTCTAAAACTTTAGTTAGTCTTTAAAGTGCCATAGGACTCTTTGTCACTTTGGCAATTCCAGACTAACATGGCTACCTCTCTGATTCTTCAAAAAGTCATACTTCCCTTTCCAATGCCATTGCTGAAATCTTTATACCTGCCTCTTATGGCTTTTCCCAAACACTGCACTATAAATGACTAAACATAGTCGAAAATAAACTTATTTTTCATTAAATTTTTTTGAAATTTCTGTTTGATATATAAATGGATCCCTTTATTTTAATTTCATGATTCTTGGTATAGCACTTATTTTTTTTAAAAAAATGTGTTTAAAACATTTTATTGAAACATTTTTTGAACACTCACATTGAAATTATTAATTCAAATATTTTTTTTATTATTCAATTATTTTTCACAAGAAACTTTAAGAAATGTCATTTTGACTCATAAATTAGTTTCAAAAGTGTCAACCAGCTGTAATACTGACCCTTCCCTATGTTCCCCTGTGTGTGTTAGTAAAATAGTGTATTTCAGCTACTTATGGTATTCATGTGTCCAAAAATGTATCTATTGTAATTTTTGTATGCTCTTGAGGTGTATCTCAAAAATAATCCTGTAAAACAGAGCTTTTATTTCATATATCTGTTTTTTCTCTCTTCAGATCTTATTTTCTCACTTTTCTAGCACCTGTTTCTACTGTTAGCCCTGCATGTAGTCTCATGAAAATATGACTAACGGCCAAAGAATTAATTGCAGAAGTTTAAAGCATACCCTGAGGCAGTCATTCTTCTCTGCTATAGAGATTTCTTGTTTTTTTTTTTCCATACACCTACAAAACAATCCCTTAGACTTAAATCAACACTCGCTCACAATCATACAATAATATGCATTAGCCATGGGCATTCTAAGACAATATGCAAATGTGCAAGTATGGGCAAACAATTACTTCTGAATAGTTGTTTCTGGCTTAATTTGCTATGTGTGTGTAGAGGAGTATTGTTAATGACTATGTACACACAAATACTCAGCTGCAAACCTTTATTATAACTTCCATTTTTAAAAAAACAACTGTTTCAGGCTTTTTAATAATGTACAATTACTATCCTAATATTTATTTCAGTGTTGTGAGTGACAGTGTATTAAAAATGACTGCTCGATCAGTGTATAAGGGGCCTTTTCAGTACCTATTAACCTATGAGTTTGGATGATCACGAGGACTAGAAACAGGGCATTTATATTATGTCGCAGTACGTGGGATATTTTCTGAAAAATGAATACGATTTTGACAATGTCCTTATGTGTGAAGGATGCCAGTAGTACCCAAACTGAGACAGACTACTTTTTGTATAAAGGCTTGAGATCTCTGATCTGTGCTTGCCATGAGGAAATGAAGTAGATGGTAAGTTCATGTATACAAGGTTCACATTAATCCTTTTTCAATGTGTACTGTATCAGCAACTGCTTTTTGTATTTTTCTTTTATATCATGATACATTGCATCAGTTATTGCTCACGTGAGTAAGGAAAGATTTAGCCCTTTATCATATTCGCTCTCACTTAGTAATAGGTGAATCTCAACAAATCCATTTCTCAAAAGTGTGTTTTTCTTTGTTTTTTGTACAGGTCACATTCAGTTTGAATAAACACCAAAATTCAGATATTTATCTGCACTGCTAAAGTTTGCAAAATTTGGCAGGAATCTCATGAGCATAAGTGCTGACTCTGTGGGTGTGCTAGGTATGGAGTACCCACTGAAGAAAAACAGAGGATGTTCAGCATCCACCAACCCCCCCACCCGCCCATTAGGTGTTTGGCAGGACCTGCCCATCAGCTGCTCAGCGGGAGGTGCTGGTAGGAGAGGGCAGAATGTGAGCAGGGCCTCATGTAGGGGTGGAGAGGGGGGTGGGAAGAGATGGAATGAGGGTGGGACCTTGGGGCAGAGCACCCATCCCGAAAGAAGAAATTTTGCACCTGCGCTCATGCGAGCAGGTTTTCCCTTGAGATTTCTGGTATGTCCTGTTGGTCTGGAAATGCCATTAGAACAGTTTTACTAGTCTTTTGATTATTTCTGGTTTGGTCCCAACAAGACCTGGAGAAGCATGCACAAAATAAGGGAAAAGTACCAGATTTTAGCCAAAAATTTCAAAGCTTTGAATATTATATATATGCACCTGTATATTTAACCATTTGGCACATTTTGATATTTCTGGTTAAATATATTATGTCTATACATTAGGTTGAATTTAGCTCTAGAAGTCAGCAAAGATACTTATTTCAGAATGTGTGACTCTACCTTAATAAACATACAAGATACAGCAGCCATGGAGGTAGACACATCCTGTATTAAGCTCCACTGAAAAAAGTCATCTCTTAACTATGAACAGTGAAAAAAATGTTGTAAATTATACTCAGCAAAGTTGAAAATGTCAGTAAGTTTAAAATATTTTAAGTAAGGCTAATTAACTATTGGAATAGTTTAACAAAGGATGTGGTCATATCTCCCTTATCTGGAACTCATGTTTAGATAGCTTTCTAAAACTTTGCTGTCATATAATCAGAAATTGTTGGGCTTGATGGAGGAATCACTGGGTGAAATTCCATAGCCCGTATTATGCAGGAAGTGAGACAGCCCTAATGGTCCTTCTGGCCTTAATGAATGAAATTTACAATTCTATCTGGTTAAATATTCACTTTGGTAGATGTGAGGAGTCTTCCTGCCTGAACTGTCTACAAGGCAGCCATAATTTGGCATGAAAGTAGGAAGGGGGTGGTTGATTAATGCTGCCAGCATTAGTTAATGACCTATTACTGGATAGCATGGTCAGGGGAGGACTAGAGGAAATCACCTGTGTACCTAATTTTTGTATGCAGTTTAACAGACATTGTTGATTTTTTGAAATTATATAAGCCATTTTATATACTATCATTTGCCATTTACACATTTTTGAAGAAACAAAATACAGATGAGGGTAAAATCACATTGTTACACCTTTCTAAATGTGTACGAAGTGTCACTGTCTACCTTAATTCTCCCTAGTGTGGGAAAGGACATTTATGTATGGCTTTTATAGTCTTAATGCTCCCTACAATTAATCCTGCAGTCCTCAAGAGGGTCCTAATTTAACCAATGGTCCAGCATCTGTCGAATATTTAATTCTTCTTAGGGTAATTGCAAGTCTGTCTCACTGTAGGGGTGTGTGTGCCTCATTCACTGTTACTTTTCCTCAGCAGTACCCGTCACGGCAGCATGAGTGCCCTCTGGTGCCTTGCATGACTGCACGCATGTATGAAGGGCCATTCTGCCCCAATGCTCCTCAGATCTTCCCTAACACCAGTGATAGTTATTGAAGTTCCAGTTTTTATATCTGCAAGCCTTCCCTCGTTTAGTGTACCTAGTACCTATAGATTAGTTTTTGGTTTAATGTATTGGTTTTGTATATATTTAGATATAAGAATAAGTTTAGGATAGTAATAGTTGGGTACCAAGCTCAGTATTGGACTAGTACCTCGTTCGTTTGGCATTGAGACCAGTCATTCATGTAACAAGTCTCTGCTAATAATCAGCCTACACCACAGCTGCCATAAATGGCTGGGAGAGATGCATATGAGTGACAAGTGTCACACTTACAGAAGGTTAAAAAAGGATTGAAAAGGGACAGGGCTGCCAGGCTCAAGTATTAGCTATAGAGTGTGCACTTCACCTGCTGTTGGAACCTTTCCACTCGGAATGAGTACCAAGTACGTCCCAGTCAGTTAGCAGGGCTCCTCCTGTTTTGACTGAGTCCAGAGGCCGATCCCCATTGCTGGTACATAAGAGACAACTAAGTCTCCCAAAGACTTGGTGCCTTCAATGTCTATGGTGAAGACACTGAGTGGAGGCAAGGACTTGGAGGTGCACTCAAAGAAGAGGTATCTTCTTATAGACACCATCTGTAAGCAAGGAGACATTGCTGACTCTGGAGCCTGTGAAAAGTTCACTGAGACCAAACCCTGAAGGACCAGTGCACCTTTTGGTACCACAGATTCAGGAGCCTTTCCAGTACTGTCTACACCTGAGGTTTTTGAGGCAGCAGAGGTGCTTTAACCATGGGTGCTTGCTTTTCCTGCTGCTCAGGAATCTCAGCCGGAATTGGGATCAGAAGTGCATGCTCCCACAGTCTTGGCTCCAGTCATAGAGCACCCTTAAGTAACAGTGGCTTCTTCAGTTGTGGCTCTTCTCCACAGGGTTCCAGTGTTGATCTTGCTAGTGCCCACATTTCCACCCTCAGAGCCAGTTTCCCCAGTACCAGTGGAGTCCACTCCACTGTGTTCTGAGGAAGCTGACTCCTCATCAGAGTCTGAGGTCAGATCATGAGTATTTCAGCGTGAGCGTGTCCAGAAGCCCCAATGGAGGGCCTGCTCACAGTGGTGTGGTCACAGCCTCAGCATTCTAAGGATCATTGTCCTGAATATTGGTGGGTCCTGCCTCCATATCAAGGGCCCCTTTGAACCCTTAGGGCTTCCATCTACATTCTAGAGCTTCTCTGCTCCCTTTCTGACGATCTGCGTTGACTAGGCACCAGGAGCATCTGTAGCGAGATCAGTCTTCCCTCCCCCACTACCAGGATCTCTACCATGCAGGGGGAACTGTGTGCTCAAGACTCTTCCTTGTGGAGGAATTGGAGGAGGGACCTCCTCAACAACCCTTGAAAAGCTATGTCTATACTTGCAGAGTTATTGTGCTGCCAGTTTCACCAGTGACAGTGAGCCTATAGAAAAAAAAGCACTAGTTTGTGTACTCATTCACTTCCACAGATGTCAGAGAGGGTTTGCATTTGAAGCACTTCCATCATGGATAAAAGCAATGCACTGAGGGCAGCTCTCCCACAGTGCAGCTCTTTCCATTTTGATGGAGGGTGGGAAGGGGGGCTTCTAGCAGGGGAAACCAGCAGAAATTGGCTCGTGTGCCACCTTTGGTACATGTGCCGTAGGTTGCCAACCCCTGTTTTAGGCAAACTGGGTTCTCTAAACAATCATGGGAAGCTATTGGCTGAGAGCAGTCTACCACTTATTAGAATCCCATCTTTTTCCACCCCAATTTTTGTCAGCTGTCATTCCCCCTTCCTAAGTGCTCAGACCTGCATCACCACAGATCAGTAGGACTTAAGCATGGTGGAACTAGGATACAGCCTTCAATTTTTTTTCTATTCCCCCTTCATACTATCTTTTCACATCCCTTTTCAGGGACCATTCCCACAATAGCATGCCAGTTCAGGACGTCTAGTCTCTCCTTCTGTGGACCATACATGAAATTCCCAAGTCATTCCAAGGAAAAGGATTTTATTCCCATTACTTCTTAAATCTAAAGGCAAAGACGTGGAAGGGGGGAAGATGGCAAGCCTATTTTATATCTAAAGCAGCTAAACAAGCTCCTAAAAAACCCAAAGTTATAGATGGTTACTGTAGCATCTACTATCCTTTCCTTAGATCCTAGGGACTAGTATACTGCCTTTGATTTAAAGAACATTTCTTCTCACAGTCAATTCACCATAGCAGACTCCCACTACCACTTTGTAGTACTTTTGGTCTTCAGCAGCCCTTTGTGTATTTACAAAATGCATGGCTATAGTAGCCACATTCCTCCAATTCATACATCTACAATAGAATAGATATGTGCAACACATCTCAAAGAACAACTGTTACTGAAAAGTAGGTAAACTGGTTTTTCCTACACTTCCTGTCTTTTGCCTACACTTCTTGTCTCAAGCCATTTCCCTAGTCAGTAATTCCCTGCCTCCAGAGGGCAGAGAGCTCTGAGTTTGTCTTGCCTCTTCAGAATGCCACCCTTCATTGAGCATGGATCCTCCCTTTTAAACATCCCACTCATCTCTATGTTTGACAGACCTCACAGGTGCATTGGGATAAGGTTGATTTTGCCCAGAAGAGCTCTTATAACCCTTCATGACTGAGTTGGGGCTGTGCCCTTCCACAAGATAATACTGCATGTCTCAAGAAACCAAGTATTTTATGTAAAATGCTGAGATAATTTAAATTAAACAACAGTGTTACTTTTTGAACTCTGATACTCTGCATTAGACTTATTCTGTATAAAAATCTAAAAGGAAAAAACTGATTGCAACTTACAAGCAGATGTTAGATATCTGCTAGATAATTTTAAATGGAAGTGTGTATGATTATAAATTATTAAAGCATTCTGTCAGATTAAATTAGTAAGGCATAATTAATATATAGATTTTAGATATTACTACAAATATATTATTAATGTAAGCTGCTGTACTGTCTCACACCAGGACAGAAAAGACTAATGTTGCATCCAAATGACTGTTCAGACCCTTCTGTCATTGCAGTTTTATTCTTTAAACCCAAGTTTCCCAAAGTAACACCATAACACGGCTATTTCCCTAACCAAAGCAGATTGCAGAGGCCTTTCCCCTGGCATCTCTTTTCTCTTTACTAGGGCCAGCCTCAGGAACCATCCTCCCTCCTACAGCTCCCCTTACACCTCCTAACTGTCTCAATCCTTTGTAGGCATTAATGACAATTATGGTCAGATTGTGTCTGTATATGTCTAGTTTATAACTGTGGCTCAATTATTTTATGAATTTTTATAATAACCCTGGATCATAATTAAGGCTACCTTTTAGTCATGGATATTTTTAGTAAAAGTCATGGACAGGTCACGGGCCACGAACAAAATTTATGGCCCGTGACCTAGCCATGACTTTTACTGTATACTCCTAATTAAAACTTGGGTCAGGGGGTGGTGGTGTAGGTGCTCTGTGGGGTGGCCCAGGATTCCTTCTGGTGCTGGGGAGGGAGGGTTGTTGGGGCTGGCAGGTCCTCTACCCAACTCCAACCAGCATGTCTCTGCAGCTCCTACGGAGAGGGGTGGCCAGGAGGTGGCTTCTGCCATGAGTGCCGGCTCCGCAGCTCTCATTGTCCAGGAACTGCAGCCCATGGGAGCCACAGGGTCAGTTTCTGCTGGCACACTGTCCCGCACCTCAACCCCCTCAACCTCTCCCACACACCCAAACTGTTGCTGTAGCTGCTGGCCCAGGGGCTGCCTGATTTGGACCAGCGGGTTTGAAATTATGACAAAGTTAGAACATAGTTCTACAAATACTGAAGCTGCATACACCATGGAGAGAAAATAATTATTTAGGGTATTAAAAGTGGAGTACAACTACAAAGAAGAAAGGAAACCTTAGGCTGACTATTGGGAAGAATTCTGTACTGTAAGATTTATTGAACTCTCAAATAGTTTCCCAACAGAAGTGATAGAATTTAGTTGCTTGGGGCTAGTCTGGGTACATCATTTTTAAATGTTAATGTATAATAGGAAGTAATCCTATCTTGGGAAATAGGTAGCTAGATGACCTATAAGTCATTTCATCTTGAACCTTCATAATTTTGTGTCTAGGAGGTCAATCTCAGAAGTAAAACAAAGAAAGGTTTGCACAATGTGAAAGTCAATAACCATTTTACCTCCATCACCCAACAAGGTCTTCTATGCATGGAATACTAGACTCAGTGATGCACAGGTCTTGGAAGAATTGTTACTTACTGGAGCCTGAAAATAAGTTAAAATAACCAGTGGTTCCAAAGTGGAAATATAGATCTTTCTTCAATAGGGGGTGCAAACTTTATTTTCCCTTTTTCAGGAATTTTGATTTCTGGCATTTTTGACAGATATATATGTGGCAGCTTGCATATGGTCTCTGTGTGACTGAATCAAAAGAAGAGAGAGAGCTTGATGTGAAGATCCATTACAAAACGCATGTTGTATAACTCCTCAGTTGTTCAATTTGTTGAATCGCTTAGCTATAGCAGATACTTCCTCTTTCATTCTCTTGTTCTGGCTTTTGTATTTTGAGGTAGGCTGTCATACCCTTGCAGCTGGTACCACCACAGGGATGCAGGTGTCCTGAATTTATCTATGGGCTCAAGAATTTTGATCACATTCTCAAGCAAAATGTATTGAGCTGGACTCAGCACATCATCTCGTACCACTTCAAAGAAGAAAAAACTATCCATTGCTGTTCTTAGTTTTTCTTTTGTTTTACCAGCCCAAAATATGTTGTATTAGATTTTGAGGTTACATCCTTGGAGAACTAGTTCACAGAAAGACCCATGCCACTTACAGTTTATGAATCTGGAAAACAGCAGTGGCAGAAACTTGAAGGTGTCTGACCAGCAGGCCAGCTGAGTGCTTCTCTTGTTCTCATTCTGTCCATGGAGGTTCAAAATAGTTATCACATGAAAAGTGTAACCATCTTGGGGTTCATTAAAGAACAAACCAAATGAATGAGAAAGGAATAAAACTTCTAATAAGACAAACTGGAAAGCTTCTGTGGTGAACTGCTCCACACAGCCATGTTGTGTTCCCAACCCCTGTCTCCAGGGCACACTTCTAAATTCCTATGTTCATAATACTGTCCTTTATAAGGAAGTATCTCTACATTTTAAACTTCTGCAAACAAATCTCTACAAAATAGACCCAAAATGATAATTCTTCAGTATAAAACTAGCCTCTTGCAGATTGTCAGTTGGGAAGTTCATACAATCATAGAAGATTACGGTTCGAAGAGGCTTCAGGGGGTCATCTAGTCCAACTCCCTGTTCAAAAAGCAGGACCAAGCCCAACTAAATCATCCTAGCCACAGCTTTTGCAAGCCGGTCCTTAAAAACCTCTAAGTATGGAGATTCCACCACATCCCTAGATAACCCATTCCAGTGCTTCACCACCCTCCTAGTGAAATAGTTTTTCCTAATAACCAACCTGGACCTTCCCCACTGCAACTAGAGACCATTGCTTCTTATTCTGTCCTCTGTCACTACTGAGAACAGCCAAGTGCCATCGTCTTTGGAAACTCCCTTCAGTTAGTTGCAGGCTCCTATCAAATCCCCCCCCACTCTTCCCTTCTTCAGACTAAATAAGCCCAGTTCCCTCAGCCTCTTCTCATAAATCATGTGTCCCAGCCCTCTAATAATTTCCATTGCCTTCCGCTGGGTTCTCTCCAATTTGTCCACATCCTTTCTGTAGTCGGGGGCCCAAAACTGAATTTCTCTTCACCAGTGCCAAATAGAGGGGAATAATCACTTCCTTCAGTCTGTTGGCAGTGCTCTTACTAATGAAGTCCAATATAATGTTAGCCTTCTTGGCAACAAGGGCACACTGTTAGCTCATATCAAGCTTCTTTTCCACTGTAATCCCCAGGTTTTTCTTTTCTTTTCTTTTTTTTCCCTGCAGAACTGCCACTTAGCCAGTTGGTCCCCAGCCTGTAATAATGCATGGGATTCTTCCCTCCTAAGTGCAGAACTCTGCACTTGTCCTTGTGATCCTCATCCAATTTCTTTTGGCCCTATTCTCCAATTTGAGTAGGTCACTCTGGACCCTATCTCTACCCTCCAGCATATTTACCTCTCCTCTCAACTTAGCGTTATCCACAAATTTATTGAGGGTGCAATCCATCCTATCATCCAGATCATTAATGAACATGTTGAACAAAACAAGGACTGACTCCTGGGGCACTCCACTTGATACCAGCTGCCAACTAAACCTTGAGCCATTGATCCTGATGATCTAGCCAGCTTTCTATCCACCTTGTAGTCCATTCATCCAATCCAGACTTCTGTAACTTGCTGGCAAGAATATTGTGGGAGACTGTATCAAAAGTTTTGGTAAAATCAAGGTATATCATGTCCATCACTTTCCTCATATCCACAGAGCCAGTTATCTCACCATAGAAGGCAACCAGGTTGGTCAGGAATAACATGACCTTGATGAATCCATGTTGACTGTTCCTGATCACCTTCCTCTCCTCCAAGTGCTTCAAAATAGATTCCTTGAGGACCTGCTACATGATTTTCCCAGGGACTGAGATGAGGCTGACTGGTCTGTAGTTCCCCAGATTCTCCTTCTTCCCCTTTTAAAAGTCGGGAACTATTTTGCTTTTTTTCCAATCATCTGGGACCTCCCCTGATTGCCATGAGTTTTCAAAGATAATGGCCAATGGCTGTGCAATCACATCAGTCAGTTCTCTCAGCAACTTTGGATGCATTGCATCTGGACCCATGGACTTGTGCATGTCCAGATTTTCTAAATAGTCCTTAACCTGTTCTTTCACCACTGAGGTCTGCTCACTTCCTCTCTATACTGTGCTGCCTGGTGCAGCAGTCTGAGAGCTGAATTTTTCTGTGAACACCAAGGCAAAAAAACGCATTGAGTATTTCAGCTTTTTACACATCATCTGTCAGTAGGTTGCCTTCCCCTTTCAGTAAGAGTCCCACACTTTCCCTGACCAACATCTTGCTGCTAACATACCTGTAGAAACCATTCTTGTTACCCTTTACATCCTTTGCTAGCTGCAACTCCAGTTGTGATTTGGCCTTCCTGACTACACCCTTGCATTCTTGAGCAGTATTTTTATACTCCTCCCTGGTCATCTGTCCAAGTTTCCACTTTTTGAAAGCTTCATTTTTGTATTTAAGATCATTGAAGATTTCTCTGTTAAGCCAAGATGGTTGCCTTCCATATTTGCTGTTCTTTCTACACATCGGGATAGTTTGTTTCTGCACCCTCAATAAAGCTTATCTAAAATATAGCTAGCTCTCCTGGACTTCTTTCTCCCTCATATTAGTCTCTCAAGGGATCCTGCCCATCAGTTCCCTGAGGGAGTCAGTCTGCTTTTCTGAAATCCAGGGTCTGTATTCTGCTCTCCTTTCTTCCTTTTGTCAGGATCCTGAACTCAATCATCTCATGGTCACTGCTGTCTGGGTTGCCACCCACTTCTACTTCCCCTACCAATTTTTCCCGTTTTGTGAGCAGCAGGTCAAGAGGAGCACAGCCCCTAGTTAGTTCCTCTAGCACTTGCACCAGGAAGTTGTCCCCAGCACTCTCCAATAACTTCCTGGATTGTCTGTGCACTGTGTATTGCTCTCCCAGCAGATGTCAGGGTGATTGAAGTCCTCCATGAGAACCAGGGCCTGTGTTCTTGAAACTTCTGTTAGTTGTCTGAAGAAAGTCTCACCTCCCTCATCCTCCTGGTCTGGTGATCTATAGCAGAAGCCCACCATGGCATTACCCTTGTTCTTCTTGCCTCTAAATTTAACCCAAAGACTCAACAGGCTTTTCTCCAGATTCATACTGGAGTGCTGAGCAGTCATGCTGCTTTCTTACATACAGTGCAGCTCCTCCACCTTTTCTCCCCCGCCTGTCTTTCTGGAACAGTTTATAACTATCCATGAGGGTGTTCCAGTCATGTGAGTTACCCCACCAAGCCTCTGCACCTGCAAGATGCTTTGGCGTGGAACATATCACAGTCCTGTTGGACTCTCAGCTTTGTTTGTTTTTAGGGAACAAGAGCCAGGCAATTTCAGTTTGCCCCACAGGCTGGATTAATGTAAAGATGAAATTTAGGTCAGGAAATGGTCACATCTCCCACTATTGAGTTTTATCACTTTGATAATTCTATTCAGTGCACAAAATGTGAGTCATCATGTATTACACTGACATCTTATCAAAAACCCCAAGGCTGCACCGAATGTACATTCAGTTTTAATAAAAATATAAATAGACACAATCTGTAATTGTACCTTCCTTGTTAAATTATTGTAATTTTTTGTTTGAACACATGAATAACAAATATTGCAGCTATGTCCTTACTTTGCCTTTTCAGGCCAAAGGGGACAATGGATGTTAGGAGTCTATGTTAGGGCACCACTAGCATAGCTTCTGATTATTTTGTCTGATATCCAGTGAGTTGTGAAGCTTGGTAGAATAACTCTCAATAAAATATAACCCTGCTTTTATTAATCTGCCTGGTAACTAGCATTATAAAGGTTTGTTGTTGTTGTTGCAAACAGTCACACTGTCTGTCAAAATAAAAGGGAAAATCAGCATGGGCATATCTGAAATTCTGAAGGCCTACTTTTTCTTTTCACTTATACTGGAATAAATCTTTGACTGCAGTGATATTACAACAGTGTAAAACTGGTTTGATGGGAGAACCAGGGCCCCTAGATTTTTGCACAACCAAAATCTCACTGATATACAGGTATGCATATGTGAAATACACAATGTAGGATATTGCCAAACTATTGGGCACCATTGAATATCCAAGTTCAAAAAAACTGGTGAAATTTGGGAATTTGTGTATATTTAAATCTGGCCTGCTAGCACTTAGATATAAAAACATATCTCTCAGAATTTTTGACGGTAATCTTTTTTTTTTCCATGTATGTTAAAGAGGACTACTCATTGAGAAAAAAAGTTAATATTTTAATAAAAAGATGAGACAGAAACCTCTTAAGTAGACATTGATAACACACACAGAGCCCAATAAGGAGGCCAAAGAATGATACTCTCCTGTTCTCCTTACTCATACTTGTTACAATTGGCTGCAAGATTTCACTTATCTTTGTAGATCAGTGGTTCTCAACCAGAGGCATCTGTACCCCTGGAGTTACAAAGAGGTCTTCTAGGGGGTACGTGAGCTCCTCTAGATATTTACCTAGTTTTACAACAGGCTACAGAAAAAGCACTAGCAATGTCCATGCAAACTAAAGTTTCATACAATGACTAGTTTATACTGTTCTATTAACTAAAATGTAAGTAGAGTATTTATATTCCAGTTGATTTATAACTACATGATAAAATAAGAAAGTAAGCAATTTTTCAGTAGTAGTATGCTGTGACACTTCTATTTTTGTGTCTAATTTTGTGAGTAAATAGTTTAAGTGAAGTAATACTTGGGGGTACACAAGATAAATGAGGCTCCTAAAAGGGGTACAGTAGTCTGGAAAAGACTGAAAGCCTCTGGCTTAGATACCATGTTGACCTATGGCAGTCAATTCGGAGTAAAATGAGAAGTGTTTGTCAATGAGTGTCATTTGATATAGGAACTTTCTCACTGACAGTAGTTTTCCTTGCACGTTGCAACTTCTCCTCTGATTTATTGTTGAGCATTCCAAAGTGCTGTCTGTGACACAGTTTGTTATTGTGATTGACAATACTTTGAGTGTAGCAGTGCGATGACTCACCCTTGTGGTGCATCCCACAGGTTGTCGGGGAATTCGCTCTTTTTCCAGCTGGAGTGCTCTCTGCAGGCCCGTATCTTACCATCACTGGCCTCCGTGTCCCTCCTGGACCCCAGTGCCCCTTGATCTGGAGTGCTGCCCCCAGCTATACTCCACACGCTGCCTCTGGGTCTCCCCTCCCTGGGGAACCCCCAACCCTCTAATCCCTACCTCGTCCCAGTCTAGGGCTACTGCCAGTCATCATCAAGCCCCCACACCCTGGGATAGACTGCAGTGTAACATCCAGTCGTCATAGGAAAGGAGTTTTTGGACCTGCACCCTAATACCCTTTTCAGGCCTTTCTATCAGACTGCAGCCTGGGAGGTCACCAGGCCTGAGCTCCCCAGCTCAGCCTGCCCCTTCCCCAGCACTGCTTCACCTCAGGTACCCTGTCCCACAGGCAGCCAGGCCTTGCTCCCTCCCAGCCTGAACAGAGACTGCCTCAGTGCTTGGCCACAACCCTCTTATAAGGGCCAGCTGGGCCCTAAGTTACCCAGCCACCACAGCTGTGGCTGCTGTTCCAATCAGCCTAGCTGACTGGCCCAGCCGCAGCCCTCTGCAGGGCTGCCTTTTAACCCTTCCAGGGTTGGAGCGGGTAACCACCCCGCTACAGTGAGACAAAAATTAAAGAACGGTTTTCTCAGCGCAGAAGAGTAGAGAGTATGGGGCCGGGGGAGGGTGAGTGGGGCATCCTTGTTCCCGTATTAATTAAAAATCAAAGTGCATTGGCTATTTCAAAATGATGAACTTACTGAGCCTTGTTTTGCACCCTTCCAAATCTGATTGCACTTCTCCCTGCAGTTTGAAATGCTGAGTCAGTAGACTAGTTTAAGTATACAAATAAATTTCATCTTTTTTTTTTTTTTTCAGAATAAATATTAAGTTAAATATCTCGGAATACCCTCTCATTTTTGGTGCATCAAGGCACTAACATCGCCTCAGCCAAAATTCTTCTGAGAGTTCACTGTTTCCATTAAGATCACAAAATTTTAAAATTATGTCAACTAAAGTAATGTCTTATTAATGAGGGGAAAATGCTATTCTAAGAAAGGACATTTCTTTTCATCTTGTAGTTGTCTGATTTACGTTGTCTATGTATGTAGGTTGTACTTTTCTTAGGCAGGAGTTGTGTCCCCTTCTCTGTTTTGTATAGCCCTGAGCCACTGTAGTAATTTTAACAATAAATACTTTTTTCCTCATACCTCTCTTCACTGATAGAGCTTGTTTGGTACGTTGGATTAGGCATTCTATAGTTTTATTGCATGGCATTGACACTGACTTTGAAGTAACTACATACATATTGCAGCTGGAAGTATAATCATAAGATAGCTTTAAAAATAACTTTTTATGTGAAGCAATTCTAAAAACTATAGGACTCCTTCTCCTACCATTGAAATCTACATAATGTTTAAAGAACACAAAACACTATATGGTAGATGAGGACAGGATATCATGAATAAGGCTCCGTATTTGTCACAGGGGTCACAAGAGTAATGGATTCCATGACTTTCTGTGACTTCTGCAGTGGACTGTGCAGCTGGTTGCAATGGCCTGAGCATTTGGAGTTTGGGTGTGGAGTGGGTTAAGGACTGAGGATTGGGGTGCAGGGCGGTGTTTAACTGCTCGGGCTCGCAGAAGGGTGACAGGAACTCCCCTCTCTCAGGTCGTAGCTCCATGTGCTGACTCTACCTGCAGGCACCGCCCCCGCAGATCCCAGACAATGGGAGCTGCAGAACATGGGTTTGGAGTGGAGCAGGGGCAGCATGTGGAGCTAGGAGCTGGAAGTCGCCACACCCCAGGAGCTGGGTAGGGAACCTGCCCCATCCCTGCCAACCTTTTCTCCCCTCCCCTGCTCATCAGGACCCAGGCCACAATCCCCCATGAGCACCCATGCTCCTATGGCTATTTGATTTTTATACTTGCACTATTTTCATGAGAGCATATGTATGCAAGCAGCAGAATCACATCCCAGCTCACACTGTAGACATAGCCAAAAAGCTCAGGCCTAGCGCCTTACAGGCCAAATTTAAATAGTCCTTAACTACCTGTCTCTAAATTAGAGTAACTTTCCTCAAGTTCATTATTATCTTATGAACACTCAAATTGTCCAGTTTTCCCTTAGTCATCATATCAAAATTGATTTCCAAGTGTGTCCCTCTTTTCGGAGGTCTACAAGACTCCTGGGCGCTCTTGCCACCTGTTGACATGTCCCTAATGAGTGCAACTTCCCGGAACATGCTGTAAAAATCCATGGGCATGGTTCTCTCAAAATCATCAGAGCCTTCAAACGGAAAAGCCAGAAAGTTACAATTTTTAGTATCAACAAGAATTAAATGAGTGCAGATATACTCTTGCACTTTTTTAACAATGGCCCTCAGTCTTTTACCTTAACTATGCCTACTGTGGCTTCAAATGAGGGGTAACAAACCAAGCCTAAATGTGAATTAATACTTTCATTCACTAAAGAGCCTCCATGCTAAAATTAATCATGAATTAGGCAATACTCTCTTTTAGCACTTTTAAGTTATTGCCTTCAGAATGAATAACATTGGAAATCTGACTAATAATTTAAAAAAAAGACCTAATCTTTTTAAGTGCTACTTTTTCTGAGGTTTTTTTGTTCATCTCTTGATGATTTGCCTGTTCTGTTCATTACCTCTGAAGCACCTGTATTGGGCGCTCTCAGAAGACAAATACTGGACTAGATGGATGATTGGTTTGACTCAGTATGACCATTCTTATGATTTTGTATTCTAATTTTTTAATTGGCTTTACTTTATTTTTTCTGTCAAAAACTGTCAGTCACCCCACTCCCAATAAATAAGACCTGTCCGTCTTGTTGGGATTATCCCGTTATTGATTCCTACTAATAATTTAATTGGAGATTGTTTATTTTTGTTTTTGTTTTTTCTGGAACCACAGTTTGTCCTCTTTCCCACATGGCGGGGGTCAGAGGAAGGCACTTCTGTTGACCATCCCACTTTGTGAAGGTTTTCCTTTACCTCCATTACACATGTATGCACCATGCTGGCCTCCACACTTATTGCAGACTTGAATTAACAAGAGGAATGAAAACATCTGAGTTCCTTAAATGATAAAGAAATCTTGAAACCTATGGCTTGCTAACAGGAAACTTGTTCTCCATGGTGGTTTGGTGAGATGTTATGTATTCCAGCCAAAACTCCTTGTCTTTCTGATTCCATAGCCAATTCAGATCATCTACTGCCCCAAAACTAGAAAAATGAGTTTCCCTATATCAAGTAGTAGGTTAGTCAGTGGCAGGGTCAGGATGAGCATGCAGGTCTAGAAAGCAGTTGAAAAGCAAATCTTATGACTACATAAATAAACAATTAGAAAGCAAGACTACTACCTAAATGCTGAAAATTTCCTTATGATTAGTCCTATGATAATGAAATGTAGTAAACTGCTTTTCTTGGACCTTACACTGTAACACTATTGTGAAGCACTAACTATGACATCACTCCAATTAAAGAATACTGTTGCTACCTCTTCCATTCATTAACAGCAATAATACAAAGAAGTGGCACAGAAAAAATTATAATCATCAAAGTCTTTAAACATAGCTGACACCTGGCTCTGACTGTCTGTCTGTCTGTCTGCCAGGCAGCAAATTACTAATGAAACAGCTAATAATGGTGTAATGTATTGCTGCTGCAGAACTCCATTACTGAAGAGGATTTTTTCTTCCAGTACTTAACTCCTCTATAATGATGAAATCCTCATTCTGTTATTAAATTAAACTGGATGATTAATTTTGGAACTAACAGTATCAATCATACTGTACAAGGGTCAGTAGCTCCGCCGAGCCACTGGGGGCAATGGGGAGCTACTGCCTCTCTGAAAGGCCTTTGTCACACCTCCTGGTCACTGGGGAATTAGCGTCGGGAGGTGTGCCGGCCAGAGTCTGTGGCATGCCCCTCAGGCAGGGGAGCACCGGCAAGAGTCAGTCAGTGGCGCGCCCCTCAGGCAGGGGAGCGCTGGCAAGGGTCAGGGTCTTCTGCCATTGGCAACTCGAGTTCCCCCTCAGCGTCGGCCTCCATCAGGCACGGGTCACTGCTGGGCTTCGGCAGTCCCTCGGGATACTTCACGGCTGGCAGATCTGGTAACCCAAGTCCTTCCTCCAGGCTCAGATTTCTTTAGTCCAGGACCTCTCCTGGCTCAGCAGCAGGGTGTGAAGGGAAGAATCTGCATCTGTCTCTCTCCCTGGTGCTGCCCTATCTGAGCTAAGGGCCCCACCCTTTGTACTTCCTGTTCTGCCCCTCCCCTTCCTGGGGGTGGAGCCAGCTTGGTCTGGCCCCACCCACTTAGGCTGAGAGAGTGGTTCTTTACCCTCTGGTTTGGAGGGAGGCCACCCTGGCTGCCTACACACACCATTTTCTTGAATATGATTATTGATTTTTCAGAGATGTTTGTATTCAGTAGTTATTCTTTTTATTATTAACTTAAAGGACATTTCATTTACCAGCATTATTAAAAAGTGCCTTCTGCTCTTATGTTGTGAAGTTTGGTGGCCTGACAGTTATTGACCAATAGTTGATGTACTAAGACAGGAAACATTACCACAGCTAAATATTCTGTTTGAAATGCTATGATATTTCAACAGCACAGACCAATTCCTCACCCCACACACCCTTTTTTTTTTTTTTTTTTTTTTTTTTGGTGCAATATGTCTGTGATGCAGAACTTTGCATTTGTTTTAGGAAGTGCAGTTCTCTTTTATTAAAAAGACAATGGGAAAAAATCTCATGCTGTGTGTGTATATGTATTAGAAAAGTGAGTTAATGGGAGAAATCATAGTGTGAGAATGGGTAATTTTTCAGAAGGTTCAGAAGGGTTGCTTAGAATGGAGCCAAAAGGAGTTAGAGGAAGAAAAATCAGTTGGTGGATCAAAGGCTCAGAAGGTAAGTCTGGAAATAATGCAGTTAATATTTTGATACAGGATAAGAATAAAAGTAAATTAGTCATGCAGCTGAAAGAGTGGAATGAGCAAAAAGGAAGGTAAGGAAAGTATGAAAAAAGTAAATAAATAGAGTTCAAACTTGGCAGAAATGAAGTCTTTTGAAGATAAACATTTATTAGGGTTAATTTACATTTTAGTTGTATTATGTCTATTCTAAAAAAAAAAAAAACTCATGGAACAAGTCATAACCAAACCATGGATGTGCAAATCAATGTGAGAATTTCTGTTTATAGATATGTAGAGTGTGTAATAAGTATCTGCTGAGAACTTCAAATCCAGTTTTCTGTAACTACAAAAAAAGTTGCAATGGTTAGAAAAGCAACCACTCAGTCTATGTTCTATATATATTGTGACAAAGCTCCAAGTCTGTACTTGTGGGTCCTGCGCTTCCTGGCAGATTTAGGGGCCTCAGAAACTCATCTAGGCCCCAGAGTGACCTCCCTTTCTCAGTATAATTGGTAAGAGTCACCACCTAGTGAGTTACCTTCATCACAGGCCAGTATGGAAGATGGAAAAGGGGGGAGCCCAGGCCCGCCCTCTACTCCGGACTCCAGCCCAGGGACCCTAATAGTATCAGCTAAGATGGCTGACCTTTTAGGCACAAAACACAATACAATTCCCTGGGCTACTTCCCCACAGCAGTCCCTGCTTCTTCAAACTCCATTTCACCCTTACCTCAGGGCCTCCTTCCTTCAGTATGATAGGTTGTCCAACACTCAGTCTCACCAACAGCATAACTTCCTTCCACAGCTCCTGACACCCACACCCACCTGACTAACTGGGAGGTTTTTATCTGGTTTCAGCCAGTCCCTGATTGGCTTCAGGTGTCCCAATTAGGCTAGCTGTTTCTACTCCTTTCTAGAAGGTTCTTAATTGGCCCCAGGTGTCTTGATTGGTCTGGAGTAGCCTTTGTTTGGCTATCCAGGGAACAAGGACCTGCACATCCTGAGACTAATATACCTGCCTTCCAGCACTCTCCTATATCCTTCTGGTCTGACTCCGTCACAATATATATTGTATAAGTAGGTATAAAGTGTTTATGATGCACACTACATTTTCCTATTTCTGAATCTCAGTTTTATACATTTCGGATAGTGGAAAATTCTATTTTTAAAAAAATAACACGAAAACGCAACCCGCCCCCTTAAATGCTTGCTTGAGGCTGGAAAAATGACCTATAATCAGCATTGGAAATGTTATGATTTACTGAATGTGATTATCTAATTTGTATGCATGTATCATTTCTGTATCTGAAGTTAGGAATGTTGAACAATTATTGCTGTGTGTGTACTTGGGAAAATGCCCACTAGACAGTAAGCAATCAATCTTAATGGGCCGTTAGAAAAAGACAATGAGTCTTTGAAGATGTGGCTCTCCCATCTGCCTGGTGTTCCTTCTTTTGGACATTGCAAAATAATCTGGTTTCATAGTTGCTTTGACACTGCAAGGTCAGGGGATAAGATCACACGATACAAAATACCACCTTGGACATTGCTAGTACTTTTTCCTCTGTCGGGGGATGGGGATCAAACAAAAGTTTCCCGCCATAGGTAAATCTTTTTTTTAAGGCTGGGGCAGGAGTTAATCTTGATCCTCCTCCTGCCTACTCAAGAAGAAAGACTGATGAAAGAACCTGAAGCGGAAGGGTGGGGTGAGTCCAGACTGAGACAGGGCTCCAATCTGTAAGAAGAAATAACTGGAACTCTGAGCTACAGAAACTCTGCAAGTTGCCTAAAATAACATTTAGGGTGAGAAATTACTTCTTGAAACCAGTCTCTTTTAGACCTTAAGCTTAGTATTCATGTTTTGATTTATTTGTTCAGTAATCTGCTTTGTTTCTTTTGCTATCTTTTATAATTAATAAATTGTTGTTTATTATTAAACCCAGTTTGTGCAATTTCTAACTGGGGGAATAAGAAATTGAGCATATCTCCACACACACAGAGAAAGGATACATTTTTATGAGCTTACACTGTGCAGATCTTTCTATACAGTGCAAGAAAGTATTATTTTGGGATTATTCCCCAAAGGGGGTGTGCAATTAAGTGCTGGCTGAATCCTTTCACAGCGAGCTGACTTCAGTCTGTGTCTGCAGCTAGGTGGGGCGGCCCTACTTGTGTGTGTGCTTCAAGAGGCTGGAGAGCCTAATTCAGGAAATCAGGGAGCGGGAATCCAGGCTGATGGAGCACGAGGGGATCAGTGAAACTGCAATACATCAGGTGGTATCCCATAATGGGAGTCTAATCCATCACACATTATAACATTATATTTCAGTTTTTAGTGTAGGTGACTGTTAACTTATATTTCAGATACCTTATTGTTTCAGCTCTGTGGTTGTACATTCAATATCCTTTACTTGGAAGGTACTGTTACTGTCCTTTGTTTTAGTGTTTGTTCTACTGCTTTGGCTAGCTGTATTTTAATGAGAATTCACAGATTATTCCCTTAAAATCTCAAGCAGTTTTCAATTTCATACTTTCTTTAATGTACTTATTGGTGTTTTCCCTCTTCTGCTGCAGTGAAGATTGTGTACAGAGCTCCTTTGATTTCTATTCCTAGTTCTTTTCTCCCCTTGGGCTACAGCATTTAGCAGCTTAGATATAGGTGTTGTGCCCTCATGTTTACCATGTTGTGATTGAACTCATATCTACTAACAGTGTTCTGTTATAAATTTCTGGATTTAACTAGTGGGATTCCCCTGTTAAACACGCTACTTCAATGATTTGGGAAATTGAAGAATAGCTTGTATTTGCTGTCAACCTTTAAAATGCAATACTTTAACATTTGCTACAGTTTTAGAGCCACAAAGACTTTGTACTCCATTGAAAATGTCTATATAGCCTTTTTAATAAGTACCTTGAGGATTTTTTTTCATTTACAGACCCCTAAAAATATTGAGTGCAGGAGCAGACTGCTTTGAAGATCTTAAACATATTCTGCAGACCCCCAGGAATCCATGGACTACATGTCAAAAACCTGCTCTAAATCTCTGACCACTTATTTTCCCTGTAAGGGAAGGATTTGATAGTTACTCTCTACAAAGAAAACCTGAGTTTGAAAAGAGACAAGAAGTTTGCACTGATTTTTTTTTTTAACTTGAGAAAATTACAGAATGCCATTTGATAATTATTATAGATACAGATTTTCTTTCTTTAATATTTATTACTATTAATATTTTACAGGACCTTTAAAGAAGGGTCTCAAATAGTTGTAGGAAAAGTAACTAACTAATCCTTCCAACACCTGTGTGATGGATGCTTTTGTTTTCTGTTACTAGCACACAGCAATACTAAGCAAGAATACAGCACTGATATTAAAAGTACCATAGTAGCTATAAAGGCCAGAATCAATCAGTAATTGATTTTCTTATCTGAAAATGACACTTCCAACTGCAAATACTAGCCTGTATCATAATATGGCATTGATTCATAAATGATTCTATTGTCTCATCAACACCACTTCTTTGGCTCCTGCTGTATGTGTCCTATAGGGCCAAAATCTAACCCCATTGACTTCAGTGGTAATGGACTGGGCCCTCACTATACCCTCAAGATTTGTTTAAAACTCTTGACCTTCATGATACTTATTTCCATCTGTCATATATCCAGCACTCAGCAAATACCTCATAGTTCTTGTAGGGGATTCTCAGTACCAGACACACTGAGTTGTGATTACCCACCAAGGTGCTGGACCCCTCTCTGCCCCCCTGTTCCCACCTCTGTTCTGCCCCACCTGTTCCTGCCATATTTCCATCCCTTCCCCTGCCTCTTTCTGCATCAGCTCCTCCTCCCCCCGCAGAGCCTCCTGCCTGCTGTCGAACAGCTGATGGCAGCAGGCGGGAGGTGCTGGGGGGAGGGAGAGGAGCTGATCCACAGTGCTGCCGATGGGTGCTGAGCACCTACTTTTTTTTTCCATGGGTGCTACAGCCCCAGAGCACCTCTGGAATCAGCACTTATGCTCACTACCAATACAGGGTCCTGTCTTTTGATGCTGTGGAAAAGCCCAAGAGTATGTGTGTAGTGGTCACCACAGCTCACTTAACAGGACATGGCATTCAGGTATACCCGTACTTGGGCAACTGGCTAAATTGGGAAAAATCTTTCCAACAGGTGCCAATCCAGTCACATAATCTGAGAGGTCTTTCCCACACTGGAGCTCAAGACCACAGAGGAATCTACAGTTTTATTAACCCAAAAGTATAGAATTCATAAGAACCATATTGAGTGTCAAGGTCAGCAACAGCTTATTTACCACAAGATAGGTTCCAGACTATAGTGGGTTTCATTTATAATCTACAAACTCACCCAGAGATATCTGTAACAGCATTTGCAGACTCCTGGATTACATGGCCTTCTGCACCAAAGTCACGTAGCATGCCAGGTGTCACCTCTGCTCCATGCATTGATAGTTGAAATCCATATATTTACCAAGAATCAGAGGGGTAGCCGTGTTAGTCTGGAATTGCAGAAGTGACAAAGAGTCCCGTGGCACCTTAAAGACTAACTGAAATTTTTTCAGAGCATGAGCTTTCGTGGGCTAATACCCACTTCGTTGGATGCATGCAGTGGAAGTATCCAGGGGCAGGTATAAATAGGTAGGCAAGAACCAGGTGGGAGATAACAAGGTTAGTCCAATCAGGCTCAACCAGCTTGTTATCTCTAATCAGGGAGGGTGAGGTGTTCCTCTAGCAGCTGAACTGGAGGTGTGAATAGCGAGAGAAGAGAAGCTGCTTTTGTAGTTAGCTAGCCATTCAAAATCTCTATTCAGTCCCAAATTGATTGTGTCAAATTTGCAAATGAATTGCAGCTCTGCAGTCTCTCTTTGCAGTCTGGACTTGAAGTTTTTTTGCTGCAAAATGCTGACCTTTAAATCTTCTATGGTGTGTCCGGTGAGGTTGAAGTGCTCTCCTACAGGTTTTTGAATATTGCCATTCCTGATATCTGATTTGTGTCCATTTATCCTTTTTCGTAGGGACTGTCCAGTTTGGCCGATGTACATAGCAGAGGGACATTGCTGGCAAATAATGGCGTATATTACATTGGTAGATGTGCAGGTGAATGAACCAGTGATGGTGTGGCTGATCTGGTTTGGTCCTGTGATGGTGTTGCTGGTGTAGATGTGTGGGCAGAGTTGGCATCGAGGTTTGTTGCATGGATTGGTTCCTGAGTTAGAGTTATTATGGCGCGGTGTGCTGTTGCTGGTGAGAATATGCTTGAGGTTGGCAGGTTGTCTGTAAGCCAGGATTGGCCTGCCTCCCAAGGCCTGTGAAAGTGAGGGATTGTTGTCCAGGATGGGTTGTAGATCACTGATGATGCGTTGGAGAGGCTTTAACTGAGGACTGTAGGTGATGGCCAGTGGTGTTCTGTTGTTTTCTTTCTTGGGCTTGTCTTGCAGCAGCAGGCTTCTGGGTACACATCTGGCTCTGTTGATCTGTGTCCTTATTTCCTTGTGCGGGTATTGTAGTTTTGAGAAAGCTTGGTGGAGATCTTGTAGGTGTTGGTCTCTGTCTGAGGGGTTGGAGCAAATACGATTGTACCTCAGTGCTTGGCTGTAGACAATGGATCGTGTGGTGTGCCCGGGGTGGAAGCTGGTGGCATGAAGGTAGGTATAGCTGTCGGTAGGTTTTCGGTATAGGGTGGTGTTGATGTGGCCGTCATTAATTTGCACCGTGGTGTCCAGGAAGTGGACCTCCTGTGTAGACTGGTCCAGGCTAAGGCGGATGGTGGGGTGGAAGCTGTTGAAATCATGGTGGAATTCTTCCAGAGTTTCTTTCCCATGGGTCCAGATGATGAAGATGTCATCAATGTAGCGTAGATAGAGGAGGGGCGTGAGTGAACGAGATTTGAGGAAGCGTTGTTCCAGGTCAGCCATAAAGATGTTGGCATACTGTGGGGCCATGTGGGTGCCCATAGCGGTGTCACTGGTCTGGAGGTATATATTGTCACCAAATTTGAAATAATTGTGTGTGAGGATAAAGTCACAGAGCTCAGCAACCACTTGTGCTGTGGCATCATCAGGGATACTATTCCTGACAGCATGTATTCCATCTTTGTGTGGGATGTTTGTGTAGAGAGCCTCTACATCCATAGTGGCTAGGATGGTGTTTTCTGGAAGGTCACCAATGCATTGTAGTTTTCTCAGGAAGTCGGTGGTGTCACGGAGATAGCTGGGAGTGCTGGTGGCGTAGGGTCTGAGTACAGTGTCCACATATCCAGACAGCCCTTCAGTGAGAGTGCCAATACCCGAGATGATGGGGCGTCCAGGATTTCCAGGTTTGTGGATCTTGGGTATATATTTACCATGCACCATATGGATATGAAAGTGAAGGACCCATGAGAAGTCCTTTTTTATACTTGACTGGTGGTAGACCCCACTTCATGTATGCATTGGAGTACCTGTTTCTGAACTTCCTACCAACTAAGATGCTGGTGATAGATACTTTCGGACACAAGACTCTTTGTCCCCTCAGAAAACTCAACTTTACACATGTGATGGAGTTCAGAGCCACACATCTAGCATGCACAGTGTTCATACCATTTGTTACAGGAATTCACAATACAAAAGTGTTGACAGAAACACCAAATTCTGCATTGTTTCAACAGATAGAGAAGAGCACCGTCATCTCTGTTCTTCCAAGAAGCCATTTATCTTTTGGACTGGTGCTTTATCATCATATCACACCACTGACTTTACATTTTCCTGGTTTGCAGAATGCCCTGGCAGATCCAATCACCAGGCAATTCTCAGAAAACCTAGAGTGGACTGTAGAAGACTGCATTCTGTGGAGCATTTTTCATGAATGAGGTCTTTTCTACACAGTGGAGCAATGTGCACTCAAGGGGTGAGATTTCTCACGCTCACACCTTGTGCATTAAGTGATCTATGTAGGCCTTGGTGCATACTAAATGTTTTAGTGCAGTTCAATGTGAAAAGAATGTCAATGTTAATGTTTAGTGCACACTGTACTAGGGAACTTTCAGTGTGTATCAGATGAGTCCACATGGATCAGTTAGTGTCAATGCAATAATGTGCTTTAGAAATCATACCCCTTTAATGTGAATTACCCCATTATGTTGACATGTCTTCCAGGTTTCCAGCAATAGCCTTTTTTTGACATAGACCAGAACAAGAAATATCCTGTATTCTGACGAAAGGCAGTTTGAGCCCAGGCTCCCTGTTGGATGCCTTCCTCATCTCAGGGACTCCAGGACTCATGTAACCCTATCTACCAATCCCGTTAATGTCTAGGGTCATGAGGGAATTCAAACAAGATTCAGTGTTGGTGATCATGATAGCCCAGAAAAGTTCTGGTATTTGGGTCTGGTGAACTGTCAACTCAGCCTTTGATCATACTATGTGCTCTACCCAAAGTGGTTTAGCAAAACAGATCAGATTATAGACCAGGACCCAGTATCATTACACCCGATCATCCTGGATGCCGGCTGGTTCATTGTCACTGAGAAACTGTTCTGTCAAAGTCCAAAATATATTGGTACATGCCAGCAAAAAACTTCTAAGCTAATATGTGAAGGAAAATGGGCAGCACAACATGATCTGTGTCCTTTGGAAACCCCTGTTTCTGTTAATTACAGATTTTCTGCTAGCCCTAAAGCATTTGTGACTATCCATCAGCTCCATAAAAGTATACTTACCCCACAATATCTACACAGCATACTTCAGTTCAGGGCTATACCATATTTTCCTATCCTACAATTCCTTGATTCCTCTGAAGTCTCATTCATGTGTTTCCTCCAGTCTGGTAGCCTCTTTCTACCTGGGACCATATCACAGTGGCTTAATGGGACTCCCTTTTGAGTTCCTAGAAACCAGAGACAGACGATGCAGGAACAGGCATTATCCTCACAGATTATCAAAATTTGTCTCCCGCAGCATAAGAACATGCTATGATTTAGCCAGGTAAGATACATCTACCCGACAGAAAAGCTCGTTCTGCTAGATCTCAAGAAGCTTTTGCTGCCTGTTTGAGGAAATGTTCCTGTTCCTGAAATCTGTAGGTCAGCTATGGGGAGATCATTCTACACATTTGCAAGATGCTATTCTTTGGTAGAGATTTCTAGATTGGATGCTTGCTTTGGTAGGGCTGCCCTGCAGTTATCATTTAAGCCTGACTCTTATTATTCTCCTCCTTCCCAAGCAAACAGACAACTGCTTGTAGTCAGCAAGAGTGGTATCCATGTGAGTAATCAAGCCAAAGATGAAGGAACAGTTACATATCTTGCAGTAACTGTAGTTTTTTGAGAGGTGTTGCCCATATGGACTTCATGACCTATCCTTCTTCCCCACTAGTAAATAATCCTACAGTATAGGATTCTGTATTATTGAAGTAATTGATGGTTTGCTGGGCTCTCTGCCTTTTATGATCCAATGTTTAGAGTGCGTGAAGACACCTAGGATGCAAGCATGGCCTAAAAGTCACTGACTTCTTTCAGCCAACAATCTTGTGCGCATATGACTCACACTTCTAAGAATCACAGTTACTGCAAGGTGAGTAGCTGTTCTTAAATATTTGTTATAAATTGTGGAAAATGGTAATGTCATGTTGATGGAATGTTGATCTTTGTGATAGTCAAAAAATTAGTAAATTTGTTCAGTAAGTACTGAGGCCCCAAATGAGTCATTACACACTTTTTAAAATATTCATTCCATGCTAAAATACCATGATGCAATTATGTAAGGTTTACTCTGGAATTTTTCTGATTGTTAAATGTAACATAGGATGACCAGATGTCCCAATTTTATAGGGACAGTCACGATCTTTGGGATTCTTTCTTATATAGAATTCTATTGCCCCCCATCCTCTGTCCCAATTTTTAACACTTGCTGCCTGGTCACCCTGATGTAATGACATACTCTGAATTGAGTTAGTGATGCTGATTTTTGTATTTGAATCTTTGAAAAGTTATTTTAGTGAATTTTATTTGGCATCTGGGCTTGGTGTTTAAAGTTGTTTGTGTTTGGATATTGAAATAAATCGGAAGAGAATATTTGAAATTTCCTGAATTAATCAGAATGTGCCTCTTGGTTTATATTCTCTCTTAATAGAATCACACACAGACTGTGAAATGTTGCCACCAAAATTAATAAGATATGGAATTTTCAATTTTTGGATTAATGAAAATTGAATAGATTTTTTCACATAGTATGAACAAGTGAGAGATGTATACAGTGTAAGTGACAGCAGAACACATTCTAAGGCATTGTCTTTCAGATGCAATAACAATTGAAATGATCGATAAGGGGGTTTTTATCCAAAGTTTCATATATTGAACAGGGGAGGGAGGTAACCGGGGAGATGATGGTAATGATCCAGCACAGGAAATTATTTTCATATCAGTCATTTTATTAAATATTCCAGAAGATCAGTAAATCCCTGAGTTGAGATAACTAATCGGATATATGCCTTTTTGTTCTTGAGTGAGGAATTCAGCTCCTGCTCCCCGATGTTGACAGTATGTTAAAACAACTCATGAAATCAAAATGTGCAGTAAAGCCTGGAAATGATATCTTCAATAACATTAAAGAGCCTACACTTTTGGTTCTAAGCTACAGTATTTGAAAAAGACTTTTTCCTTTTGCATCCCAAATATACTGTCATGGTAACTGAGTGAGCTGAGATTTAGACCCATTTTTTCCCTTATCAAGTGTGCCCCTCTGTTGACATGCCTGGCTTCCTGCACCTCTCACTGGGTGGAATCATGTGCTCCAAAGTTTTTTAGACTGAATCTCTGGAAGGGAGTTTGGCCTCTGTAAGTCCTTTACCTCTGGTTACCTGTGATGGCAGCTGGATGAAGTAACTCAAAAACAGCTTCTTCAAAGCAAAACATTAGTTATCCGTTCAACCGAAGATACACAGCTTGCACAGCAAATGGGTTAAAACAATAAAGTTCTATATCCATATTTCCCTTTTCCCGCAGATAATTTTTTTCTTTGCTATCATTTATAAGTTCCCCTCAGCCTAGATAGCATCCATCTCTGGCTGAATGGTCCTCCTCCCAGCATGCTCCTCTGTATCTTAGTGTGTCCAGTAACTCTGGGTGTCGGCCTCACTCTGTTGACAACCCATTCTCTCTCTCCCTCCACAATCATCTTTAAGGTTTAGAATCCCCTTAGATCTTAGGCTTTCAGTCTTGGGAAGAATAAACTATGTCAAACTGATGGGAGCCAATCAAGTCTATTCCCCAATGAGTATCTCTCCCTCCTCTCCCCCACTCCCATTGATTCCTTAAGTAGCTTTAGTTTTGCCATCCTTTCATTTCCTGTTTTCTTTTTCTTTAATGTTCTTTTTTGACTAAACCTGCCTGACTGCCAAGAGTTAATATCAAACAGATAACCTGAGAGGCATATGATATTTTAAAAAAAACTATACAACACATAACTCTTTCTCATCATACACATTAATAAAAATGTTCAAAACTTTTTCTTTTTCCTAGCAACAGCTGTCCTGATGACATCACTGAGTTTGAATTAATCTACTACTTCAATTAGTGCTCTCATTTTCTGTGAGGGTTCATCTCATTGTCCCTCTCACACTCAAGTCTTTCAGTTCCCAACAGACTGTTGTTTTTGTTTGGTTTGCTTTTGCTATTTAAATTAAATGCTAATCCCAGAAGAAGATCAAATGGCCCATCCTGGCCTATTCAAGTTTATTTATAAGGACACAACTGTCAGACTACATAGTATGCTCACCATGGACATTCATTCCCTTCATTTTCAAATATTCCATAATCTTTGCTTTTAAAAGTGATGCCTACCACTAAGTACTATGGTTGACTTTGCAGCTGATTCCTATTCGCTAAACTCCCCAGCCATCTTCCATGTGTTTCCAAAAAAAAAAACAAAAAAAACTCAACCCTTGAACTGTATAAATATTAGTTTCCTTTTCAACTTGTTCAAGGGTTGTTCAAAAAATATTAGTTTCCTTTTCAACTTGTTCAAGGGTTGTTCAAAAAATATTAGTTTCCTTTTCAACTTGTTCAAGGGTTGTTCAAAAAAACCACCCTTGAACTGTATAAATATTAGTTTCCTTTTCAACTTTAGTTCCTGACATTTTCTCTTTGTATTGGTTATCTGAAATAATGTTCCTCCTTTGACCAAGAGAATTCCTTCTTGCCAGTTATTAACTCTTAATAAAACCCAGAAGCACTGAAAAATTACTTTTCATAAGTAAACAGAAAAGTTTTATTAAATAAACTATTAAAGAGTTGTAACAAACAACAAGCTACTGATAGCATACTTCAGAGATGTATGCAGCAGAGTAATATAGATGCATTCAACAGAGCAGTAATAGAATAATAGCACCTTGGAAGTCGACAAAATAGGGAAAGATTCTGGCAGCCTGTATAGAAAGGAACATTTGGTAAAAATTATAGCAGCGTAGAAATCAATGGTGAATTATAAGATTCACTGCCAGTCAATAGTTATGGTCAGTCAATAATAATGCTTTTCCTAAAGGTGAGAACACTAGTTTTATTTTTTAAGGGTGTTGTCTTGGGCATCTGTTTAAATAAGGGAGTCTGGATTTGCTGATATGGTTAGTTCCACCTTAAAGACGATCCAGTTATAGAACAGGTTCTAACTCCATCACACATGTTCTGTAAATATACTATACAAAATTCTGAAACTATGCTGGTTCTTGTAAACAAAAATTATGTGCTGATCTTAGAATATTTCATACTATCAGATATAACACTGTCTGACATAATGTTTTATTAGAGATACGGCCAAGCATAGTATTGCAACCACATTATGTGCACACACAAGACAGAGGGCGGTTGTAAGGATGCAACAGTGGGGAAGTAATTATCCTGCCCCCGCCCTCCAAGATGGAATGGGGTGCACTTGCCCCACAACAATTAACAATAAAAGAACATACACATATGTCAGTAAGCTTCCCAGAGAGTACCCTAACATGATTTCTGGCAGGAGCAGTCCTTTAACACCCCACCCAATGAGATTTCTTGTGGTTACCACAGCTTCAGCTCAGAACAAGCACTCAGTCTTATGGGGCCTCAGTACGCCTAGTTCTTCCAACCCTACCAGAAGAAGTGGGACCACCATGGGCCAGTGGACCTATTCATTTACTGGATCAGGAATAAGACCACAAGCTACTTTAAAACCAGTCTGTTAATCCAAATTTTTTTTCTTTGTCTGTTGGTCCCTGGAAAATCCAGTTTAAACTATTATAGGTGGAGCTCTCCAGGAGGATGGCTTCAAAGGGCTGGTAACAGAGGAATTATATTAGCACACCCCTCCCTACTAGAGAAGTTACACACAATGATATAATAAGACAGATACAATTGCATTTTAATATGATGTGCCCCCAAAGGTATTAACCTTAATTCAATAAGGTTTAACTTAATCCGGTGAAGCTTATTTTAAGTCTGTAAGGTTTGTTCAGGATATTACAGGATATTGTCGGTCTGTCACACTATTTATATCTTATTTGTCATTATTTTACTAGTGCATATAGAGCAGATGGTTTTAAGGCAATCGATAATAACCATCCAAATTCACTTTGCTTGGTCTGTGTTATTTTCTTTATAGCTTAATGCATTATTACTTCATCATCTCTAAAATGTTCTGCATGAGCCACTTCTCAGCTCATAATACTGAGACATTTATTCAAACTGATTTGAAATTTTATAGTCTGTTTTAATATGTGCTGCAATCATTAGCAAATTTGGTAATTTCTAAAATTATACTGTTCCCCAGAGGACTTACAGTAGGTCTAAGGTATGTGTCCAAAAAAAATTAATGATGTCTCAAAATGAGAAAGATTGAAAGCTTTTGTCAAACACTGTCTGGTAGTTGATGCAAAAACATATTATCTCCAATAAGACATATCTTCTGTCTACCTTCTAACAGTTATTGACCTTCACCTTTGTAATGGACTGCAGCCTTTGGTCTTTGGAACTAAGGATCTTAAGAAGAATAGGTTTTGTTCTCTCCAGCTTCCAGGAGGTGTTACAACAGGGCACCCAATGAAAATATAATACTGTCCCTTTCTGACAGGACATTGCAACTTTGTTAAGAGAATAAACATGCTGCCCTTTGTCTGCAATCTTAACTTCTATTTAAAGACAACAACAACCCAAATAATGAAGGCAGTTTTGGCACAGTGGGTCAGAATTACAACACTTACATTTTAGTATTCTCTCCAGTGTCTCGCAGACGCTATAGTGATTGGCCTGATATAGGAATTTATTTAAATAAAGCTAGTTTATAGTATCAAGGTTTTCAGCTCTAGTAAATTAAAAACCACTAATTGTTCTGAAAATAAAATTTCCTTATATCATCGTCAATGTTTAGATTACCAAGGGATTTGCAAAGCAGGTACTCTGTACAGTTCATGACATTCTTAAGATTTGGTATAGTATCTGTAAGATACATTTTTTATTATACTGTATAGAGATTTATTCTCTAGTATGGTGCCAGTTCAGTAGTCCAGAGATAACACAACACACAATTGTATTTATGGTCCCAACCACATGCCAGCTGGTTCTGATGCTATGATCTTTGACCTTCTTTACCAAACTAATGAACTAATATTATTGAGCACTGGTGAAAAGCCTTAAGAGTTATCCTAATGTGGAATCTTTCAGGCCAAATAAAATGAGTAGCATCTGTCTTCTGAGGATCTCAATATACATTAAAAACATTTAAAGCCTCATATCATCCTTTTGCAGAAGATGTTCGTACTCCCATTTTATATACATGCAAAGTCAGTCACAAAAATCTTTACATGATATATCCAATCTTTAGCAATAAATGCTAATCCAAAGAGGGATACATTTGATCTTGAGGGATTCCTATCTTTTCAGACAGAAAAAACGCAGCATAGAATTTGTTAAATTGGGGCATTAAATGACTAAGGCCAGTATTCAGTAGCATCTAAATGAAGGGCTGAGACAGCTGAGAGTGGGATTTTTATTCTGAGTGGTAAGAAGTTCAGATGTGTTAAATTGTGGAGAATGAGAAATGTTACTTTTGTGGATTATTTATGTTTTATACTGTTTATGATCATTTGTTTTTAAAGGTATGTCACAGTTGCCCAGAATTCTGAATTGACACTCTTTTTGGTACTGGGATATTTTAGACTGAAATCCAAATAGTGTGGATGAACTAGATTATTCCGAAGAGTGACCCAATTTAGAAAGTCACAAAATGAATGTTCTTGACAAGATTGTGTTGTTCTTGTCAACAAAAGGCAATATTTTGTCTGTTCTCATTTCTATCACACCTGCTGGCTAAATACACTGTGTCTATATTTTATTTTCATTTACCTAAAATAGACTAAGCTTCTAGTGATGTTAGCACAATGGAAACAGAAAATTTATGCACCTTAAATATCCTATTATCATTCATCATAAATGCATAGAAATGTTCATTGTACAGTACTACAGTCTTATTTCCCTCACAATGTGTGTCAGGGTCCACAGTAACAAATGAGAAATTTTTAAAATAAGTATTTTTGTTTCTCAGTAAGACCAGCATGTAAAAACCCTAACAAAATATACCTGTTATATCAGCACAGACTTCAGTAGCCTAGACTTGAATATGCTGCTTGTTGCTGCAGATTTCACTTCTCTATCAGAGTAAATCAGTTTAACTATTTGTAGGAAATAATAGCTTCATCACTTGGCTCCAGAGAATTGAGTAGTCAGATCAAAGGCATTTGGGCAGTATACAGCAGCGTATTATTGCCTAGGCCGACAAATTTGCAGGGGTGGCAAATTGATAATAGCCATAGGCACCGACGGGTACTCGCACCCTCCAACCCCTGGCCCTGCCCCAACTGCTCTCCTTCCCCACTCATATTCCAACCCTTTCCCCAAATCCCTGGCCCCGCCTCCTCCCCCAGGTGCGCTACGTTTCCGCTTCTTCCCAGGCTCACCATGCGAAAGCACTGGGAGGGGGGAAAAGCGGAGTGGTGGCGTGCTCAGGAAAGAAGGCAGAGCAGAGATGAGCTGGGGCGAAGAGGGACATGGGGAATAATCCTGCAGGGGTGGGTCAGAGGAATTACTCCCTGCCCCATCTCACCTCCGCCCTATTGCCTCCCCTGAGTGCACCGCTGCTCTGCTTCTCCGTCCTTGCTCCCATCCATGCCAGGGCTTTGTCAAGCCAGGCCTTAAAAACCTCTAAGGATGGAGATTCCACCACATCCCTAGCTAACCCATTCCAGTGCTTCACTACCCTTCTAGTGAAATAGTCTTTCCTAATATCCAACCTAAACCTTCCCTACTGCAACTTGAGACTATTACTCCTTCTTCTGAAATCTGCCCCACTTGAGAACAACTGAGATCCATCCTCTCTGGAAATCCCCTTCAGGTAGTTGAAGGCTGCTTTCAAATCCCCTCTCACTCTTCTCGTTTGCAGACTAAACAAGCCCAGTTCCTCATCCTTTCCTCGTAAGTCATGTGTGCCATCCTCCTGATCATTTTCATTGCCCTCCACTGAACTGACTCCAATTTGTTCACATACCTTCTGTAATGTGGGGTAATCCTCCAATTTGTCTAGGTCTATCTGGACCCTATCCCTACCCTCTAGCGTATCTACCACTCCTCCCAGTTCTGTGTCATCTGCAAACTTGTTGAGGGTTCAATCCATCCCATCATCCAGATCATTAATAAAGATGTTGAACAAAACTGGCCCCAGGACACTAGGGCACTACGCTTGATATCAGCTGCCAGCTAGACATCGAGCCATTGATAACTGATGGGCAGGATCTCCTGGGAGAATAACATGAAGGGGAAAGGAGTCCAGGAGAGCTGGCTATATTTTAAAGAATCCTTATTGAGGTTGCAGGAACAAACCATCCTGATGTGTAGAAAGAATAGTAAATATGGCAGGTGACCAGCTTGGCTTAACAATGAAATACATGCTGATCTTAAATGCAAAAAAGAAGCTTACAAAAAGTGGAAGATTGGAGAAATGACCAGGGAGGAATATATAAATATTGCCTAGGCATGCAGGAGTGAAATCAGGAAGGCTAAATCACACTTGGAGTTCAAGCTAGCAAGGGATGTAAAAGGTAACAAGAACGGTTTCTTCAGGTATGTTAGCAACAAGAAGAAAGTAAAGGAAAGTGTGGGCCCCTTACTGAATGAGGGAGGCAATCTAGTGACAGAGGATGTGGAAAAAGCAAACATACTCAATACTTTTTTTTGCCTCTGTCTTTACCAACAAGGTCAGCTCCCAGGCTACTACACTGGGCAGCACAGTATGGGGAAGAGGTGACCAGCCCTCTGTGGAGAAAGAAGTGGTTCAGGACTATTTATAAAAGCTGGACAAGCACAAGTCCATGGGGCTGGATGCGCTGCATCCGAGGGTGCTAAAGGAGTTGGCAGATGTGATTGCAGAGTCATTGGCCATTATCTTTGAAAACTTATGACAATTGGGAGGTCCCGGATGAATGGAAAAAGGCTAATGTGTAGAGCCCATCTTTAAAAAAGGAAAGAAGGAGGATCTGGGGAACTACAGGCCAGTCGGCCTCACCTCAGTCCCTGGAAAAACCATGGAGCAGATCCTCAAGGAATCAATTCTGAAGCACTTAGAGGAGAGGAAAGTTATCAGGAACAGTCAGCAAGTCATGCCTGACTAACCTAATTGCCTTCTATGATGAGATAACTGGCTCTGTAGATGAGGGGAAAGCAGTGGATGTGTTATTCCTTGACTTCAGCAAAGCTTTTGATACGGTCTCCCACAGTATTCTTGCCAGCAAGTTAAAGAAGTATGGGCTGGATGAATGGACCATAAGGTGGATAGAAAGCTGGCTGGATCATCAGGCTCAACAGATAGTGATCAATGGTTCCATGTCTAGTTAGTAGCTGGCATCAAGCGGAGTGCCCAAGGGTCAGTCCTGGGGCTGGTCTTGTTCAATATCTTTGTCAGTGATCTGGAGGATGGCGTGGACTGCATCCTCAGCAAGTTTTCAGATACACTAACCTGGGCAGAGGGGTAGATATGCTGGAAGGTAGGGATAAGATACAGAGGGACCTAGAGAAATTAGAGGATTGGGCCAAAAGAAATTTGATGTGGTTCAACAAGGAGAAGTGCAGAGTCCTGCACTGAGGACCGAAGACTCCCATGTGCTGCTACAGACTAGGGACCGAATGGCTAGGCAGTAGTTCTGCAGAAAAGGATCTAGGGGTTACAGTGGATAAGAAGCTGGACATGAGTCAACAGTGTGCCCTTGTTGCCAAGAAGGCTAATGGCATTTTGCGCTGTGTAAGTAGGGGCATTGCAGCAGATCCAGGGACGTGATCATTTCCCTCTATTTGACATTGGTGAGGCCTCATCTGGAGTACTGTGTCCAGTTTTGGGGCTCACGCTGCAAGAAAGATGTGGAAAACTGGAAAGAGTCCAGAGGAGGGCAACGAAAATGATTAGAGGGCTGAAATTTATGTATGTCAATATATGTGACTGCTACCACCCAAGAAGGATTACCAATATTATCTAGAGCTATCTGTAAATTGTGCAGTTGGAAGACAAGTGCTAAATTGGGTGGGTATAGATAGAATATAGCTCTCCTCTGATAAGAGCTTTCCTGAAATGTGGTGTTTTTAAAATGTTATAAGCATTGCTATTGAAATGTGAAGTCTCCTCCCCTAGCAGTAGTCAGATTTAGCACTGGAGACTAGGGCAGAAATTGCAGTGATGATTCTCATGCCCTCAAGGCATCCTTTGCTTTAGAGGCAGAGGGTAATGTTAGGAAGTCTACCACAAAGACAAGAGTTTCAAAATGGCACTGTGAGGAATCCCCTTTGGAAAGAGCTCCAGAACAGCAAAAATAGTCAGTCTACCTCAGAGAATGATGGCAGGCAAAACCTTCTTTTTGTCAATACCAGGACGCATCCAAAAGAGGTAACAACATTGTGTTGACTGTGCAGACAGCACATCATGCTTTAGGAACTCAGATAGAGTGCCCTGGATGTAAATATACACCACTTCAATAGGATGGCTTGTGCACTGTGCTACTGCTCCAGACCTTCTATTTCTATAATTTCTCATTATCCTTTGATAATAAAATTGTGCAGGTTTAGAAATCTTTTCTTTCACTGAGTTACTGTAGCTTTCTGCAGGGATAAAACTTAATTAGAACATACAGTAGTATTAGAGCTCCATCTTAAATGTAGACCACAAACTGAATTATATAATTCAGTAACAGGAAAGAGTGAGCTTAAAATAAAATTTGATTAGCTGATAATTGACTAGTCAGTTTCTCACTTTTGAGTCTCATGCAATAGCTCAATACTGCAAAGTGTGTTCTTCAAATGTTGCATGGGAAAGTTTCAACCCACAAAGTGAAACAAATGGACTAATCAAATTGTGTGTGTGTGTGTGTGTGTGTATAATATACCTGTAGGGGTGTGTGTGTATGCAAATATAATTTGTACACACAGAAACATATACACATAATTTGAGATACATCTATATCTATAATACTATTTTTATTAATATTATATTTTATAAAATGTGTGTTTTAATGAACAAAGTAAATTTTGGAACTAAACTGCTTGACTGTTTGCTTTTTAGCAGTCATATTATGTATGGAGCATCTTGTGTGCTTGATATGACTTCCCTTTGCTGTATGTCAAAGGGTGGAAATACTAATGCAAAAGATGTGTTCCACTCCCCTTAAGCCTGGTCTACACTGGGCGGAGGAGGGGGAGGAGAATTGATTTACATTACGCAACTTCAGCTACATTATCAACATACTTAGATCCACTTACCGTGGCGTCTTCACTGCTGTAAGTCAACTGCTGCCGCTCCCCGTAGACTCTGCCTGCGCCTCTTATGGCGATGAAGTACAGGAGTCGACAGGAGAGCTCTTGGGGGTTGATTTATCTCATTTAGACTAGATGCAATAAATCGACCCCCTGCTGGATCGCTCACTGCCTGCCCATCCAGCGGGTAGTGTAGACATACCCTTAGACTCAAAATCTCAGAGATTTCCAGAGGAGTACCCTAGAAACCACTTGCCTTGACAACCAACTGAGGGCATACAGGAGTGATGCTGGAAAATGGTTGCCAAAATACCTGGGAGTGTGGAAAAGCAGTACCAAGAGCCTTGGCAATCTCCTGAATACACTAATTACAGGACTATAACATTAGGGCGTGCCTGGGATAGCAGAATAAACTTGTTGTCCACGATCTGCATGGAGCACAGGTGCAATGTCTTCTCTTTTTTTCCTTCTCACTCTTTTCTCAGCACATGTAAGATGAAGTGCCAAGGTGGTGTTCCTTTGTCATCATCACACAATGAAGGACATGGGAAACTGAGTTTCAGCGAAATGAGTAGGTTGCTTTGGCAGCCAATTTTAGTTCCCCTTGATGTACTTGTGTCAATGCAACCAATGAGCACCAAAATAACTTGAAAACAACAGTGCATCTGGTAACTAATATAGCCATGTGGATAGGGAAGCCTGTTCAGTTCCATTTTTCATGGCTTTTACACTTAAGCAGATTCTCTGCAACTAATGTAAGATGATCTGGTTTGCCTAGCATAGCATCTAGCTGTCATCCTCTAATACAAAAAAATTAAAATGAACTGCAATGTTGGATAATTTCTAATTCCTACTGATGATTTAATTTAAAATTTGAAGTTCCCTGATATCTAGCAAAAGAGAGACTCTTTGTGAGGGTTTTTATGGTTTGTTTTTTTAGGCACAGTATGAGTAATTCTGGCAACTACAGCCCTTTAATTTGGTCTCAGTGTTGAACATCATCTCAAATATGATACCCCAGGTTCTTGCTGTCATCTCTCATGTGACATTTTCCTTGCAGACTTTATTGTGGGAAGAAAGACAAATAACAGAAATATGGTTTAATTAGGCCACAATCTTATTAAATAATAAATCTGAAAACTATCCATCAATAACTCATCCAGTGCATGTCATCCTTCCTTTGTAATAAATACACCAGGAAGGGGGTGGCCTTTAGCCCCTTATCCCATTATTCAGATCCCAGTACCATTTCTGGAACCCCAGCACCCTCCCCTCCTAAGAAGATTAACGAGATAGGTAGTTCTTTCCTTACTGTATGGGATATTAGGCTCCTGATCACATTCCTCATCTTTAGGAAATTTATTTGTCTGTGGCAGGAAAGACTGAAGTACACTGGAGAATCTTTGGGAGGGTTACTATGATCACTGAAAACAAGAAAGATGGGGCTTACTGGAGGGTAAAAGATTTGCACTGTAGGAAGGTCTTAGCAAGTGAAATGATCATCTGTTTATCACTGTTGCACACCACAGGTAGTTGGACTCTAATTTTATTGAAGGGACAGAGGTACAGGCAGAGAGTTTTTTGGAGGTGTGAGAATGCAGGAGTAAAGAGAGACAATAGTTAGGAGAAGAAGAAGGTAAAATATTATGGTGGGTAGCTGGGGAGAGATTTTCAAAGGTGGTACAGGCAGATAGAGGTTTGAGGACTGAGAGGCAGTGTGACTGCAAAACTTGCATGAAGAGAGACTGAAATATTATTATTAAAATCTTTTACAAAGAGCTGTAAATTTTTACACACATTTTATAAACATAGACCTATCGCCTTTCCCTCATAACCTATAGCTAAGAGAGGCAAATCAAACAATAAACAATGAATAACTAATCTTGCCTGAGCATGCTTGCAGTGTGTAACAAACACTAAGTAATAATCGGAGGAGGGACTGAGTGATTTGTGATAACATTTTAAGGAGAGAGAATATGTTTGGAAGAGATGCAGGAAACTCTTGAAGGTGTACAACACCATATGAAAGCAGGTATGAAACCATGATAAGGAAGAGTATGCACAGTAAACAGACTGTAAGAGAAAATGGCAACAGAGGGGGGGAAAGTTGTGTACGTTTCTATGTGAAAACAAAAAGCTTGAATTTGATATACTAAGACAGGAAGCTAATGGTCAAAGTGACTAGAGGAGGAAGCTAGTATGGCTAAATTGAAGGAAGAGAGAGACCACTTTGGTAGCTGGATTTCAGTTAGATAAGAATGGAGAGAGTTGAAAGGCAGAATAGCTAAACAAGAGAAGGTAAGAGTAACCAGGGTGACAGATAAAGTATATCGACAAGAATATTAGTACTGGGTTAGTGAGCAAAGACATATTTGGGGATATTAAAGAGGATGAAGTGATAGAACTTGACACAGGAGACTGGGTTTAGTAGAAGGAGAGGAAGAGAACAGAGGGAAAAAGATCATTTGTTGTCTAGAAGGAGTTCTGAGAATTGATGAAGAAGAGGAATTGTGAAGAGGAAAAGGGGGACTTTTTAGATGAAAAGGATTATTACAAGCCGTGTCAAGAAAGGGCTGGTAATTTGGTTCCTACACCTTCATATTGCTGTTATGGGATACAAGTCTTCTTATGGCCCCTTTAGGAGATCCAGTCCTGTTGGTGCCAGAATTGGTTTAGAGTTGCTTCAGGAATGCAATTCCAAGTGGCAGCTTCTTAGGTACAGCTGGTTCTAGTTAGGCTTAGCACCTTAAGTGGAATGAGGTTACTCCTTTGAAGGGGAACAGAGATTTTAGTATCCAGAAATCAGGTCATTAAGCTCTAAGGGAAGATAAGGTCTGGGCAGTATTTATATTTAATTATTCTTTGGTCCTTGTCTACATTGGGTATTCATACTGTTGATACAACAATTCAATTATTAAAATTACTTTGAAATCTTCCAGTTAAAACTATAAAAGCCACTTTAGACAAATACTTTTCAAAAACACCTGCCAATATTGTGTATTTTTATTGTTCACACACAGGCTGTATCTACTCTTGCAGCAGCATCCAGAATACAAGCGCTATAGATCTATAGCCTGTATATTGATAGTGATACTTCACTGTAGTCATTATTTTTTGTTACAATGTGGCGTGGAAGAGCCAGGACAACTGTGTTTTCCATTGTATTTTAGCACATCTTTGACAAGCGCTGACTGTGTTCTAACAAGCACTTAGGAACAATCATTTTCTATAAAGATAAACTCTGCTATGGCAAGTTTGATTTTTACATGTGTAACCAGATTTTGTCAGATTTAAGAAGCAATAGTGGTTGTATTTATCAGTTAGAGGAAGGTCAAGCTGCATACACATGAATCCTACTTTATTTGAGAGGCTGCAACTTGATTTCTGATGTTGTTGTTGTAGGAGTTTCCATCAAAGTAATGGCACCAAGCTTTTACACCTTGATATACTGAGAAAATTAGTGGTTTTGCACAAAAGCAGTCAAAGTGGTTCTGAAAGTAGTTAACAGTATCAAAGGTGTTCTCTAGGGAAGCTGCAGTGATGGTAGTCTTGCTTTTGTCACTAAGACCTATCAGAATTTAGGAAATGGATATAAAAACGTAAAGGGCAGAGCTTTGTGCATTTGAATCTATACTCAGAAGTGGTGAGAATTTAAAGGTTTTCATTTAGATTCTGGATGATGGATATCTAGCTAGACAAGCAATTTGATTTCGTTGTGTTTCCTGCACAAATGGTTAGAGTAACTATTTTTAACTATGTCAGCTTTTCTTAGGTACCTTATGGTATAAAAGTGACATTTAATAGACTTAAAATAATCACTATTTCTTTCTTTCATACTGTCCCAGCTAATGTATTTTAGAATAGTCAATAATGTTAGTCAAGGGTATCTGAAATAGATATTAAACTCTCATTTTAGGAAACAAACAGAAACTCTTGTTTAGTGATCACATTCAATTGCTATATTAAGGCTTTATTCAGATAAAACAAAGGTTAGGAATAAATGGTAATTTTTCCGAATGGAGAAAAGGGTAACTAGTGATGTTCCCCACGGTTCAGTCCTAGGACCAATTCTATTCAACTTATTCATAAATGATCTGGAGAAAGGGGTAAACAGCCAGGTGTCAAAGTTTGCAGATTATACTAAACTACTCAAGATAGTTAACACCAAAGCAGACTGTGAAGAACATCAAAAAGATCTCACAAAACTAAGTGATTGGGCAACAAAATGGCAAATGAAATTTAAAGTGGATAAATGTAAAGTAATGCACATTGGGGAAAAAAAACCCCAACTATACAATATGATGGGGGCTAATTTAGCTACAACTAATCAGTAAAAAAGATCTTGGAGTCATCATGGATAGTTCTCTGAAGATGTCCATGCAGTGTGCCATGGCAGTCAAAAAAGCAAACCAGATGTTAGGAATCATTAAAAAAGGGATAGAGAATAAGACTGAGAATATTTTATTGCTCTTATATAAACCCATGGTGCGCCCACATCTTGAATACTGCATACAGATGTGATCTCCTAATCTCAAAAAAGATATACTGGCATTAAAAAAGGTTCAGAGAGAGGCAACCAAAATGATTAGGGCTTTGGAACGGGTCCCATATAAGGAGAGATTAAAGAGGCTAGGACTTTTCAGCTGTAAAAGCGGAAACTAAAGGAGGATATGATAGAGGTATATAAAATCATGAAGGTGTGGAGAAAGTGAATAAGGAAAAATTATTTACTTGTTCCCATAATATAGAACTAGGGGCCACCAAATGAAATTAATGGGCAGCCGGTTTAAAACAAGTAAAAAGAAGTTCTCTTCACACGGCGTATTGTCCACCTGTTAGCCTTTTTACCTGAGGAGGCTGTGAAGTCTAGGACTATAACAGGGTTTAAAAGAGAACTGGATAAACTCATGGAGGTTAAGTCCATTAATGTCTATTAGCCAGGATGGGTAAGGAATGGTGTCCCTAGCCTCTGTTTGTCAGAGGGTGGAGAAGGATGGCAGGAGAGAGATCACTTGATCAAACTTGTTAGTCAGGGTGGTCCGCAGGACGATGTTGCCTGGCCTCTGAACTCCTAGCCCCGCTCCCCTTTTCCCTCTCTCCTGCAGCCAAGCTGCCACACAGGCAGCGTTCTGGGGGGCAGGGCTATGTGCTCCTGCGGGGCAGCATATCTGGCTCAGTGTGGCTGCCAGATATGCTGCTCTCAGCAGCATGGTAAGGTGACTGGGGGGTTGAATGGGTTGGGGATTCTGATCAGGGAGTCTCGGGGGGGCAGTCAGGGCACAGGGAGCGGGGGGGATGGCACGCAGGTTCTGGGGGGGGGGGGTCAGGGGATGGGGAACAGAAAGGTTGGATAAAGCGTGGGAGACCCAGGGATCTGTGAGGAGGCAGGGGGAGGTGGATAGAAGTTGGGGCAGTCAAAAGACAGGGAGCAGAGGGGGTTGGGTGGGGGAGGTCCTGGGAGGGGGCAGTTAGGGTGGGGGAGTCTTAGGAGGGGGCAGTCAGGGGATAAGGACCGGGGGGCTTAGATATGGGGTGGGGTCCTGGGGGTGGAGGGGTCTCTGGAGGGGGTGGTCAGAGGACACAGAGCAGGGGGGCTTAGATAGGGGGTATGGCCTGGGAGGGTGGCTAGGGGTGGAAGGTCTCTGGAGAGGGTGGTCATGGGACAAGGAGCAGGGGGTTTGGATGGGTCACGGATTCTGAGGGGGGCAGTCAGAGGGCAGGAAGTTGGAGGATGTCAGATAGCGAGGAGGGGCCAGGCTGTTTGAGAAGGCACAGCTTTCCCCACCTGGCCTTCCATACAATTCTGAAACTCCGATGTGGCCCTTGGGCCAAAACGTTTGCCCACACCTGTGTTAGGTTCACTCTCTCTGAGGCACCAGGCATTGGCCACTGTTGGTAGACAAGATACTGGGCTGGATGGACCTTTGGTCTGACACAGTATGGCCATTCTTATGTTCTGATATTCTTTTGTCAGTATTGGATTGGAGAGTATACATTTTCAACAATTGCAACAAAACCAACTGTGACTCAGGAGCTAAACATTTCTCCATGCTATTTCTGTAGATCTTGGATCCTCGGTTTAAACCAAGTAATCAAATATCAAGTCTCTTCTTCCATCCCCATGTATAGAAGGTGAGGTGGTAAACACTGACTCCCCCGCTCCACCCCTTCATTGGTGTTTCAGAATACAGAATACAAGCATCAGAATAACTGGTGACAAAATACTAAGGCAAATATTTCAAGATATTGGGGATGATGCTGCAACTGGCTCTGTATGTGGGCAAACTTCTGGCATCTATATAAAATCCCATTAAAGTTCGGGGGGGGGGGGGGGGGGAATCCCGGTGAGTGCAGGGGTCGGTCGTTGGGGGCCCTTTTGGGGTTGGAGCCTTTGGTTTGAATTTTTTGTGGGGGGGTCTTTAGTGTAGCCATAGTTTAACAAAATTAAACTGATTTATCTCTGCATGCTCAGTAGGACACTAAAAACCCTAAGATTTTCCCTTTAGTTCAGATGTTACTCCCACTTTCCCACTCTCTATCCCCCAACAGCTGTTTCTCTGACATTTGGTATGGGTTTGAGGGAGGAGAGTGGACAGAAGCTGGACAACAGTTGTATGGAAAATCTCCAAAATTATCTTTTTTCAGCCTGTCTGGGCTTGTGACTTTGACAGCACCAAAAGTTGTGACCAGTTGGAGACAGTATTGAAGACCGCTTGAAGAGTATTGGAGTCTATATTTCAACATGCATTAGTTATCAAAGAATTTACCTTTTGTATTGCATGCATTTTGACAACATAAGACAGACTGATGGTTTTCTGGATGTCCACTATGGTATATCCTATAACGCAACATAAGATAAATAAAATCAGTTTACTTCATACTCCAAGTTTTATTTCAGTATACCCATTAACCAATACAATTATCTTTTGCATTTTAATATTTTTTAAAATCTTTCAGTGTTTAAAATAACTCTTCATTTTTATTACATATGTACATGTAAACATTTTTATATTAGATAGTTGTATGTAGAAGCATTAAGGAAAATACATAAACAATATTCCACCTGCTAAAGTTTTTTTGTTTCCATTTTTTTAAATAGTGAAGTTCTGTGATGCTAGTGACTCCGTGACATAATTGTGGAAGATTTTTTTTTTCCTGCTCATAAATAAATAAATAAATAAGGCTCATATGGTACAATGTTATACAGACTAACCTTAGGAAGTCAACTTGGTTTGAACCTAGTAGTCATTGGTAGATTACATTTACAATTATGTCATTTTAGATGGACATGCACATAGGCAGTTGAGACCATCTGTGTTTAAAATGTGTTAAAGAGTTGGATTTAGAGACACGAGTAATCTATACTGAGTTTACTCATCCACAGTTGAGGAGATATATTATTATTATTCTAGCTATGAGCTGGTTTACCTTTTAAAATACATGAATAAATAACCCAAATAATTTTACAAGGATTGGAAAGGCACTATGCAGAGTGTTTGGGGGAGGAGGCATCATAATACACTCCATTCTATTTGTCTCTGACAGAAGGACCTTAAAAAGCTTTTGTAGTGTGACTGATCTTTTTCTGAATAAGATCAGTGTGTTTAGAAATCTTTTCCCTCTTTAAAATATGTAAAAAAATGCATAAAATTGCATATTAATAGTCCATTTATAGTGCACTTCACCAGGCAGAAGAGGTTTTTAAACAGCTCTTGAGATGCAACATGTATGCATATTACACTATATACACTTCAGCTAAGACCCTTTTTTTAAATAAAGAATGGATGAAAAAAGTTCAGCATGAATGAAACATAGTCATAGAAGAAAATCTCTGAATCAATTTTTAAATAAAATGAAACAAGTTTAACAAACTGATCCCTACAAATACATTTTTAATTATAAATAATTCGGTATGAAACTATGTTTGGGTTTTCAGGGTACAATTTACTGTGGCCATGTACCTGTTTAGCCACTCTCGCCTGTGCAAAGCGAATATGAAATGCTACCATTCTGATGGTGAAGTTTTACACCATCAGTGAGAATCATTGGTGAGAATCCTTACACTAAGTGCATGGCAACCACTGCCTGGCCCCTCGGTGTGCTCCTCCTCAACTCAGCATGCCTATGGGTTCTGAGGAGACAACTCTGGAAATGCTTTGCAGTAAAAATGACCACACATCGCACATACTAGTTTTCTGTGCATAAAAAAGTAGTGATTTCTGAAAGGCACAGGAAAGAATGATAGATTTTCAGGGTGGTGCTTTCACAGTACTGTGGAACAAGATAAAATATATGAATGTGCAGAAGCAAATCTTTAGCATACTATAGTTACTTAACAACTTTTATTTGTGAATTACTTTTAGAGGTTCACTTTCTTTTTAAATCATATGTAGTTTTATTTCTTCAAATTATGATGCAGCCACATTTTCAGCTATTAAGTGTAGTGCACTCTAATAACATCGGGTGAAACAAGTATCTCTGAAGGCTGTAGCAAGGTAAATGCTACAAAAAGTATTTGCAAATATTTCTGTGTTTTAAATAAAAATTCTGCAAATTCACTGAGATATTAGCTACCCTTTTAAATACTTGTGAGAAAATATTTTTATGATTAGGGCCTTTTTTTCCCCCTTCCTTCACAAAAATGTTCATGGAAAGTGAGAAACTGGTGAGAATTTGTTTGCACAAACGTTTACACTGGGTTGTTCACATGACCGTCAAATCTTTTGATTTCTTTCTCCTCTGCTTACTAAAATATTCTCATCTGAGCAGGGGAACGTAACAAAACCATGACTTAGGAGTCTAATTGCACATCATAAATAATTAATAGCCAATAGACCAATAATGAAAGATGAAAAGATCAAATAACCCATAGGCTGAAAAGCTCTCATAAAAAGTATTTTAAACAATTTTGAATATTACAAATAATAATAATAAGCCTGTTCATGGATAACATGCAATAAAATAAAAGGACTACATTTGTTATAGATTATTCACTATAACGTCAATTCATGTATATGTGCTTAAGTCCGTCTCTGTTGAAAAAAAGCACTTGGATGCTTGATTTCAATGGGACTTCAGTACCTACTCAAAATTAAGAACATATAGTAGAACCTCAGAGTTATCAATGTGTCGGGAATGAAGGTTGTTCATAATGCTGAAATGTTAATAACTCTGATCAAAATGTTCTTTCAAAAGTTTACTGAACATTGACTTAATACAGCTTTGAAACTATACTATGAAATAGAAAAATGCTGCTTTCCCTTTTTGTAGTAGTTTACATTTAGCACAATATTGTACTTTTTTTTGGTCTCTGCTTCTGTCTGATTGTGTACTTCCAAATTATGTGTGCCATTGACTGGTCAGTTCATAACCCTGGTGTTCATAACTCAGGTTCTACTGCATTTACATGTGCTGAATCAATGCCTGTAAATAGTTCACTTGGCTGTGGATGGAAAGGTCTTGCTGCACTTCTCCCAGTCATATCTAAGGCCTGATCTACACTACCATGATAAATGGATCTAACTTGCGCAATTTCAGTTACATGAATAATATAACTGAAGGTGATGTAATTAGATTCACTTACTGAGGTGGCTACACTGTGCTGTGACGATGCGAAAGCATCTCCCTTATGCTGTTTCTCCCTTAAGAGTCTCCCTTATGAAACTTCCCTTATGCTTCTGAGGGAGGTGGAGTACACAAATCGATGGGAGTGTGCTCTCCCATTGATTTAGCGTGTCTTCACCAGAGCTGCTAAATTGAAACTCACTGCACTGATCTTCCGGTAAGTGTAGGCATCCCCTAAGAATCCTCATTGATACAGCATGCAAAAATACTTGCTGTTCTTCTTTGACGAGTGTACCTCTGGGTGCTCCACTTTAGGCATGCATGCATCCCTGCACCTTTGGTCTGAGATTTTTGTTAAAACTACCTGTTCAGCACATGCATGCATCCTACAAGTCTATATAGGTCTCTGTGGGAACCCTCAGTTGCTTTTCAACAGTTTCTGGCCAGAGACAGAATCTAGTGTGTGGCTGTGTGTTATGCACCTGTTACCTGTTTTTCTTTTTTTTTGGGGGGGGGGGGGGGGCCACAGCATTTTATTTTGATAGTTTTAGTTCTCAGTAGCAGTAGGTTTCGTACCATATAGTTGTTACAACTTTTGTTCCCCTTGTTCTTTTTTTTCTTTGAAACCCCAATCCCCCCACATTCTTGGTTTCCTTTTTCCTTGATTGAGTGGCTTGAACAAATTGTCTTCTGTTGTGGATGCTAGGTCGCCTGGGCTTTAAAAGATGCTTTTCTTGCAGAGAGACATTCCATGTTAGAGACAGGTACTTCTAATGTATTCATTGTTTGGGAGCCTCTCACATTCCCAGCAATTGTAAGATTTGCTCTTCTTTTAAGAGAAGATCCCATAAAAACAGGGAAATTAAATATAGATATTAATGATGCAGTAAGCATTAAGACCGGCTTTGGACCCAGGTACAGAGAAACCCGCTCTACAGGGACCCTCCGCTTCAGTTAGTGTTCTGTCATCTTCAAGACAGCATGGAAACATCAGTCTCTAACACTTTCTAAGAGTGAGGTCACTGATACTGCAAGTTCCCCTCTCAAAGTAATAAGGAAAGGAGATAAGAGAAACAGAAGAAATAATTCCTCATCAAAGAAGATCCTATAACAGAAGACCACAACCCCTAGAGGACTGCTAGTGAGGCTCTGAGTACTCTGGGTACCATAAAGCACACTGCACCAGAACAGAACTCAATCCTCATTCTCAAGGAAACATTTTTATGGTATTTTTATGCATATCCTTCATCTTTATTGCATTTAAACATCCTTGTCAAGATCAAACTGGATCAAGCCTAGATCATTTTGATTGCACCAACTTGGCCAAGGCAAGTTTGCTTTCCTTATGTCATCAAACTCATCTGTCACCCTCTGTGCAGCTCCTGATCGAACTTGGACTGTTATCTCAGGATCTAGGGTCAGACACTTAACCGCAATCTGAATAATCTGCAACTTCAGGATTGATTCCTCATTAGTTCCTAGGACTAGAAACTGTCTCATCATCGGAAGTACAAAAGGCATTTTTAAATATCAGAAAGGAATTTACAAGTCATACTTATCTTCAGAAATAGAGAAAATATAAATTTGGTGTAACTGGTGCCATCTTTTTGCTGTTCAGTCATCTCTTTCCTCAGTCTTGGATTATCTGTTGGAATTGAAAAAAAAACAGTCTTTCTGTGAATTCCATCAAGATTCATTTAGCAGCAATAATATCTTTCCACGTGCCAGTAGAAGTTTTCCATATGCATTCATACGACCACAGTGAGATTCCTAAAAAGACTGTTTCTGCAGATTAGAGCCACTACACCGCTTTGGGATCTCAGACTTGGTACTAGCTAGGTAATGGAACAGCCCTTTGCCCCACTAGCTATGTTCTTGCTGCTACATTTGTCTTTGAAAATGGCCTTTTTGGTGGTCATCACTGCTGTTCAAAGGATTGGGAATATGGGGCTTCTAACATCAGACCCTCCTTTTCATTTGCTCTCTGAGGAGAAGGTATCTTTATGAACCCTCCCAAAGTTTTTACCTAAGGTGTCTTCAGAATTTCACATTATGCAAAGTATTCACCTTCTTCATTTTTTTTCCTAATCCGCAGCAGTCTACGCCGGAGTTGTCATCTTGTATGCTAGATATTGAGAGGGTGTTAGGATTTTATTTGGAGAGAACTAAGCTATTCAGGAACACTCCCTAGGCTCCTTTTGTTTCTATTATAGAAAGGTCTAAGGGAGCACCTATTTCCACTGAAAGGCCTTCTAAATATATTTTTGGATGTATTATTGCCGGTTATGGTTTCACTGAGGTTACACCTCCCTTAAGAATGACTGCATAGTCTCTTAGATCAGTCTGTATCTGTAGCCCTACTCATGGATGTTTCAGTTGCTGAAATCTGCAAGGCTGCAACTTGGTCCTCAGTGAATACGTTTGCTGCCTGCTATAGCTTGGTTCACAGTGCAAATTCAGTAATCTGCAGTAATCAGTGCAGTTCTTTCTTCAGTCATGGACTCCCTGAACTCCCACCTTCTTACAGGGATGCTGCTGGGGAGTCACCTAAAGTGGAGCACCCAAAGGGACACCAGTCAAAGAATGAGAGGTTGTACACCTTGTGCAGTAACTGAAGTTCTTCAAGATATGTGTTTCTTGGGTACTACCTCCCCTCCTCTCCTCTGCTTTGGAGCTGCCTCTGTGGCAGGGGTTTCCAAACTTGTTCCATGGCTTAGCCAGGGTAAGCCCCTGGCTGGCCGCAAGATGTTTTGTTTACCAGAGTGGCCATAGGTTTGGCCGCTCACAGCTCCCACTGGCCGCTGTTTGCCATTCCTGGCCAAGGGGAGCTATAGGTTTTATTAAGCTTTTGCTGTTGAATGTGCCAAATATTTACATAAAGCACTGGAATTATCTGAAATATTGTCATTCCAATGTCAGGAATGGAGGTGCTTTGATTCAGGTGTCTAATGTTTCAACAGATTTTAATAAAAAAAAATTCTTCAACATTAAAAGAATATGAGTTTTGCATAGTAAAAACTTCGATATGGTATCCTATGACAGAATATATCCATTAAATATTATTTTAAAGTAGATTTAGTGTTCATTTTCAATTTTTATTGAAACTCTGATAAACACACAGAGAAAAAAGAACTAATTAAAGTACATAAATTATGATCCTTGAAGATGTTCTCCTTGGTTGCATAAATAAATGCTCTATATGAAAATGGGTATTTAGACGGTTGTAAAAACCTGTATTATTTATTCAATCATGGCAGTTCCAAAGGAGCTATTATATTCTCTCATGCAAACAAATATTTTCTATTTAAAATATTTACATAGTAGGCTATTGAATAAATCCATATTTACCTATTTTAAAGCATGCATATTTCATTTACACATTCTAATGACTACTTTGAAGCATTTTCATAATCTTTGATAAAGTATTTGCTGCTACAGGGTAGAAATACATTTCAGGATGTGTTTATATGGATGTATTTATAAAATAAGGCATTTTAGGTGTATAGTTAATATTAATATTAGAGATGGACCGAAGCCATACACTGATAAATTCGCCTCCCATGAAGTCAGTGGCAAAATTCACACCGTTTTAACTGGTGCAATGGATTTAAATTGGATATAAATCCATATCTATATTTCTCCAAATATTTTGGATTGTTGAAATTCGGTGCTATTGTTCAGTCTAGGCCCTAGCTGTAGATTAAATAGTTACTGGGGGCCAGGACAAGATTTCTGGTTTTAGTTCAGTGATTTTTCAACTGGCGGTCTGTGGTCTATATCTATAGATGGACTATATTTAAGATGTTTGGAACTAGATAAACACGGTGAGATCTTAAGATTGGCAGTATCTAAATAATCAGCCCAGTTTCAACATTCAGTAGGATTGATACATTGTAGGGCTGCCAAACAGTTTTAAAAAATTGCAATTAATCACAAGATTAAAAAATAGTTGCAATTAGTTACAATTTTAATCACACAGTTAATAATAGAATACCAATTTAAAATTTATTATAACAAAATGTACAGTGCTCATTTTATATTTTATTACAAATGTTTGCACTCTAAAAAAAGATAAAAGAAATATTTTTCAATTCACCTCATAGAAGCACTGTAGTGCAAACTCTATTGTAAAAGTACAACTTACAAATGTAGAATTACTTTTTTACATAACTGTACTCAAAAGCAAAACAATATAAAACTTCAGAGCCTACAAGTTGAAGCATGAAGGACTAGATGAATGTTTAGTATACCTGGTACATTAATAACTTGTAACGCTGGTTACAAGAGTGTCATGTGAATGCCTGTTTTCACTTTCAGCTGACATAAATAAAAAGCAGACAGCATTATCTCCTCAAAATGTAACGTGTCTGAGTGATGGGCTGAACAAAAAGTAGGACTGAGTGGACTTTTTTGAGGTGAATTGAAAGATACTATTTGTTTGGTTTTTTTTACAGTGCCAAATACTTGTACTGACAAATAATAATATAAAGTGAGCACTGTGCACTTTGTATTCTGTGTTATAATTGAAATCAATATATTTGAAAAAGTAGAAAAACATCCAAAAATATTTGAAACTATAGAGAAACATCTGAAAATATTTATAAGGAATTTAAATTGGTATTCCATTATCCTTTAACTGAGTGATTAAAACTGTTATTAATTGTGACTCTTTAAAATCCAGTTAATTTGTTTTCCATTAATTGCATGCATTAACTACGATAGGTAGCCATAGTACATTATACAATATATAATTGACTTGAAAGTATTTCATAGAGTCTAAGTTCAGAGGGGACCACTGTGATCATTTCCATAGTTTGAGTCCTATTGTTATACAGAGAACAGTGCTACCACTGACTTTATTATTAAACTTATTTTTCTTTTTGACCAAATTGTAGTTTCACTGGAACAAATAGCAAAATTACTACTCATTTGTCTGACTCCAGTTTTAGCCCTTCAGCTGTAAGCGAATTCAGTATTTCAAATACTACATAATACTGTAGGATATAAAACTAAAATTGTATTGAAGTTCCTTAGATGGCATCATTTTATTTTCTATTATTTGCAGTTTCTTGCTGTATTTTATTATTGTCCTAAATTTTGCCAGATGCTTCAGATAAAAATGTCTGCTATATTTATACTTGGTGTTTAGTTCAATGGTAGCTATACTAGAAAATAGAAATGGGACGGGGTCATGTTTGTTCGCAGTTTATAATTTATTTTTTGTTCCTGTCTATTTTTCAATGTCTTAAATGATGGGCCTTCCATCATTCCCTTTGGGCCCGTTACATGCCACTTTAATTTCCCCTCTAAATATTACACAGTCTTGTATATCACACTCCTAGGAATACTGATCATCAGAAATTTCCTGTTACTGAGCCTGCATTTTTCCTCTCTTCATTTCATCCTATTACTCCTAGTTAAAATCTGTGCTTTCAGCTGTATAATTCCCATCTTGTACATTACTCTTTGAACTCCCTCTTCATTGTGTCTTTCTGTAAAACGTTCAGGTTCCATATCATGTACAAATACTATCTTTTTGTACTCCAGTAATCATATTTAGGTTTTTTTTTATTCTCATTTTTTTTAATTCATTCCAAATTTAGAGCTTGAGCCTGCATCTCTTACTCACAGGAGTAATCAATCCTCAACTGTCTCACTTGAGGTCTTCAAACTTATTTGCACTGTTTGTGACCTCTTTTGCCATCTGAAGATTCTGTTTACTCCCTATTTGGTAAAGATGCTTGTGTTTACTAAATTTCCGATTCCAGTTTCTGTTACAGTGGCTCACAGGATTACTGAATGAAAGGCTTGATTTTTTATTCTGTTCTATTTACAGTTTCAGCTAGAGACACTTACTGTTAGAACAACTCCATTTACATCCTGATGATTTACTTGACATTTCATCTGAATCAAAAATAAATCTGCCAAAATATCTGAGTCCTAAAACCTCTCTGGAGTAGTCGCACCACATTGGATGTCAGTTGAGACTCAATAACTATCTTTCTAAAATTAAGCATTTTTGTTGGAGAACTGGTCATCTTTTAGTATAAAAATCATTGGGGAAGTGTATAGGCCAGTTCCTCTTCTGGACCATTATAAATAGGTGCACTTTTCTTCTTTGTATGCATGTTCCCTTGCTGATTTATGAATAATCTAATTCAATATTTTAAAATGAACTCATTCTGTTTGCTGAAGATCTGTAATCATAGATAGTCTGCCTAGCATTTCTGAATTATAAAAACTTGGAAGCATTTGACTACTAGTAATATCAAAAGTAATTTTAGTAGTATTAAAACCTTTATTTTCTTAGTGTTCTTGAAGACTGGGAAAACTGTAAAGCATATAATGCATTTAGGAATCCTTGCTCACTCATTGACAAGATCTTTGAATAAATTTATTCTGAGATTCTCACATATCCTCAAAAGCCAATTACGGATGCTGGTGATTATATCAAATTAATTTGATATCAGTAAATCATACTGTGAAGTGGTTATGCTTTCTATAGTGACACAATTTCTTTAATATTAACCAGTTAAAAAGAAATCATCATCATACATTTATTTACTACTTTAAAAGTTGTGTTTTATACCACAAATAACTTTAACTTCATATTAGCTGAAGCTGGTAAACTAGCAATTTAACTGAAAGTAATCAGAAAATAGCACTTGAATAAAGGTTAGAAGGTAACAAGAACAAGCCCATCTGAATTACTGAAGGAGAAATAACATTGTAACACTGGGAAATTTTGTGTAGTTTTGAGTTTTTCTGTTGCTTTTTTTGCTATGGAGTCACATGTTCCTATCCTACATTGGAGAAACCTCTGTTTGGTTTAGGAGCTTCCTCTTCATCACTCTGTGAAAGGCTAATTTTGGCCTACCCTGAAAAAATAGCAAGCAGATTAAGGATTTAAACATACGCTTGCCATAAATGTGGGGACCTGTTCATACCTCCACAATCTCCAAAACGCTCCCCATCCTCTTCTGTTCTCTAAAGTGCTACAGTGGGGGCTTCAACAAATCCAGTCATTCCTTTGGAGAGGAAATTATTGTTGGTTCATTCAATAATAAATTTCTGCACAAATTTCCAATTAGATCTGCTGTCTCCTCTGTACAACCTTATCAGTGGAGGTCTGAGGCAGGGCTCTGACAGCAAATGAGAAGTTGAGCCAGGCCCTGTCACATAATGTATTGGGGATGAGGGAGATGGCTGTGGAAGCCACCTACAGAGATGAAAGCTAGGAAGCTGGAACAGTCTCTGGAAGTTGGGGGACACTGGTTCGAGTGTGGTTTTTTTAACAGTTTGTTTATAAATCAATAAAAGAAAGCTCCAAAGAAAAGGATTGAAACTGCTGCTATTAAGAGCATTATTCATCTTCCTTCAGTGAAGGTTTGCTCACTGTCTTGTGTCCTTAGCACTCAGAAGGGCTTCTCTGGTTTCTTGGAATTAATATCCTCCCATCAAGCTGAAGATGGTCTTATACTTCCACCAGCAGACCCACAGGTAGGGGCACGCTCAACTGCAGTTACATGCAGAGTCTCTTAATAGCCACTGCATCAACCAACAGTAGAAAGGCTAAACCTCCCCAGGCATGCACCCCCTCTGAAGCATAAATCCAAAATTATACCAGCCTTTGCTGCACAGGGAACTACAGCGTAAGCTCGTAGTTTGTCCCTCCACGTCTCAATGTGGAGCAGAGAGAAATATGTAACAGCTTCTCTGGGCAAATCCCATGCACTTCACTCCAAACTCACTGATTTTAGATCTCTTTAGCCTAGGACCAGCATTTCCCTCAGTTCAGGTTATTTCTCCCCCCACCCCCAGGTGTTTTCAGGAGTCTCTTTGTGTGGGGAGTGAAGAACAACAGATGATGTCACTCCCTGCCTTATATAGTTTTAGCATATGGCAGCAACCCTTTGTTTCAAAACTTTGTTCCCAGAGAAGTTTGTGGAAAAATACTGACATCCCAAGATGGAATCTAGAATAATATGGCCTGGTCACATGTCCTTGTAGAGTCATAGCAGCCATTACTCACAGGCTGTCTGGAGTGTTTTGAGGAAGGCTCACTAGGTAGGAGAAAAGTTTCTCCTAATGGCTCATTGCCCCAAACAGGCCCTTCCCAACCAGCTATCTAGACTGAAAGGATCATATCGTAATAATGTCACTATCAAAAATACGGTGTGCAGTGTCACTGCTATAAAACAGGAAAACAAGAATCAAACCAAGTCTTGTAGATGTGTGTGCCTCTTCCAGTACTTAGCAGAGCTGTCATTTATTTCTTTTAAAGGAAACCCTGCTTTCTCATGGTTGCAATAAATGTAACTTAGTGTGCGTTATTTAGAAGAAAGCTTTAATGTTCTGATATGATACTATTGTTTGTGATGTAAATAAATGCCTAAGATGAAACTATACAAATTGAGAGATAGGAAAAGTTCAGTTTCTTGAAGGAAAATGATAGCAGTGACTTTAATAATTTCTTATTGATGGCAGATCAGATTGCTTTGATGCTGAAGTCTGTTAAATGGCGGGTGGGGGGGAAGCGCAGGCAGAGGCAATTGTTTGACTCAGAAATTAATGAAAATATAGTTTATATGACCATAATACAAAAATACTAGCAGAAAGTGGTAACCAAAACCAGTGGGCTAAGTGTTTTACATGAGTAAAATGACACCATTTATGTTTTTAGACAATAGTTTTGTTTTACTATCCATGTGTCTCTTTCATTTTCATGGTTCTTGTTGCTTCCATTTGATATTTCATTGCTGTTGTTCTGATATTTTCATATGAAAATGTTCAGAATAATGTGATTTTCACCCCGGAATTGTGGGAGGTTTTTTTAAAAATCAGAATAGAGCATTGTATAACTTTAAAATTGCTACTCTTTATAAACCTTTGTTTGGTTCAGTGGACCTGTGTCCATCTGGTTGCCTTGTTCTATGGGTTGGGTTATGCTGCACTGGCAATGGACCATGTTGTTATTAGCTTGGGTGTGCTCAGTGGGTCTAAAAAAACTGTGAGACATCTCCCAGCCAAGCCCAGCAGCTGGGCAGCAGCTTTAAGGACTGGCACATGTGTTTTATATAATCACTTTTCAGAAAAGCAGTGCACTTTAATGGTGAAGCTGAGGAAGGAGAATAACATATTTCTTTGCTTGATACCTTTGTTGGGTGAGAAAGAAGATCCACTCCAATCTAGACTTAAACAGGTTTTTTTTTAGCTTTTGTTGTATACATTTTAAGACAGGGTTATTTTTACATATGAATTACATATACATGTAAAATAGATAAGTCAAGAAAAGTAAAAGATCAAGTTGCTTTCCTTGGGGACAGGGTGACTCTCTTCAAATGTCTGGTTTCTTCTATGCTTGACTAGTTTTTCCCTGTATTTTCTCTGGTCCCTTATTGTTATTTTTTTAATTTTCTTTTTATAACTTTATGCTGAGTCAGTTTATAAAGCGACTTCATTTGTCTTTATTTATATACATTACATTCTAACCCCGTAATTAAAACATTATCATGCATACATTACAAAAATTAACCACAATTAGTACTTTTTTGAATATTCTGCTGATACTGACTTCTGTTTGTTTGTTTCCCAACATATCTATTTTTTTTTGTCCCATTCCCACTGGCTTCCTCCAGGTTGTTTTATTTTATAATAGTTGTTCATTTCACTAGTCTGTTTTTTGTCGTGTTAGGTTTTTACTTGTTAGCTTGTCTTGTTGAAGGGAGGAGGGGCATACAACTGATTTTCTGCAAAGCTAACAGAGTCCTCTTGACTTTTTGCTTTACCTTGTTGTTTGCTTAGGCCAAATATTTTACAAATAAGACACACAAACCAGTTTTCTGATTTTGCAAACTATTGCAACAAAATCAAAATTGTTATCTCAATAAAAGTGCAGAAAAAGCAAACATTATATTTTCTTATCATGTTATAGAAAATAAATTTCTCTAACTTTTAATATATGTTTGACTAACACAAAACATTACACAGTTCTCTAATACCATGACTGATGTAGAATGAGAAATAACGTAAATAAAACAAAACTGTCCTGTTCTGGAAATTAGACATGCTTGCTGATAGATACAGATCATTTAATAATATTGCTGAGGGACCCATACCACAAGTGATTAACCATGATGTCATTATAACCTCTGCACATTGACAGATGCATTTACCTTAACTGATTAATTTACATGTCAAATCTTTCTTTTTATTTCAGATCTGCCTTGAATGAAGTTCAATAGAAAATGTTACAGCAGTTTTGTCTCTGGGGATGGTTGGCTGTAGGAATTGCTATTGCTACTGTCTTCACCAATTGTTTAGCCCAAAATGATGATGGTAAGCATGTTTTTATTTTACAAGTTACACAAAGATATTATAGTATGTGGAAAAAAATGTTTACTCAGATGAGTTGGTATTTAATGGAATGACCTATATGACTCCGTATGCTTAACAGTCACAACTGCATCGACTAGGGATCCATTACAGAGAATGTATTCAAGAGCCTGTGGATTACAACTAAAGTCAAGAAACACATAAGGAAAGTTAGAAACATAATTTAAATATACACTTATTTCTAGCTTTGAGATCAGAACACATTTTAATTATAATATGCTTGCTAGTATGCTCCTCTGCACATTTTATTTAGAAGTATACCAGTTAGAGCACCAAAATGATAACTTTGAAAGAAAAGAAGAAATTTACTCTGCAGCTATATTTACATACACCTTAACCAGCCAAACTTCAGTGCAGGGAAATGATCCAAAATGAGGAACTCAGGAAAAAGAGTAGTGCAGGAATTGTAAAATGATGTGACAACAGACCACATTAATCTCTGGTGTATCTTCATTTAATTTAGTGGAGATATGCATGGGATGCATTTGATTCAGTATTTGTAATCAAATTGAAAATGTATATACCATTTGTTTCTTAAACCAACATTTTAAACATAATAAATATAAAGAAGAGAGAGAGGTCCATTTGTGTGGGATTGGTCAAGTGAAAATAAAATGAAGAACTATTAAGAGCACATATGAAGATGCAGTATGTTTTTCTTTAACAGAACTATTACTTTCAGTATAAAATACTTATAATGTTACATTCATGTTAGTTATTATTTTTGTAGTTAGGCTTTCATTTTTAAATTTTGAAAACTGTATGTTCTTAAAAAGTTGTACACCTTTATGAATTAGAGCACAATTTCTTTTATTATGGGCAGATCACCATAGTCTGCATTTTGTCTGACTTTTATTTTATGTTGAAATGGGATGCTTTCCAAAATGCCTATTTCTTTTATTTCAATATTTCCTGTTCTAACAGTTATTCAGCTCTGAATGTTTTCTTATTTTTAGTTTTATATGATATACATAGTATGTAAGCAAATTATTTTTTCCTTTCATTCCTTCCTTGGTGAAAATCGTAGTGATATTACATATCCATACATGTTATCTAGTTGCTCTCAGAAGCAGTGAAGAATAAGAATTGCTCTTGTGTTTTTCTTGGCTTAGCTGACTTTTAATTTATTTACGACGATGATTATTTTATTACGGTAGCATAAAGTCTTCAGTAATGATTGAGGAATTCTATAAACACACAGTAAAAGACAATCCCTGCCTTAAAAATCTTACAATATATTTAATATGAGATATAATTAGTGGATCTTACAATCTGAAGGAGCTGGGAGGCAGGATAATGGAAATAGTAATAAGATTATGTATTTTCATAGGCCAAGTTTATACACAGCTAGAGTTAAAAATACAGTATTGGACACTGCTAAAGGCTATCTGACTATCTGTTATCATTTGGCTTTTCCTGGTAGTCCTCACTGTAGACGTGAATCTTGAAGAGCGATTTGAAAGACAGGGTATTGTCTTTAGAGATTAGTTTAAGGAGAGTGGTCTGTGCTAAAGGAGCAGCATGAAGTGTGAGGGTGTTTATAGTAGGAGCAAATGTAAGACAGCACCACTGATGGAGTAGGGGAAGGATCACATGATAAATGTATTAAATAAGTTGTGAATGGCCAGCAGACAGAAATGTACATTTGATGCAGTGGAGAAGGGGAAACCATCTCTCAGTTTAGGGTAACATGGTCAGAAGGATTATTTTAGTAGCAGCTTTTGATTGGACCTGGGAATCCAGTTGCATGTCAGAAAGGGCAGAGAGGAAAAGACCACAGTTGTTAAGATGAGAAATAATAAGGGCCTAGACAAGTCTTTTAGTAGTGGAACATAGAGGAAGGGCCAGATCTCTAGAAGGAAGTAATGGAGGAAGGAAGAAGTGGGAACATATGGACACTGCCTAGATGTGTAGGTCTAGATAGATGATACTCAAAGCTGTCATCCAGATAGAGGCTCTGAAATTTGACCATATAAGTGTCATTAAAGACCAGGGAGACAAAAGTTTCAGTGGCATGGAGACCAGATCAGAAGGTGCAACAAAAGAGTTAGAGGAGAGAACCTTAATAAAACAGTTGTGTGTGACACTTTCACTAAGTTTAGAGGTGAAGGAAGCTGGGATAGCAGTTGGAGAAAGATGTATGGTAAATGTTGGGGTGTTATAATATTCATACTGTGAGGGAAAGGAACTTAATAAGAGTTTTAAATGGGCAAATATGAGGTATGTGGGGGCCATGGAACATTCCAGAGAGAACTCTGGAGGGATTTGGAGCAAGCCATCAGCATCCACTGCATCTGCCACCAGGCATCCACTTTTCCACTCCACGAGCCAAAAGGCACATGCCAGAAAAGCAAAGTAGGATAGCCAGACGAAATTACACAACAAAATGGGCCCCCTGAAATATCATTGTGTGGCTTTGGGTTGGTGGAGATTTTTCTGGGAGAGAAGTGGTATGTGTGGTTGGTGGTTTTTAGAATGAAGCTAGCTCTCCTACCTCTGACATATGTTAAATGTACACAGTCTGATTTGACTGTTAACCTGATTCTCCCCTTTCATCGAGGTAGTGGAATTTAGCTTTTCCTCAAGCCATTTCCCTTACCTATAATACTTAAAACCAAAACAATACCCTATTTCAATAACTTCTAGTCACAAGTCCAATTACAATTGTTTCTTTGTAAAAATAATGCAGGAGGAAACTGAATCTCTGGTAAATTGTATTGAAGAAGGAATAGCACAGTCTACCACTGACTTTTGGACTAGTAGTAGTAAGGCATGTAAGGCATATTTGTCACTGACAGATCTTTAATTCAAAATCATCAGTCATGTCTTTTCTCCTCCAGATTCAAAACCTGCTACAAATAGCAACAGTACCAGTAAGAGTACTTTTAGAGGGCAAAGATTTTACATTTTATAATTGTAGATAGTAAAGAACATTAGCTTTTTTGTTACTGTCTAATTTACCATGTAGATGAGAAAAATTTAATTTCAGTGGAAATGTGGTATAATAGAAATGTAGTACAGTACATACCACATTTCATCCATAAGCTAATGAAGAAACCCTAAAGATCTTTAAGGATTAATTTAATTTACAGAAATGCAGACTCATCTGAGATGGAATACATTAATTATTTAACTGTGCACAATAGTTTAAGACTGGAACTGAAGAATGCTGTGTCTAGTTGAAACTGTTGAAGAACATAGATTATCATGCACTGGAATTGCTTTTGTTGGCATTTGGTGACAACAGGGGTAATATCCTTACTTTTGTGCAAAGTGCCATGAGATCTTGACAGCGTACCGATGGTAAGAAAATTGATTTTATCTTTTCATCCAAAAGACAGTACCTATAACAGCACAATGTCTGATAGCACCAAGGTCACACACACTTCATTACAGACTCTAATGAAGGAGTCCACCTTCAATGTTGCCCAAACCACTGTCTAGTTAACTTGTGAAGTTTGAAAATGCATAGCTTTTATGTGTTTTCTGAAGAGAATTTTGTGCTCTAGGTAGGGGACTACATTGCTTCTGGTGGAACATCAGCATTTACGTTACAGCATTGAATCTGCAGCAGAATCCTTCAATGAAGGAGTTAAAAATAATCCCATATATACTATACTACTATAATTAAGTCAGTCCACATCGTCAAGCCAAAAGAGGGCAATGATTGCTACAGACAATGGTGCTAAATTATGTGCCTTAGTAGATAGTGGTTTTACAGGTATCCCATTCATTACATACAGGCAGGGCCCCTTGAAGTCAATGCAATAACTGACACACAATTCACTCCCTTGCTCTTTGGATCAGATTTCTAGTATTGTCATGAATATAAGTAGAATAAAGAGGAAGAAATTTCCAAAGTTATGTACATGAAGAGAAATATGTTAAGTTTTGGGGAATATATTTTTAGATTTTACAATGTCCAGTAAACATCCCTAATTTATTCAAAATGCAGTTACTGGATGCACATGTTCTCTTGACTGAGAAAATGAAACAAGATATGACATTTGAACATATTAGAAGATCATTTTCAGAGACGGACTTTGTATGAGGAAGTTAAGTGACTTATTCAAGTAGTGAATTTCAATACACTCCCAAGACACTGCTATGAATCGTATATCATGCTTGAGCTGTATCTCACTATATAATTATTGCTACATATAATGGAAGAAAATATTGCCATGAAAATGTCTATAGTGACCATTGCTAAATAATCCAGCAAGTCACTAAACAAATAAATTTATTATACTTGCAACCAGTGATCAAAGGACATGCAGGGTTTGGAGGAGAGGCAATGGCTTACTCCTTCCCTACTCTCTTCCTGAGAAGCTGCTGAGTTGCTCACAAGCACTGCAGAGATGAAGGCTAAGATCATGAGGTGAAAATAAACATCCCTTCCACAGTTGCTCACAAAGTCATGCAGATTTTTCCAGGATTGAGAGACATGTTAAAATATTAGTGATAAAGGTCACTGGTGTTATGAAGTTTAAGTTTCAAAAAAATCCTATTAGGAGCTCTTTAGCAAAAAATGAATCTGAAATAAATGAATTATCTGTGCTATCCCTTTTTTTTCAGGAATTAAGTATCAGAGGGGTAGCCATGTTAGTCTGGATCTGCAAAAGCGAAAAAGAGTCCTGTGGAACCTTATAGACTAACAGATGTATTAGGAGCATAAGCTTTCATGGGTGAATACCCGCTTCGTCAGATGCAGGCAGTGGAAATTTCCAGAGCCAGGTACAAATATGCAGGCAAGAATCAGGCTAAAGATAACGAAGTTAGTTCAATCTGGAGGTCTCCATACCTCCAGATCAACTGCTAGAAGAGGGCCTCATCCTCCCTGATTGAACTAACCTCATTATCTCTAGCCTGATTCTTGTCTGCATATTTATACCTGCCTCTGGAAACTGCCACTGCATGCATCTGACAAAATGGGTATTCACCCACGAAAGCTTACTCTCCAATATGTCTGTTCGTCTATAAGATGCCACAGGACTCTTCGTCACTTTTTCAGAAGTTGTTTCTCAATAACTATAACTTAGTCTTCTGTATTCTTATCCCAAGACAAGTAATTATATGGATGCAGCTTATGAATGAACGAAGTGGAAATGTTCTGAGGAAAAACATAACAGTAAAAAACTTTATTATAATCTGTCAATCAATAGATTCCATCATAAATGTACACCGGTCCATAAAAAACACCTCACAGGCTCTCTCATGTACTCCCCAATGCATTAGATCCCCTTTCACTAGTTTGCTATCTTAAAGATTATTGCATTCAGCAGAAAACACAGGCTCACTCTACAAAATGTAGATAAATATAGGCTCTCAAAATAATTTTAAAAGGTCACTTTAAAAATGAAAAGAATTAATCTTTCCGAAAGTTAATCTAATTTTCTCAATTAATGATAGCAAATTAATTCAAGAAAATTCAAAATTGAATACTCTAACAAGTTTGTCATCATTTCTGGTGAAATGATACACTGTACATACACAGAGAGAGAGGAAACACATAAACAGGTGCTTGCCTTCAGGCCGTTTAGAAAATGTAGTGTTTAGATGAGAAATTAAGCTCACCCCTCCCCAGGTGAGTTTGTGAGATCAGCTAGTCTGGAGTCAGGAGGAATCTTTATAATCTATGCTGCTGTTTTTTTAAAAAGTGACATCCATGTGTGTTTTTTACTGTTTAGTTTGCTGTTTTACAGGGTGTTTGAGTTTAAATTGTAGCACTGCTCCTGTTAGGGTGATATTCTGGGATATTTTGAGGTTCTTTGTAAAATCTACTGGAGATCAGAGACTTCTAAAGCCAGCACGTGGGGTATTGAGGCTATTTACCTCGATGGAGGCACCACATATTCTAATATCTAGTGCTGGACCTCTCCACGCGAGGGGCCTATGTAAATCCATACTTCCTGCTGAAAATCTGGCAACTGCTGCTCAGAGGCAAGAAGGCAGATCCCTATGAGGAGGGAATTAACATGAAAATGTAATAAAATAAACTTTTTCTATAGTTATATTGCAGTTGTGTTGAACAAATCACACCTGTTTTCTTTCAATTCAATATTTATAACCATCAGAGTACTTCATGTATATACAATAGTAATCTCTCTGTGTATCCATACAGCAGTGTCACTATATTTAGTGTGAACAGTTTTAGTGTTGCTCTGTTCTTGTATCGTTTTAAGTCTTATGTTTAGAAGTAACAGAGTCCTCTCTTGTAAGGCTGCATAGTAGTGTCCCTGTTTAGGCCTTGTCCACACTAGGCATTTAGGAGGTATAACTACGTCACTCAGGAATGTGAAAAATCCACACCTCTGAAAGATGCAGTTAAGCCAACCTAAGTTGATGAGGAAATTTTGCATTGATCTAGCTACTGCCTCATGGGAAAACGGATTACCTATGCTGAGTGGAATCCTTCCCATTAGCATAGGTAGCATCTTCACTAAAGCACTTCAGTAGTAGACAAGCCCTGAGTCACGGTTTCTAGGTCAACTAATATATAATTTTGTTTATGATAACTAGGAAAATTAAAATTAAAAGGTGGGCAAATTTTGCAGCACACAAAAGTCTGGAATAGAAGTTCAGCAAGAAAGCTGTTCAACATGTGTAAAGGGGAAGAAATCTATCCTTATAAAAGTAATAAACAAAATAGCTATTTTGCTGGGAGGCTTTTGTTCATTTTGTTTTTAATAATCTGTTGTTCTGTTTACTTTTAGATTAGTCACTCTATTAACATCTTTAGGAAGCAAAGACTAAAACCAATAACATCACAGGGAAAAGAGAATTAAAGAAAAGCATGAATATGCCTAAAAGCCAGTATCCATAGATCCAGTTGCCAAAGTATGAGATTTTCCATTGACTGGAGTTTAACATTTGATTTTGAAGTATTTATTCAAAGAAGTGGTCAGTTTTGGTCAATATTCCATTACAATGCAAAGCTTTCTAGATTTAAAATAAGTAAATAAATGGGTATTATCTCATTGTGGAAATTCATCTTCACCTGAGTTCATTATTGGTGAAACTAGTAGCTGAAATCCCACGTTGCTACACAGATGTTATTCATAAAGTTATGTGTAAAAAGAAGCTGAAAATGCCTCAGAACTTTTTTTTTTTTTAAAAAAAGGTAACAGACCACAAATCACAGTGATGATTGAATACAGTGATATTCTAAGCAAAAACAGTTCTTGAAGAAACTTGTGGCCATTTCTCTCACTTTCCACTGACTCGATAGAAGTTCTAGGCTTCAGATTGATGTTTGGGGTTATTGTGTATACTGGCTGGTTGTTGTGTGGGTGGTTGTGAAGGAACTGTTAGAGCTGGTGATGTCACCAGTGGTGATGATATTAAAGGGGATGAAGCCTCTGGGGTTTTTGGTCAAGGTGACAATTGAAGAGTGGATCTCGAGAGAGAGAAATCTGAAAGCTATGACAGGGCAGTCACAAGGAAAAGAGAGTCTGAAGACAGAAGGTCTGCCAGGCTTGCTTGGAGAGGGGGACTAACTTAAGAAGGGTTAGTAGAACTCTGAGAGGGGAAAAAGAGCTCAACTTGGTGTCCCTAGTCATGGAAGCTCCCCACATAGGTAATTCATGTTGGGCTCTGGAGGGGAGACAGTCCTTAGAGCCTCCCAAGGCCATCCCAGTAACCCAGCAGCAAGAGTTGGAACTGAGAGGTGACATCAGACACAAGTCAGAACACAATACAAATGTATATTTGTAAATAATTAAGAAGCTCAAGAAAGATTTACATAGAGTTAAATGAGCAGTTTCTATGTTTAAGACTATTTAAATGCTTCCAGTTCCATGTTAGGTTATATTTATTCTTAGTGTAATAAATAAGATTGGTTATTTTCACTAACTGTAATACTAAGCTTGCTATGGGCTACTAATTTATTTAGACATGTGACTATAATTTTTTGGAGTACTGCTACATAATAATTGCCACATGCAACACTATATTTTGTGGGTTCCTGGATGGTAAAAGGCTAAAAGACTTGTACGAATTTGTGCAGTGGTAAGTGTGGGTGTGTTTGGGGTAGTTGTATATACTGGCTGTGTTGATTTATCTGTAGGGGAGATTTATGTTAAATTGTGTGGTGGCAAATGAGGGATGTGTGCTGTGATGAGAGCCAATCTGTGTTTGGAGTTATTAGGTGTACTGGGAGTGGCGTCGTGTGTGGTTTATGTTGTTCATTGAGAGTTGTGTGAGTGACAAATGGGAGTGAGAGCTGTGGTGAAGAGTTGTGTGTTTGCATTTACATAAGTGTGTGTTGATTTGTGTCTAGGGGGGTTGTGCTGGCAAATTTGTGTTGATTTGTGCAGGTGGCAGTTGTGCCAAGTAATCCGCCATCTGTGCAGTTTTCCTCAGACAACTGCTGAAAGTGTTGTATGCAAAGATAGTGTTTGGTTGTTACTTCTGATGTGCAAATGTTTTAGAATTCTTGTCATGGCAAAGATACATGTGTTATTGTGTAGCTTACACCTGCGTAGCTGTACGCCTCGCAGGCATAATTCATAAAATCAAAATGACTGCGAACTTTGAAACTGGATAGTAAATAGACTGCAAATCCGATTGATGATTCAGCCTGTAGATATTATGAACAAAAAAAGCTCTTAACTATACTGGTAGCTGTTCCATCGCTTCCTGATTACTCTAAAGACATTTTTAGGCTTCAGAGTAACAAAGAATGACATTCCTAGAATCATATATTGGTGATAGTGTTTGGGATTTGTTTGTAGTATTTTGAATACAGTTCTAATAATCATGAATAATACTACAGAATATTTTGGTTTCTCACTGCAAGCCCATCTGAAGTGGAGAATTTAGTGAAAGCACACTATGAAGACTTGTTTCAGTGCTAAAAATAGCATTAAATAGTAAATGACACCAGTTCTCTGTGCCAGTCATCCTCACTTCTGCTGTTGCATCTGAAGAAGTGGGGTTTTTACTCACAAAAGCTTATGCTCAAATAAATCTGTTAGTCTTTAAGGTGTCACCAGACTCCTTGTTGTCTTTGTGGATACAAACTAACAGGGCTACCTTTGTGATACTTGGTATCACTTCTGCTGACTCCTTCACTGTAGGATTTACAAGTGGACTGGGAACTTTAATAACTATAAGTGTTCAGAACCTAACTTTATACCTCATTTGAAGAAATATGTCACTGACAGGACCAGTGTTCCCCTAACAGTACTTTAGAACATTGGTTCAATGCTGGCTTGTAAAGAAAACTGCCACTAACTGAATTAACACCATCACTTCTTGCTGTTCTTGGATTTTCCTTGTAGGTTTCTCATCCAAGTAATGATCAGGCCTGACAATTGTGAGCTTTAATGAGAGTGCTTGAGGGGTTGTGGCTATTGAATAGGCTATTATTTTTATAGTTCCAGTGGGAAGAATGAAGAGGCAGTTTTATTAAGTCCCTTGTCAAAATGCCCAAGTTTCTAAATTCCTAAAATAGTTAACCTTTGTTTTACTTTTACCTGAAAAGAAAATTTCATTTTTACAAAAAAGCTTATTTATTATCACAATAAAAATGTTAATCTTCTATATATATATATAAACATATAAATATCTCCTTTCTTTTTAACTGTTGTAGTTGACAGCTTTTTGCATGCAAACATGACTGATGTACATTGAACTCTTTTTATGACTAAATACTGCATCGCCGTTCTATATATGCTATATTATTATACCCAAGCAATTAAAAAGTAAACATTCTAATTTATATTAAAAGTCCACGCACTGAGAGGATTGGTACTTTTTAGATTGCTGCATCAGATTGTTTCATGGTCACGTACATACCAAATCACATGTCCAGACTCCACAAAGCCACCTTTTCAATTACAACTAATATCAACCAGTTCCCCTTTGGCAGACTGAGTTGAGAGGTCAGATTGAAATAGCTTAGAGAAGGAATTCTTTTTTCATCTGGAAAGGTCTTTTCTCTAACTCTGGGATGATGTAAAGATGAAAAATACTATTGGACCCCAGTACAGAAGATTCCACTGCCACTGGTCTTATTGGGAACATTCTGTGTTTGAATGAATAAAGAACTTCAGTCCTCAGGATTCTCAATCTAACAGTTTTCACACACACAGCAATGCACACAAATTCAACTTTTGTGTGTATTTTTGTAAACATGTGACATTTCCACCCTACTCCAAACATACACTTTGGGCTTGGCATAGCTCCAATGACTGACCCGCTACATTTATTCCATCCACTTCCTGGGCTTTGGTTTTTAGTCACTAAGGTCCCAGTACTGTGAATATCTATGGACATGTTTAAATTTACCACTGCGAGAAGTCCCTATTTGTAGTAGAAATGTTAAGCTTGTGCATAAGTATTTGCAGCATTGGAGTCTGATCTAACAACTTCACAATCTCATCCTTTTCTATTTTCCCTATGAAAATATGTCAGAGCTATTTCCTTCTCCATTATAAATATGATGGAGTAAACAAACTGCAGCTAATGAGTGAGCAAATCAATTTTCCATATACTGTACCAGTAGAATTCTAATTACTACTAAAAAACAATGGCAACAGTAGAATTCTGAAGTTCTGTTACATTGCTTTATACTCAATATAATTAAAAGGAAAATACAAACTTTTGCAATTTAGTATGTATTTTTAAAATGGAAAGCTGACACTGACTAGACTCATTTCTTTACTGGGAGCCCTTTTAAAAAAATTTAAATATCTCCCTTCTTCATTTGTAATTTGTGTGGTAGTTACTTATGCTTCTGCAAAGGAAATTTCTCAACATGTGTATATGGTTTTGGAAAAAACAATTCAAAATATTTTTATTAACTATTGACTTGCATAGACAGTTGACAAAATGCATTTTTTGTCATCCCAATTCTACAAAATTAAATTAGTATATTATCAAAACAGACTACAGGGTTAGATATTTTGTAGCTTCTATCAGCATAACTGATTGTGCTTGCAGTCCTCCATTTTACCGCATGAGCTCCTTGTGTGCCACCCTCCCATCCGTCTCTATTTTTGGGACTTCTTGGAACTCCTCCCAGACTCCTTGGCAGGGGTTCTGTGTGTCCCACATTCTCCCCTGATCCCCCCAATGTAAGCAATTCTCTGTGCACTCCATATCCCATGCCCACCATTTCCCCTTAAACCCATAAGAGGAGCTCTGTGCCCCCCATTTTCCCCTTCCTCACTTTTCATTGTAGGATATCCCTGTTCACCCTACCAGGGGTTCCGTATGTCCCCCTTCCTCTGATGCGAATTGCAGGGTCACCCAGTCTTTCCTGTATACCAAGAACTCTGTGTGTTGCTCCATTTTCCCTCCATCCCCATAGGAGGATTCCCCCAATCTCCTCCCACTAGAGGTTCTGTGTGCCCCTTCCTTACCCCATCTCTTATTCTCCCCAGAGCAGTAGATCTGTGTGCATCCTCATTCTTTCCTCCCCATATAGGGGAGTGCTTCATCTCTACCCCATGGCAGAGTCTTTTGTGTGTACTCCCATCTTCCTCTTTCCCATGCTCCCATTCCGTCCTTTCCCCCAAATCCAGGGTTCTCCATTCACCCTATCATGGGTCAGGGACTTTGTATAGACTCCTAATTTCTTCTTCCCTTCCCCACCCTTCTTATTTTTTCTGGGGAATAAGTCTGTCAGTGTATCATATTAAACTCTATTGGGAGGATGTGCAGAGATGATACAAGATACTGCTAATTGGTTTTACCCACATGTTTGTTTATCTATAGACAATTTCAGAAGTGCTTCAAGCAGTGACGGTGCTAAACTTCCCGCAGGGGCTTTGTGTACCTCTCCTTGTCCTTCCCACCCACCCATTTTTCCTGTTTCAGTACTCCAAGTTTCCCCAAAATCAAGAGAGTTCTGGCAATTGATGTGAACAACATTCCCTGAAATTTTGAAATTGATCAGATGTGGTGTTCAAAAGTTATCATGTGAAAGATAGACAAACATAATGAAATGCCATCTGGTTGAGTGTAAGGCCTTCATAAGCTTAGTGGGGATGTTGAGTAGGGGGCTGCGAGTGCAGGGAGTTGTGTGATGGCAGCTTCATCACAGCTGGTTGTGTCTGGCTCCTTCCTCCACAGCCCCTTCCCCCTCTCTTCTCTGTCTCGCTCCCTCCCTCCTGCCCAGGCAACATCCCTAGCTCTGCTTGCAGGCACTAGAGAGAGACTAACTTTCCACTGCTGTTCTAGGGATGAGGCAGGCTCACTGGGCACTAGCCACACTTGGAATGGGCTCTGCCTGCAGCACTAAGCCATGGATTCTTGGATTCACCACTCTACTTGCTGCTGGGCTCTAGGGACTCTTCCTGCCCATCTGCTGCTCCGCAGCCAGGTAGCTCAGTGCCAATCTGACCCTGGTACAACCAGCAGTGGAGCTGGGCTGTGTACAAAGGTGGCATGGTGGCTCAGATTTGTGGGGGCTGAGCCCCTCTAGTCCTAGCCAGCCAGTTCCCTATGCTGGCCCCAAGTCCCATGTCAGATAAAGGGGCAGGCCATTTATTTACACCATTATATTCAAAATCCTTATTAATTATCATTTAAATGAAATAATGAACTGAAAAGGATGAAGTTTTGGTGTTTTCTCCCAAAAAATGTTCAAATATTGCTTACTTGAGACATGTGAACTCAGCCATTTAAAATGCCAGCAACTAATTTGTTCTGTTTTGCTTGTTAAAAGTGCACCGAGTGTTGGGGAGTTGGAGAATGTCCAAAGACATCCCTTAGTCTTGTTTAATTTAGGCCATTTTAGATATTTAATCATCATTATCATGAATGTATTTTTTGCTGCTCTAGTGCAAGAGGCCATATTTCCCACTGTGAGCCTAATCAATTAGTCTCTGCTCTCTGATAATTGGTAAAAATATGGACACAGACTCTAGGGATGACATCCTGGCTCCGTCAAAATCAACAGTGGAAGTCTCTTTGACAATGAGACCAAGATTTCACTCAGACAGTACTTCACCAAAAGATATAGTTTGTGTTCTTATTAATAAGGTAAGTTTCTTTTCTGGGAGATGGCTACTTACAGTTTCTCACACACATATTGTATTAAATATTATATATAATTATAGTACTTAAACTCTGTGGTTTTACACAAGTCTAATGACAAGTGAAACATTCCTTTCTTGGGGCAAAATTCAGTATTTCAGTGAAAGTCATTCTCAATGAGAGTTATGTGGACCTATTAGGTGATGGACTTTTCCCTTATTGATTTTTTTTTCAGTTATTAATTTTCAAACACCATGATTCAAATTATATGACAAATTTGCAAAACTTGTGATATAAACATGAACTTTTTTTTATAAAATAAACCTTTTTGTCCCTCATCAAGTAATTTCCCTGAGCATCAATGACTCATCAGTCAGTACCAGAGGTGGAATATTTTACAGCATCATATTTATTTGCATTTCTTTGCAAAGTTTGAGCATGACCAGCTTGTCCACAGATTATATAGATTGCACAGTATGTGAAACCTAGAGTTCTAACCTTTTATATAATCTCTCTTTTACTCCATCGGCTGAGGTTTGGAAAGGGATCTAAGAAATATTGGATGTAGCAGAGATGAAAGGTGAAGTGTTTCCAGAATAAACCTCCCATTGTGCTCAGTAATAGTTAGGTATTTTATCTTAACCACGGATGAAAAGTTTGACTCTCTTATTTCAATATTTCTGTCTTTGTGTTGTCAGGTGGGATGGTAGATAACAGAACTCATGACTTGTCGCATCTGGCTCCCTCCATGATTAAAGATCTTCTAAATGCAACAGAATCACTATAGCTGTGGCCACAGACTCATAAGAGCAGGCCATGGGTAGGATACAGAGGAGCAGCTCTTTTCTACAGTGAGCATCTCAGCTGCATGAAACCACTATGAAAAAATGTAAATTTCATTTCTATTATATTCTATAGGTTTTATCCCTTTAGATTTCATGACAAGTTGGGCAGGAACATGGGATCAGTCACTATGTAGCTCCACAAACCTGTGCCTCAAGTACAGGTTGTCTGTAGGACTCTTAAATGCCACTGTGACTGCTGCCTGGACTGATACCTACAGAGAAGCTCATTTTCCACTCTGTTCCAAGCTAGTACATTTCAGATCCTCCCTGCACAGTGCCTGAGTAAATGTGGTTTGTGGTGAAAAAGAGAGTTTTAAGTACACTATAAAATAGAGGTTCCCAAACTTTTGTTATTGCATAGGTCTTTTGCAGATCAACCCGCTGCAGGCATACTCCTGGCCTTCTCATCACTGATATATTTTTTTTGTTCTTCTACCTGTTTTAGCCATCTGTCCATATTTCATGGTTACACACAGATATAGTGTGACATATACAACCAAAAAAGAAAAAAAAGAAAAGTTTTGAGTTCAGTTAGTCTGGACAGTTGCTGGGCAACTTAACCCTTGCTGTACAGTGATTGGAGGTGAGGGTTCTGTAAGTCCACGTCTCTCTGTATCTGTTCTCGTTGGTACATCTTGAAGTAAATTAACTTACTGCAATTTGTTATAAATTCCCACAGTTTTAAAGCTTTGTTTGAATAGGCTATTATGAAAAAGCAATACATAAACAAATAATACATAAAATCCACCATTACGCAATTTCTTCTGTGTATCCCCCCACAGATGTCTCCCATACCCGAAGGGGTACATTTACAGTTTGGGAACCTCTGCTATAAAGGAAATCAGTGATCTGAGAGCTTGAGCATGGCTAAGTTTGCAGATAAGTGGCCCAGGGAACTTAAAGCAGTTTAGTTAAAGGGACATAGTGTTGCATGGCTGCTATTTTTAGGATCCCTGGGCTAGGAGTAGGAGATGGGGATGGGTTACCCCCAAAGGCTGCTGAGGAAGTGGCTTACAATTGGACAGCAATAAACCCCCCAAAGGGAGTCTGAACTGTTAAAAGGCCCACCTGGAGAGCTGGGACCAGAAGGGTCCAGAGACGGTGAAAATGTTGCCTACAGGGAGGAAGCCCTAGGGGTACAGTCTGATACCATGGCCTGGCTGTTAAAGATTTCATATACACCCAACCAGAAGGGGCACTTGTGAGAGGTGCCATGCCATTAAGGCCCACTGAAGTCTCTGATTCAATGCTCTAACCTTGCACAGATATTCTAAATTTCTATGATCAATAAAAATCTGGGTAGATGCTGGGTTTCCTTGAGGTAATGATGCCATTCCTTGAAGGCTGTTTTGGTGGGGGTTCATAGTTCTGTTCTGCAGGGGTGAGTTTATGGGAATAATAGGCACAAAGATATAAAATCTGGTTGGCTTCCCGATTGCTTTGCAAAATACCACTTTAATCACCATACCAGAGGCACCTGCTTCTACAACAAAAACTTGTATGGCATATAGATGATCCAGGGTAGTAGCCAGTGGCACTGGAACAGTTTTTATAGTGGGAGGGCTGAGAGCCTGATAACCAAATTGTAATCTCTGTATATAATGGGAAACCACTTTGAGGCAGGGTTGTGGCCATTCCAGCACCTATGGTAGAAGCAGTGGCTAAGGCTAGCTTTAATTGCCTGAAAGCTAGTTGGGCTTCAGGAGGCCAATGGAACTAAACGTTTTTGCATGGTAGATCCATCATAGGTATGATCTGTGTTGAGAAACGGGAGATTGAATCAACATCAAAAGTTGAAAAGCCTAGAAAACATTGCAGGTCATGGACATGTCAAGTTGCAGCCCAGTCACAAATAGCCTGGACCTTGAGCAGATCCATCTTAATTCCTTTAAGAGACAGCTAAAACCCAGGATCTCAATAGCTGTTTGATCAAAAACACATTTTTCTAATTTAGCATAAAGGCCATGTTTTGACATAGTATCTCTGGGACCATCTTTATGTGGAAATTATGTTTATTGGAGTATATCATAAAGATAAATTACAATTATTTGTCTAATATACCATATAACACATCATTGAGGAAATAATGGAAAGTGGCCAGGACATTCATTAGGCCAAATGACATTACTAAATACATGAAGAGGCCAAAAGGAGTTGAAAACTCCATTTTCCATTCCTTGCCCACTCTTATACGCACAGATAATGTGGTTCATGCCTGCAGTGTTGTGTTCTCGGTGTGCAGTTCTCTCCTGCTTCCTCAACAGTTGGTTCTCAGAAGTCAATTGTTCAATTTGAACCTACGCTACTTGGTTGTCCATCTGGAGGTAGGCAGCCCATTTGAATGAACCCAGTTCTTAGAGCTGAGGTTAACTGATTGTCTTCATCCTTGTTCCTTTCCTGGGCCACATCTGTGGGTACTGGTCTTCACAAACAGTGGGGGCCAGGCTATAGGTGGTCATGCCTAGTGGTTGGAGCAAGAGTTGGGATTTGAACCAAGGGTCAGAGCTGAAATCAGAGGGAGGAGTTGAGCCAGAGGTTGGAATAAGAGTTGGAAATGAGAGGCAGGTATCAATTAAAAGATACGAAGGCTGGAACCAGGAGCAGGTCAGGAAAGCAGGAATCAGGGACAAGACAGGAAAGCAGGAATAAGGAGCAAGGCAGGAGTGCACCTTCCTGAATCAAGACCAATTTAGGTACTGTGACGGAGTCAGACCAGAAGGGTATAGGAGAGTACTGGAAGGCAGGTATATCAGCCTCAAGATGTGTAGGTCCCTCGATAGCCAAACAAAGGCTATTCCAGGCCAATCAGGAAGCTTCTAGAAAGGAGTAGAAACAGCTAGCCTGATTGGGACACCTGAAGCCAATCAGGCACTGGCTGAAACCAGATAAAAACCTCCTAGTTAGTCAGGTGGCTGTGGGTGTCAGGAGCTGTGGAAGGAAGTTATGCTGTTGGTGAGACTGAGTGTTGGACAACATATCATCCAGAAGGAAGGAGGCCCTGAGGTAAGGGTGAAGTGGAGTTTGAAGAAGCGGAGACTGCTGTGGGGAAGTAGCCCAGGGAATTGTATTGTGTTTTGTGCCTAAAAGGTCAGCCATCTTAGCTGATACTATTAGGGTCCCTGGGCTGGAGTCCAGAGTAGAGGGTGGGCCTGGGCTCCCCCCTTTTCTGTCTCCCCTAATTACTTACTGAGAAAGGGAGGTCACTCTGGGCCTAGATGAGTTTTTTAGGCCTCAAAATCTGCCAGGAAGTGTAGGACCCACCAGACTTGGAACTTTGTCACAGTACCTTTCATATTGGAGTAGGGCTGTCAAGTGATTAATATCTTCATTAATTAATATCTCCTGAATCAAGCAGGAATCAGGAGAAAGGCAGGAATCTTAATTAATATTAATTAATCTTAATCTTAATTAAATAATATATTCTGAATCAAGATTAATATTAATTAATATCTCTGGAATCAAGCAGGAATCAGGAGCAGGCAGAAAAACATCTTTCTGAATCTGACCAATGTAGGTACCTTTCATATTGGAATAGGGCTGTCAAGCGATTAAAAAGTTAATTGTGATTAATTGCACTGTTAACAATAATAAAATGCAATTTATTTAAATGTTTTTGAATGTTTTGTACATTTTCAAATATATTGATTTCAATTACAACACACAATACGAAGTGTACAGTGCTTACTTTATATTTATTTTGATTAAAGATATTTGCACTGTAAAAAGCAATAGTATTTTTCAATACTTTTCAATATTTCCCCTAATACAAGTACTGCAGTGCAATCTCTATCATGAAAAATTGAACTTACAAATGTAGAATTATGTACAAAAAAGAACTGCATTCAATGTAAAACTTTAGAGCCTACAAGTTCACTCAGCTCTACTTTTTGTTCCGCCAATCACTCAGAGAAACAAGTTTGTTTATATTTACAGGAGATGCTGCTGCCCACTTCTTGTTTACAATGTCACCTGAAAGTCAGAACAGGCATTCAGATGGCACTGTTATAGACGGTGTCAGAAGATATTTATGTACCAGATGCACTAAGATTCATATGTCCTTTCATGGCTCACCTGACATTCCAGAGGACATTGGATATTGTTTGGGTTTTGTGGGTCTCAGACATGGGTCTGTGGGGTTTCCAGTTAGCTTTCACCTCCCTGCTAATAAAGGAATTAATATTTATTTTTATGAAGACAGGCATATTGTCCAAGATATATATTAATCCAATTCTAGCATTAAGAATTTCAATGTACAAAAGTTAGAGCTATCCTAGCATATGTTTGTGGAGTTTTGGAGACAAATATTAAGTACTTCCCAGTAAGAACCTCCCAGATCGTTCCTGATATTTTGAACCAATTTTTCAATACATTCAATATTGTCACAATCACATAGTACCTTCCCCCTCTTCTTCGACCCATAGTCCTCAAACATCTGTTACTAATAGCATTTATTTTATCAGCTTCACAGCATTTACATTCAATATTACCAACTGTAACATATAACCTTAAACCATATATTTCAAACATTCTATTTTTCATTTTACTTCATAATGTATTTTCTGATATATTTCATATCTGCGAAGATTTCTGGCATTAATGCCTGTCTCATTATTTTTTAAAAACTATTACTTAACAATATTCCTAATAAAGTCAACATACAAATTGTTCTGATGACTTTTGACTATTTTCCTTATCAAGTATAACAATTGTGCTTTATTACATTCAAAGGTCATTCTAATTTCCCTTGCTGCTACTTATAGAGCCCTTGATTAAATTATATTCAGCTTGAAAATTATTAGTCCCCACTTCATCTTGGTCTCTTGTGCTTGGTTCCAGGATTGAGTTCAGGAACCTTTACACTTTTCTTGGTGTATAAAAAGTGTGAGTTTCAGGATGCTGAGGTACAACATGCAAATCAATGCTCTGTCCAATGGAGCTGTTTGCGAACATCTGTAAATTCATCCCTTTTCCTCCATGCATCTATATAATAGTTTTGATAGAAAGAAACTCAGTTGTTCTCCTTTCCCAGCCCCTTCAACTTCCTGGTTAGGTCAAAAATCAACACCAACCAAAGGGATAGATGGTAATTCCAGTAACCCCACTTTTCATATTTCTGAGAGAATGGTGTACCTCCGGCTTCTACAGTAACTGAGTTGGGCGGCAGGAGGGGAAGGGAAGAAGATACAGCAACTCCTTGCAGTTCTCTGGGAGCAGGAAGGGTGGCCACCTGTTAATTTATCTTTTTTTGTCTTCCTGGAAAATACAAAGAAGATGTCTTCTGCTACCACTTTTTCAGGGAATTCAGGTAAAGAGGGAGGCGTGTGGGGGTGTATACCTTTCAGTGTATATGTCCCAGCAGGGAGACAGATGGGCCTCTCACTCATCTCCAGTAATGCTGACAGTCTTGCTCCAGTAGGTGGTGTGGAGGAGAGGCTGTCTGCTCTAATCTTCTCTCCTCTGCATCTTCTGCTCTATTCTCACCTGTCCCCTGCTCTCCTGGACTCCTCCAGACCTAATGAAAGGAATAGGGCCTTACTGGAGGTCTGTGCTGAAAAAGTTCCTGAAAACTAAGAAAGGGGTGCGTGGGAGTTCCCTGAGTCTGCTTACTCACTACACCATGAAAGTTGTGTGACTCCCCTGTCTCTAGACTGTTAGTGAATTGTTTATTGCAAGTATTCCTTTCCACATTTGATTTTCTGAATTTAATATTTGAGTTCTGAGATTGATGACATTATATTGTTAAGCATCCCTTCTTTTCTATCACTATCCTTATCTCTGCATATGAGAATTTTGTAAAGCAAAGTTCCTGACCATGTGTGGTCAAAGATCACAAGGCAGTTTCATAAAATGAAGGGTATCACTGCTAGTCAGATTCAAATTTGATATTGTCTTCTGTTTTCTTAAATTCCCTCTGTGGTGTCAGTTTCCATTCCCAATACTGTTAAAACATTGCTGTGTTTACTCTCAGAGATGGCTGCGTATATGTTTTAACTAGGGTGTTCTGAAGCTAACTTAATATTTATTAAATATGTTGACATCCTCAGTGATGTATAAGTGCAAAATATATTTGTTAATTACACTATATATTTGTTTGTTACCAGAGCTGTAATCACTAAGACCTTTTTTGATAGTCTGTCATCTTTTTTGCTCCCAATACATTTTTCTATTGATTATTCTCTGTCTGCAATGTACATACAGCAATGAATATGTGATTTTATTTGTTGCCTTTAAACTTAGGTCAAGTACAGTGTTGTAATACAATCTGCTAAAAAACCCCAGGGCTCAAATCATTACTTTTTAAAGCCACAACCTCTTTTCCTGTTAAAAGCCACTGAATGTGTAGTTTTAAAGTAAAGCTTGATATACTTTTGATTATTATATTTTGGAAAAGTCATTGGGTTTACCAATTACACATTGTACTGTTACTGCCAGGCTTTTCCCTGACTGTCTAATGATGGAGAAATTAATCAGTTGACCATGACTGCTTTTCAGCTCATGAATGATGCATAATTGCACACCTTTTTATAAATATTTTTAAGACAATAAAGGTAGGAAGAAAATAGGGATTAGCTACAAGCATAAAGTAATGAAAAGTTTCATTTGAACAAAAGATGTATGAAATCTCCTATGGCTTTATGTCACCGCTGTGCTAGGGGAATTTAGGATTACATTTGTGCTTGATGGCCAATTCTGAGGCTTTTTCAAAGTGGTAGTTGCCTTTGTAGAAAAACATTATGGTAGTGCTGTTTCTCTTTATGTAAATTTTTCATATTTTTTAAAGCTCATTCATTTCTCTGTAGGTCAAAATCACTAGCAAGTTAAATACAATATTAGAAAATTACGTAAAAGTGAACAGATTACCAGAGTCTGTGGCCATCCAAAATGTATGTTGATAAATTCTTTGTACACCATGTCACCCTGTCGTATATTATAATATTTTTATTTACCAAGAACAACTGTAGGAATTTTAGTGGTATTTTCAATGCATTGTTCATTTTAATTTCTCTCTCTTTGGTATTCGAATAGTTCATATAACTTTTAAAAAGCTCTCAAATATATCTGAAATATGTTTCCTCCACAATATGTGGCATGTACAGAATACATGATGGTGTTTTATGATATACATGTTTTATTGCAATGAGTTTATAATCATATTCACACTTTCTCCTTTAATAGTAGATGTGATGAGTTGGATTACAGAAACCCTCTTGGGGCTGCCAACTGCTGTGCCAACTATTCTGCCCCCGCCTTCCCTGCCAGCTTGGGACTCCAGACCCCTGCCTGGTTGTGTCAGACACGCTTGCTGGCTACAAACACAGACCCAGGTCTGAACCACGTCCCACAAACTGCTGGCTTAATTGAAAGCAGCTTAAGAAGTGTTTCTGTTTTTGACACTTAGCTCCATGAAACATTCTTCAACTGACTGTATTGCACAATCTAGCGCCTGGTTTAAGAATTCAACTTTGAATTGTTGTTTGGGGTCTCTTATGGGATTATCCCATGCCTTGTAATCAAAATATCTTCTTCTTCTTTGATGACTCATGTATGCTTGAATGGGTGGGAAAATAGCTTCAGTGTGAAGTTCCTCTGACAACTTCTGTGCACTCTTCAGAACGTTTTGAAATCTCTCATCTGACTGGTAAGACTGTAGATATGACTTTGCTTTGTCTAATTATTCTGTTGCTCCAGATATATCAAGGTCCACACTTTGGAGTCTCTTGCTTACAACATTTATTTCAAACAATATGTCATGCCACAACACTAAGCCACACAGAAATTTGAATTTATATATGTTTCTGGTGATTCCATTTCCTTCTGCCACTGTTCTTCCATGAACAGTTCCTGTCATAGCATTATCCTCCCTAATGGCAACTATGGCATCACCTATTTTCCCAATTTGGTGTTTGATAGGCTTTATCACCTCCACTCAACTTTCCCATCATGTGGCACTCAGTGATTTCAGCATCAGAGAGGATGTTCCCTGATGTTGCTTCAAAATTTGCCATCGATGAGTTGATGCAGAGAAAAATACATAGATGCTTTGAATTACATTGAAAAATTCAGCAGCCTCGCTAGAAGCTGACACTGCATCACTGACCACCAAATTCAATGAATGAGAACTGCATCGGACAAAAAAAGCTTGAGGGTTTAACTTTTGAATAAGTGTCTGGAGCAGTTTGGAGGAGTTGGAGTGGAGAGCAGTTTGGAGCAGTTTGAAGGAGTGGGAGCAGAGAGCAGTTTGAAGGAGTGGGAGCAGAGAGAAGTTTGGAGGAAAGCAGAGGAGAGTTGGAAGAAGTGCTGCAATGAGCTAAGAAGACCCATACCGTAGGTAAAGGGACACCTGGCTTGTGCAGAGAGAGGGCAGGAGGCCCCACAAGCTGAAGGGTAGGAGAGGGAAGTAGCCCAGGGGAAGGAATAGCTAGTTCAAGTAGTTTACTGCTATCCTCAGGGCCCCTGGGCTGGGACCCAGAGTAGAGGGCGGGCCCGGGTCACTCCCTCTCCATTCCCCTTCTCTAGGATACCAGTGGAGCAGTTAATACCCTGTTCAGGGGCAAGAAGTGGTGCCCTGAACCCCCGCACAAGAAGAGAAAGCGCGGGACCCATCATAACAGTGCAGGCAAATTTGCCACAGGTAGTACTTTTACTGTGCTGCATTTCATTGGCTTTACTACATAGTTGTGGCATGTCGGTTCTGAAAGTCCTGGGTGCTATCATCTGATCTGGTTTGCCTGGGATTTAAACATTTTTGGAAGCTATTTCTAAACACACTTTAAATAGAAGAATCTATTGACATGTACAGGTTTAAGATTAGCAGGCGTGTTAGTCTGTGTCCATAAATAAGATGAGGAAAACTTGTAGCACCTTAGAGACGAAACAGTTTATTTCAGCATAAGCTTTTGAGGGCTATAGCCCACTTCATCGGATGCATAGAATGGAATAGAAGTAAGATGTATTTATATACAGACAGCCTCTTAGAATTGGTATGCTAACATATAACCTTTTTTGCTTTCTGTATATAAATACATCTTCTGTTCCATTCTGTGCATCTGATGAAGTGGGCTATAGCCCACGAAAGCTTATGCTGAAATAAACTGATTAGTCTCCAAGGTGCTACAAGTCTTACCCGTCTTATTTAGTATGTACAGAATATTCTGGTCAGAGACTTTATATTGAACCCTGTGGTGCTTCCCTTTTGCGACTATTTTGAAGCTCATACTCAAGCTAGAAATTGTCATTCTTTGAGTTTGGCAACAATGCAAGGCTTACTAAGCATATATAGTTGTAACTGAAGTGGAAATTATGAGCAAGGAGACAAAAGCCAGTATTCAGAAATTAGTTTGTTTGCATGCAGTACACACAGACTGTGAGGGCTTTGCCATTTGGTAAGATTTTCTGTTTCTATGGGAGGGATGACCTTAAATTGACTACATATGTATATACAATTGCTGAGCTGTGTATTCCATTGCATATGGTTTTCCAAATAGTTGGCTCTTTTTCCTAAATATTAAATATATTTTTCAGAGAAGAAAAAAACTAGTTTGGTGTTTTTCTACACAATCTTTAGGCAGAAACATAATAAAATCAAATGATTTTATGTAACAAATGAAACCACTGCAGCAGTGTATTCTCTAGACGTTAATAGCCTTAAATTTCTTCCAGTAGCAGACATTAATCAGTCAAGGATGAGTTATTTTATGTTCTTTAATGGCCTTTCTTGATAGATGGAAATTTTGTTTACAGATTATTCTTCACTGAACTGCCACACACTGCTAGCTATGATTCTTAAGAGATGCTCTCAAAATACAAATTGTGCTGTTAAGAAATCTGTTCACAGTTAAATTAAATTAGACAACATTCATTGCTAGGCATAGGTAATGGAGCCGTATACTCAGAATATCCTTTTATGTGTCATCTATAGGAAAAGCAATATTAACTCTACAAGTTGTTTGTTCATTTTTAGAACAACTTAATGACTTTTTTTTTCTTGTCAGTTCTGAACAGCATCATAATAGTTTCAGCAAAGTTCACCTGGTGTCTTTCTATTCATTTAATTTCTGATAGTCAATTTCTTCTTTTGCCTTTTTACAGGTAATATTAATCTTCAGTTAGGAAATTTATGAAACAAGCATAGCTTTTAAATGCTTTCTGGGTGAATTAATCATCCTCATTCGTCAGGGAGAGTTCAGCAGTGTGATTTTTTTTTAAAAAAAAAAAAGTTGTCATGGGAAATGGTTCATTTCATAAAGGCATTTTATTTATTGCACATTTCAGTTCAGCATTAGTCAATGGCTTATAATAAAAGATTAATAATTCATCTAGGTTTTAATGATGTTTTGCATTCATAAATCTTATGTATTTATTGTATATAGGTGGTAGTGTGTTTGTTTTAATTCTAAATTAATAGTCTTATCCTAAAAAGTGGATGGATTAATGGTTAAAATATTTGTTTTAGGGTATCTCTGTTCTGTGATGATTTATTTTAATTATCTTTGATTTTATCTACAGCCAATGGAAACTGTTAATGGTTCAAAGGAAAATCAGAAGATAAGTGTTGCTTGAATTATATGAAAATGGAAATGTTTGCAGTAACTTCAGTTCAGAGATAGAATAAGTCTTCATTAACTAGATTTTCAGTGGAAAAGAACTGGATAAATGGTCTGAATTAAACAGGATGAAATTTAATAAGAACAAATGCAAAGTACTACAATTCAGAAGGAATCCTCAGTTGCACTAATTCAAAATGGGAAGTGACTACCTAGGAAAGAGTACTGCAAAAAAAGGTCAGAGGACATAGTGGATCACAAACTTAAGTACAAGTCAGTAATGTAATAGCATTGCAAAAAAAAAATCCTCATTCTGGGATATATTAGCAGGAGTATTTTAAGCAAGACACAAAGTAATTCACCACTGATAAGGCTTCAACTGGAGTATTGTGTCTAACTGGACACCACACTTGTGGTCAAATTGTAAAAGTCCAGAAGAGAACAACAAAAAAATGATTATAGGACTAGAAAACATGATCTCTGAAGAAAGATTTAAAAAATTGGGTTTGTTTCGTGTGGAGAAGAAAAGATTGAGGGGGAAAATATAACATTCTTCAAGTATTTGAAAGGTTGTTATAAAGAGAGGGTGATAAACAGTTATCCATAACCACTGAGGAAAGGACAAGAGGCAATGGGCTTAAATTGCAGCAAGGGAGATTTAGGTTAGACATTAGGAAAAACTTCCTACCTGTAAGGGTAGTTGAGGATTGGAACAAATTACCCAGGAATGTTGTAGAATCTCTGTCACTAGAAGTTTTTAACAGGTTAGACAAAACTGTCAGGGTTGGTCTAGATAATACTTAATTCTGCCTCAGGTCATCTAGTCTACTCCTCTGTATTATTGAGGTCATTTCTATCATCAGAGCAACTACTCCTTAAGTTCAGTGTGTGTGTGTGTGTGTGTGTGTGTGTGTGTGTGTGTGTGTGTGTG
>ML677335.1:19742092-19827940 GCA_007922305.1 Dermatemys mawii | reverse complement strand
TGTGTGTGTGTGTGTGTGTGTGTGTGTGTGTGTGTGTGTGTGTGTGTAAAATCTAAACTTAAAAAGTAGTTGCTCTGATGAGTTCACTTCCATTGAAAATATATTATGTTTATTTTTCAATTTTTTAAATAACATTAAATGTGGTTACTTAATATCTGATTAAAGCCTTTATTGGCTGGTAAATACTCTTCCAGGATTTGATGACCTAATATCTATCTCTATCTTTTACTATTGTGAGTCAACAATCAAATGTATTTGCCCTTTCTCTAGCTGCTGCCTAACTATAAATAGAACCACAGGAAAAGAAAAAAGATAAATTTTAAACAAAACAGTCGTGTGTTTTGTGCAGCTTTAATTGAGTACATTTTAAAATATTTTACTTAACAAGATAGAGGATCTGAAGGCCACAATAACTTGTTTGACATGATTTAAAATCAGCATATTTTATACTAAGCAAAATGCAAGATGATTTGAAAACTATGTACTTTATGCATAATTTCTGAGGGCATACAGTTGCTTTCCTTTCCTAATTCGACTTGACTCCTTCTTTGATGATATTCTGCTCAGACATAAAATGGGCATAAAATAGTCCCCAGCCTCGATCAAATAGTTGTATTTGAGTATTTGTGACTGGCATTATGCCTTTAAGCATGTGTAGAGTATTACATAAAGTGAGGTGACTTTCACTCATACTGAATTAAAGTAGCTCATAAGCTGATTATAATAATGCAATGACAACTGGAGGCCAATTATTCCCAACATATTTTATTTCTTGTTTTTAAAAGCTATGATAGATCACTTTAGCTTAAAATAATTCACTCTGTTTTAGAATATCTTAAAATAGTGTTTCTGTTTTTCTGTTCCGAGACGTGTAGTTAGATAATCTAGAAAACCTTGTGTGGCAACAAAGTCTACTAGACAGACTATTTCTTTCATTGTATTTGTGCATATGAAATCCAAGAATACGTTCAGAAAAAAAAAACTTTTTGATGAATTAAAGCATATATTTTCTCTTTTTTTCCTCTCTCAAAGTTATAATACTACACTTTTAATGTATATACTAATATAACAAATCCCTTCTCACCCACAGCAATTAAAGCACGTTACATTTATTTATTAAGTTCCTAACAGTTTGGAGATGTTGATATTTTATTTATTTATAGGAGGGGTAAACTGAGATAAGGTTAAGTAAATGATAAACAATAGTTATCATCAACCAGAAGCACAGACTTGTAACAGTGTGCTTTTCATTTAAATCAATTTGATAGACTCCTTTTTGCATTCATTGTTTAGTCACATAAAACAAGATGCTGCACATAGATAGTATGATACTGCCTTGCAATATTTGAGAAATTATATATGGTCAGGTACATATACAGAAGGGGAAAGGAGGGCTGCATATGCATTCTTATTACTAATAAAACATTATAGAGAAATGTATATATTCAAATATTTGATAACTATGTTACTAATTAACTAAATTATCACAGTATAATTTTGATGTAGGTCAGTGGGCATGATAATTGCTATTTTTATAGATGGTGAAACAGAGGGATGAAGTTAAGTGATTGGCCCAAGGTGACACAATGCATCACTGGCACAAGTACACCATATCTCCCAATTCTTGGTTTTATACTTATTTGATAGACCATACTGACTTTATTAGTGCTACAATTTAACTTTGTAATTTCCTGACTTTTGAATGCTAAACTGTGTATCTTTAACATTCCCTTAGCATAGTGTTTTGTATGACATTTCCTATGTAGGTTGATGAAAAGAAAATGATACGAAAAAAACCTTCAGTTTGTAGGCCTTCTGGCTTGAAAAAAATGTTGGTACTGATGTGACTAAATTCCATAATCTGGAACTATTTGTTTAAACTCCCTCAAAAAGCCATGTCCTATACTACTGAGAAAGTCTGAGGGAAAAATCATTCTTCTTATAATATTGAGTTTTCCATCTTGCAAAACTGAAAAGGTATAGAGTGAAGCTCCCTCCTGCTCACATGGGTTGAGGGAGTAGTTTCTTACACTTTGTAGGGTCTGTAGAGGATGAAGGAAAAGCATAGAGGACATCTCCTACCACAGTGGTTCTCAACAAGGGGTATGTGAGAAGAAGATCACATCTTACTGTGCATCTGTTAAGGAGAACTACAGAGAAGGTTATTTTACCTTACAAGATTTGAGATAATCCTTTACTTGATTAAGAAATCTGTTGTACAGAATATTTTCTTTTGTTTTAGAGGGTTTATCATAGCTCCTATTAGCTGCAATAGTGAATAGTATCCTCATTGCCCTCCATCCCCAGCAGCCTCAGGAAGGACTGTTCCTTCATTACAAATCTCCCTTTCCTAGAGTGTCTTCCACCACGAGGAGCAGTTCTGTCATGTTGGAAAGGATTGAAAACAGGGATTGGCTATTTATTAGGCTAGCCTCATCTATTCTCAACTCCTGATTTGTCCTCCTTCTCCCCTATTCAAAAGTCTGCATGGTGAGCCATCAGGAGCTGGATGGCAGGATCCTTTCTCTTTCTTGCTGTCTTCTGCCTGCAAGTGAGATTGGAAAGAGAAAGGAAGAATAGAGGAAACGGTTGGTGAAGAAAAATCTGGCAGACATCAAGGCAGAAAACAAAGTAAAATAAATGAAAAGGAAGAACAAAAAACAGATGATAAAATAGATGCATGCTTTATAGGAAGTTTGATGTCAAAATACAACTATGGAATGAACATGAATGTTTGATATACATCAGGAGACATCAGTGAGATGATATTCTGCAGGAGTAGGGTACTTGAGAGGTCTGGTTGTGACTGGTAGAAGGCTATAGGAACCCTTTTCTTCTGAGGAATAAAGGGAAGGGTTCAGTTAATTGCATAGAATTAAATTGCTGATATTGGCACTGTGTTTTTAGCTTATGTTCTAATATGTATATCTGCTGGACACCTGAGTGCATTTGGAGCCTATGGTTTTGGAGAGTATTAGTTGTTAAATATAACTACTTCCCACTGGAAAGTTCATTGAATACAGATAAATAGAGAGGATGAATTTTAATTTTTTTGGCAAAAAATGTTGGCTTTCTGAAATGCAGCAAATTGTATTTAATATTTCAGACGTTTGCATGGGAGGAACTGCCAAGCTTCAGCTTTCAATTTATTTTGTAGCAGTTAAACTTTTTGGTCTTGAAAAGTCTACATGTCGGTATATGCATGCTGGCTTGAAGAGCATTAAAAACAAACAAAAGTAAATATTTTTTTTGTTTCACACAACACACAGTCAACCTCTGGAACACTTTGCCAGAGGATGCTGTGATGGCCAAAAGTATAACATGGTTCAAAAATGAACTAGATAAATTCATGGAGATAGGTCTATCAATGGCTATTAGCCAGGGTGGGCAGGGATGGTGTCCATAGCCTTTGTTTGCCAGAAGCTGGGAATGAGCTACAGGGAATGGATCACTTGATGATTACCGGTTCTGTTCAGTCCCTCTGGGGCACCTAGCGTTGGCCACTGTTGGAGGACAGGATACTGGGCCAAATGGACCCAGTATGGCTGTTCTTATGTTCTGATCTACACATTTCAATGCAGATTATTTTGCTTGACTAGCTCTGAGCCTGCTTGAGGAGATGAACTGGTTTCAGATAAATTAATTTTCTGGTCTGGTTGTACTCTCTCACTTCAAGACAATGCAACATTGTATGTGTGTATAAATATAATGTGACATTGAAGTCTGATATGCCAGTTGCCAAAATTGCAGAGTGCCTCTCTTATTTTGATCTACTGTAACTGCAGCATCAAGCTGATTTGGCAGTGGCTTCAAGGCATACAGGTAGTGCCCAGTTTTCAAATCTCAAGTGCACAACTTGAAGGAAAGCAATATTATTTTTCATGTAATGAGCTTTAGTACATGAACAATTAAGAAAACATAACTGAATGAAGCTAATCAGCAAGATGCAGGAGCTTCCCTACAGGACTCTGCTGAAGTCAATTGTGCCTCTTATCTACAGTTTTATCTGTTAAGCTAATAGCACCAATGGGTGTAGTGGCACAGAATAGTAATTACACAGCTCCAGGGGCCCAAGTTTTTTTAAAAATGTTTGAGGTTTAAAACAAAGGCAGTCTTTTAATTCTGTTAGAAGCAGTTATAATTAGCAGTTGGTGGGGATATTTGTTTGGCCTATAATTTTCAGGGCACTCAAAACTCCCCCAAAAAATCCTAGGAACTCAAGGAAGAATATAATATTGTAAAGGTCTCCAATTCTGTTGGTATCTATTCGTTCCAACATAGATTGACATTTATGAATCCACTCCTCAATGAGCTCCATTCGTGCCGTGTTCCACCCTCAGAGAGCCTGTTGTAGGATAGGTTTCAGAGTGGTAGCCGCGTTAGTCTGTATCAGCAAAAAGAATGAGGAGTACCTGGGGCACCTTAGAGACTAAAAAATTTATTTGGGCATAAGATTTTGTGGGCTAAAACCCACTTCATCAGATGTATAAAATAGAGCATACAGTGTGTGTGTGTGTGTATGTATGTATATGTGTGTGTGCGTGTGTATATATACACACACACACACACACACAGAGAACATGGGGGTTGCCTTACCAACTCAAATGAGACAACTCAATTAAAGTGGGCTATTATCAGCAGGAGGAAAAATTACTTTTGTAGTGGTAATCTGGATGTCCATTTCAAACAGTTGACAAGAAGGTAGGAGTAACAATGGGGGGGGAGGGGAATTAGCATGGTGAAATAGTTTTTAGTTTGTGTAATGATCCATCCACCCCCAGCCTTTATTCAGGCATAATTTGATGATGCTCAGTTTGCAAATTAATTCCAGTTCTGTAGTTTCTCATTGGAGTCTGTTTTTGAAGTTTTTTGTTGTTGAAGAATTGCCACTTTTAGGTCTGTAACTGAGTGCTCAGAGAGGTTGAAGTGTTCTCCAACTGGTCTTTGAATTTTATAATTCTTGACGTCTGATGTGTGTCCATTTATTTGGGATAAAAAGGCATCTTTTAAAAAGTGGAAGTCAAATACTAATGAGGTAACTAGAGAGGAGCATAAACACTGCCAAATTAAGTGTAAAAATGTAATAAGAAAAGCCAAAATGGAATTTGAACAACAGCTAGCCAGAAACTCAAAAGGTAATAATAAAATGTTTTTTAAATACGTCAGAAGCAGGAAGCCTGCTAAACAGCCAGTGGGGCCCCTGGATGATAGAGATGCAAAAGGAGCACTTAAAGATGATAAAGGCACTGTGGAGACACTAAATGAATTCTTTGCTTCGGTCTTCATGGCTGAGGACATTAGGGAGATTCCCAAATCTGAGCCGTCTTTTGTAGGTGACAAATCTGAGGAATTGTCACAGATTGAAGTGTCACTAGAGGAGGTCTTGGAACTAACTGATAAACTTAACTGTGACAAGTCACCGGGACCAGATGGCATTCACCCAAAAGTTCTGAAAGAACTCAAATGTGAAATCGCAAAACTATTAACTAGGGTTTGTAACCTGTCCTTTAAATCGGCTTCTGTACCCAATGACTGGAAGATAGCTAATGAAATGCCTATATTTAAAAAGGTCTCTAGAGGTGATCCCGGCAACTACAGACTGGTAAGTCTAATGTCCGTACCGGGCAAATTAGTTGAAACAATAGTAAAGAATAAAATTGTCAGGCACATAGAAGAACGTAAATTGTTGGGCAAAAGTCAGCATGGTTTCTGTAAAGGGAAATCATGTCTTACTAATCTATTAGAGTTCTTTGAAGGGGTCAACAAACATGTGGACAAACAGTGGACGTAGTGTACTTAGATGTCCAGAAAGCCTTTGACAAGGTCCCTCACCAAAGGCTCTTATGTAAATTAAGTTGCCATGGTATAAGAGGGAAGATCTTTTCGTGGATTGAGAACTGGTTAAAAGACAGGGAACAAAGGGTAGGAATAAATGGTAAATTTTCAGAATGGAGAGGGGTAACTAGTGGTGTTCCCCAAGGGACAGTACTAGGACCAATCCTATTCAACTTATTCATCAATGATTTGGAGGAAGGGGTAAACAGTGAGGTGGCAAAGTTTGTAGATGATACTAAACTGCTCAAAATAGTTAAGACCCAAGCAGACTGTGAAGAACTTCAAAAGGATCTCACAGAACTAAGTGATTGGGCAACAAAATGGCAAATGAAATTTAATGTGGATAAATGTAAAGTAATGCACTTTGGAAAAAATAACCCCAACTATACATACAATATGATGGGGGCTAATTTAGCTACAACTATTCAGGAAAAAGATCTTGGAGTCATCGTGGATAGTTCTCTGAAGATGTCCATGCAGTGTGCAGTGGCGGTCAAAAAAGCAAACAGGATGTTAGGAATCATTAACAAAGGGATAGAAAATAAGATGGAGAATATCTTATTGCCCTTATACAAATCCATGGTGCGCCCACATCTTGAATAATGTGTACAAATGTGGTCTCCTCATCTCAAAAAGGATATACTGGCATTAGAAAAGGTTCAGAGAAGGGCAACTGAAATGATTAGGGGATTGGAACGGGTCCCATATGAGGAGAGATTAAAGAGGCTAGGACTTCTTAGCTTGGAAAAGAGGAGACTAAGGGGGGATATGATAGAGGTATATAAAATTATGAGTGGCATGGAGAAAGTTCCCATAATAGCAGAACTAGGGACCACCCATTGAAATTAGTGGACAATAGGTTTAAAACAAATAAAAGGAAGTTCTTCTTCACACAGCGCACAGTCAACCTGTGGAACTCCTTGCCTGAGGAGGCTGTGAAGGCTAGGACTATGACAGGGTTTAAAAGAGAACTGGATAAATTCATGGAGGTTAAGTCCATTAATGGCTGTTAGCCAGGCTGGGTAAGGAATGGTGTCCCTAGCCTCTGTTTGTCAGAGTGGGGTGATGGATGGCAGGAGAGAGATCACTTGATCTTTACCTGTTAGGTTCACTCACTCCGGGGCACCTGGCATTGGCCACTGTTGGTAGACAGGATACTGGGCTAGATGGACCTTTGGTCTGACCCAGTATGGCCCTTCTTATATTCTTATGTTTATTCTTTTTGCGTAGAGACTGTCTGGTTTGGCCAATGTACATGGCAGATGATCATTGCTGGCACATGATGGCATATATCACATTGGTAGATGTGCAAGTGAACGAGCCCCTGATGGCATGGCTGATATGATTAGTTCCTATGATGGGGTCCCTTGGATAGATATGTGGACAGAGTTGGCAACAGGGTTTGTTACAAGGATAGATTCCTGAATTCTTGTTTTTGTTGTGTGGTGTGCGGTTGCCAGTGAGTATTTGCTTCGGGTTGGGAGGCTGTCTGTAAGCAAGGACTGTACTGTCTCCCAGTGTCTTAGATATGTGGAATGGGCCCATGTTGGGGAGGAGGAAGCTGCAACAAATAGATGTTTCAGCCAAATTCCCAAAGAAGGTATGCCTTCACATTCCTATTTTACCAATCCATGGACAGTTCTTGCATTTTGCATATGGATTTCATCTTTTTTGTTTGTTTGTTTTTTTTGCTTTTTTCCAACTTTGGTCACTACCATTTGGTTTGACGAGTGCTCATCTCTTCCCAGACAATTTTTCTGATTATGGATCTGTAGCAGAGAAAGCTAAAACAAGAAACCAACAGAAAGATTGATATGGTTTTTGGAGTATCTTGGATTTATGTTATACATTAATATGAGTGCAGGAGATTGTACTAGATGACCTCTCGAGGTCCCTTCCAGTCTTATGATTCTATGTGGTACGCTGGAAATCTATCATAAGCCTGGGCTGAGGAGGAATATTTCATCTCAGAAGGATGTTAGAAGCAGTTGAAGATGCCTCTGAAAGAAAACAAATGGTGTCATAGCAACAGAAATCCAATTCTTATTCAAGTCTTTTGGGAATACTGATCTCCTACTAGACATACTTCAGTAAACCAGAGTTTATATTAAATCTGTCCAGTAATTCTTGTTCTCCCCTTCTCCTCTCACCCACAGAGATCAAGATTGCGTTGTATAGTCCCTGGTGTCTCGACTGCTCAGTGCAGAAAAAATCAAATCTTTTGATGTGTCCTCCTATTAGTTATCCAGGCAGAATGATGCTTCTGTCAGATACCAACTGGGGATAATAGAGAGGGCTCATTCACGTCCCAAATCAATGCAGGGAATAGTACCAGAAGAAGAGATAGCACAGCAGTTAAAATCTGGAACACAATGATTAGCTGAGATCTCAGAGCACGTTTTCTCCCATTGGGAACATACCTGTTCTGGTTATGACAGTCAATATGCCTGAATAAATTATTGCCCTGACCACAGAACAAAAACCAACTTCTATCACTGGTGGAACAAAGTCTCATTATGTGCACTGACCATCATGGGAAGATGAACAACAAAACTTGCTTGGCATCATTTCCACAGCTAATCAATTCCATAATATTTCAGGAAATATTCTAGACATCACTGGGAGGAATTAGCTGATTTGGTGAAAATCAGAAAATGAGAAAGTGGAAGTGAAGGAGAGACAGATCCACTGGCATCTAGTTATCAGATTCCATCAGCTTTGTCCATGTCTGTAATTGTCTGTAGATGAGTGTAAATAACTATATCTAACATTAACACGTTGAAGCATAACAATAGCCTCCCCCATCTTAGATTTGCTCATCATGCAAATAGAGTTTAAAAAGCTGACACACATTGATTTTTCTTTCCAGCCAGAGAGAAGATAACATTGGTAAGAGGAGTGGGAGTCCAGGGGGACGTCTGGACCCTAGAGTGTGGTGAAAGTAGGAAGGGGGGGGGGGGCACACAGAGCCCCCTGGTCTGAGGATGGGATACGTGTTCCCCATGCTGATTTGGCAACCAAAGTGTCAATTGCCTGCCTGCTCTGCCAGAGCTCATTGGCAACCCCACAGCAGCTGTGAGGATAAAAGGGCTATATGGCAGGAGGCTGGGATTTTTGCCAGAGAGATAGAGGGACTATGGAGAGAAGTGCTTGCCAACAAATGGGTGAGAAGCTGCCAGAGAAGCCAACACACCAGCGAGAGAGAGAGAACAAGAGGCTGGGAAGCCTATGGAGCTGGAAACAGCTCAGGGAAAAGCCAGGGACTTGAGAAGGTTAGCACTGGGGCTCTGAACAGCGGAACCCAATGGAGCAGCTGGGCCTGGTTCCCCTACCATCTCCTCAGACTAAGAAGGGATGGGGAGATTGTCAAGGATTACATGTGAGAGACAGTCTCTCCTCTGTGGTACTGTTAGACTTTGGGTTCCTTGGTTTTGGGTTTTTCTGTTAACCATGAAGGGGGATAGACTGAACAGTGACTTAGTGGGAGAGCTAGGCTAAATAAGACAACCCACTGTTTTATGCCCCCTTCAACTCTTTTGATGTCTAGATTGAAAGGACCCCTGAAGCACCATGCCCTCCAAAGGCAAGGGTGCGCTCCAACATGGAGGAATAGAGGGGCACACAGAGGCCCTGATGTGGCAGGAAGAGAAGGAGACTCACAGAATCCATGGAATGAATGAAGGGTTGTGGAGTTGTAGTGTGTGGCCCTGACATAGGGTGATGAGATAGCAAATGTGAAAACTGGAGACAGGGAGTGAAGGGTAATAGGAGCCTATATAAGATACCCCAAATATCAGCACTATTCCTATAAAATAGAGACATCTGGTCACCCTATCCTGAAATAGAGAGGGTAGGGAAGGTGAGACACAAATAGCTTGCAGGGTTGGTTGGGTGTGGAGGAATATAAGCAACCCCTGGTATAAGCAATGAACTGAGTCTATGGTAGAAACAAAGTGTTCCTTCAGCGTTATACTTCCTACCCATTAAAACAAACTGTCTGATAGCTTTTGTCTCCAAACAGCTACATTTTTAAAGTTGAGAACTTTCTTGGATGAGACCCAATATTGTACTTTTAATTCAAATTAGTAGTCCTTACAATTGTCAGAGTATTCATTCTCAGAGTAAATTCAAGTAACATTTTACCTTTGTTAACCATCAAACTCCAAACTTTAGGATTATTGACAATCTCAGGGCAGAGAAAATCTGTCTCCTATATTGAGATTAATACAATTACCAAATTTTATATACTGTTTTTCCAGTCGTTAGTCACTGCCATTTTTTGACGTCTTCTCCATCCGGGGAAGATGGAGGGTATAACGTATACCTCACTTTATACATACCATGCCATACCATGCTGTGTGTATTCAATTATAACAGATCTGTGGGTCTTTGCATGATGAAGAATAGGAATTATCTATGATTACCTGAAAATGTTCTTTCTTAAAGTAATAAGTTTTATAGATCTGACTCACCTTGGAGATAAACATATCCTCAAGGGTATGGAAACTGACCTCAAATATGTGAGTTTGTTTCCTTATTCATTAGGGGGAAATTCCCATTCTTTGCAGTAGAAGAAATTGCCATAGTTCATGGCCACTGCACCTGTTTTCCCCTCTGTGGCCCTTTGAGGGCATCTCTCTATTCTCCCGGCTCCTCATCCATCACCTCTTTAGGGCAGTGACCCTTGTCTCCCTCGTCCTCCTCCTGTGGTTTTTCCATGCTGTTCAGTTCCCTGCCTACATTGTGATATTCTCAGTAAGATAGATTGCATAAACAGGCCAGTTTGATTTTTCTTCAAAGTCTGTGAAGAGCTGTCGTTGCCAGCAGTTGCAAGTTACCACACAGACCTTTATAAGCAAGGAAATTCATTTTTAGGGTGACAGAATTACAGATAACATATTAAAAACAATAAAAGAACCTACATGCAGCTAATAAGCTTACCAGAGATCACCTCCAGTTGCAACAAGGGCTCTGCAAAGAGTGATTACAAGTTCATGACTGTCTCAGATTCAGAGCCAGAACAACCATGAATAGTTCAGTCTTTCCTTTGCACAGCTTGGGCCTTTGATCTTGGCCTCACCCAACAGTTGTTCAGCAAAGGCCAGTTGCTGGGGTGCATAATCATGGGTGGGTAAATTTGCATTCATTCTCTCTAGATGTATCTTGGGAAATCCATTTCACATGTATTCTCCCAAAAGGCTATTGTTGTCTGCCACATTGTTTAATATGGTACTTTGATCATCTTGGCCCACAATAATACATTACATTTGCATTTAATACGATGGACTCCAAAGATACTTGAAACTTATTGAATTAAGTTTTCATAAGAGTATTGCAGGAAATTGCCATATCTGTCACAGAAACTAGTGTACTTTTTCCTCAAAGTATATTTAACAGCATCTGTAATTTAGGATGGTAGATTTGAACAGAGCTGGCTAAAAGATCAGAATTTCCAGGTTGTGGAAATTTTCAATATTTTGAAATTTGGTTTTACTTTGAGAACAAAACCAAACTTTTCAAAAATTTCCTGCAAACTGGAAATTCTATAAAACTTTGATTTGGAAACAGTGAAATGGCATTTCTAGAACAAAATATGCTTTCTGGGACCCAGCAGCTGCTAACTGAAATTGATATATTTGACAGTTTTGTTGCTGCCTACCACCAAATAACAGCAGTGAAGTTCAGCAGTTATGTCAGTTTCAGTCAGCAACTGTCAAGGATTTCTGAGTTCATGGACCCTGGAAGTCCTGAGATCTCAGGTTGCAGTGCAGTCCATTTGGCAAGACTGCCCTGGAATTGCAAACTCTGGAAGCCCTGAAGTTCCCTATAGCCCACCAAGTGATTCAAAAGTTCATGAACCCCAGTCTGTTTCCACAAAGCATTTTGGGTTCAGCAAATCAGTGTTTTCAGATAAAACACTGAAGATTCCCAACCAGCTCTAAATTTGATATCTCCTGACTATGAAAGTTACTTCATTTGGAGTGAATTTTACTTGTCAGGACATTCTCCTGCCACTAATGACTAACAGGTCAAGTTCTGATCCCAGACTGTAAAGCAAGCTGTTGTCCATTTTGACAGAACTATAGACTTTAGTACTTAGGTAAGCATAGATATATTTTGCTATTCTTGATTATTGAAATGTAGGATTTGTAATGTTTAATAGCTCTCGGTAAACATGCAGGCTGGTTGGAGAGAAGGTATAACACTTTTATGAACTGTAAAAGCATACAACTCTTTCTGTTTGATTTAGCTAAGTTTTCCAAAAACTAGTTCATCCTAGGCATTTTCAAATTGAACACTCAGTAATAGCCTAATCACTCTCATTTTAATATTACATCTTGTTTGCATAGTTATTATATTTGTAGCATTCAGTGAATAGAAGATCTGACCTATACTACAAGTATTTGTATACAAATTGAAGTCAAGGAGATTTTGTTTGTGTCCCAGGATTGACCCAAAGATGATGATGATGATGATAAAAAATAACATAAATACCAGTTGAATAGTTTTGGAATTAAATGGCACAGGCGACTGGAAATATGGAAGGATGTATGTATGTTTTGTAATCCTTGCCCTCATTATCATGTATCCAAAATGTTTTCCATAGAAATGTTTGTATTATAATACATGAGTAAATTGTACTGATGGTGCAGGATTCTCCAGGCATATCTACTTAATACCAATTAAGAAAAACGAAACTGTATAAATAAAACAATAACAATTACTGATCTTCCAGCAAGTAAGCAAATTTACTGGAATTCTGGGGAGAAGTAATGTCAATGGGGAAACTAACATGTTGTTTCTAATGCCATGTTTTAAACTGTATTTCTGATATTGGGTACAACATAATTTTGCAGTAAAACACATTTTACTGCTTTACTCTTATATCTTCACTCCACCTGATGTGCTGCAGTATTTGATTGATGCTCCATTTAATATCAGGACAAACACTTGTTTCCAAAAGTACTGCAAATGTGTTTTTGAAGACCTGTTTGGTACATTAGGCATGTGCCAACCTGTTCATCATAATAAATAATAGTTTTTCATAATTAAAATGGGTAGTTAAACAAAGAGAACTGAAAATGCAAGATTAGTGTGCAAAGGGAAGGTTACTTATTTCCTAATTGAGTCCTCTACCTCAGAGTGTGCTGAAAATCCTTATCTGTTTGTCATCACTGTACTATAACCTCTACCTCCCAAAAGAACCCAACACTTCTTAAATTAAATTAGTACAACAAAAAATAAAGATCATTCTGCAATAACCCTGCCAGACCCGAAAGCTGAAACATATTACTGAAGTGTTGTGAGACATTAGTGGAGAACACTGTATTATATATTATAGGCTATTCAGAAAACATGTTAAATACCCATCTCTCGTGCACAATTGTGTTTGCCAGCTCCCCCTTCCTTAGTCCTACGTAATCACATTTGTCCATGTCTCCTTATGCTGCGTATAAAATCAAACTCTCTCAGCTGTCTATCTTTTGTGATGTTGTGGAAACTAACATTCTATAAAACAATAAGAAATAACTTTTTTTGAAATGAAATAACTATGACTCTGCCAGAACTTCCTGCTAAGGCCATCTTGTTCACTTAGGGCATATTCAGAAGATTAGCACAGATATTAGCACTGCAGTCTTTCTCACTGGTCCCCACGCTCCCTTACTCCTGTACCCCTTTCTTCTTCAGGGGTCTGTCTATCCACTCTGTACTGCTAATACTGCCCAGTTATTCCACCCTGAACATATGTCTGAGGGTAGGGTGACCAGATGTCCTGATTTTGTAGGGACAGTCCCAATTTTTTGAACTTTTTCTTACATAGGCACCTTTATAATCATCCCTTGTCCCGATTTTCCACACTTGCTATCTGGTCAACCTAGTCTGGGGGCCACTGAACTAACTTCCTGCATTATCTTTCACAGACACTAGTATTAAAACTGGAGCCACACCAACAAAGTTACATGGACAGTATTGTCAATCCTTACAGTATTCAATACTGATTTTAAAGCATCAGCTCCCAGAATCAAATAATTGTGAGAATCTCAGTTGAGTGGGTTGTTTTTTTAAACCAAATTTCTACTTCCCATGATGCTAAAGAAAAGTCTGAAAACATGACCAGAGCATAACTTAAATGATCAAAAACCTTGAGTCAAACTAAAAAGGCTCTCTCATTTTTGTATTTTAAATCTCATGATTTTTAATCCAGATGCATGTTTTGGGGGGCTTGATTTATGATTTTTGAAAGCTTGAAGTTATCAGTGATGCATTTGTAGTATAGAAACAGCTTTGTTTCCTACTATCTTTCTTTTTTTCTCTTCTGAGGTAATGATAGGTAGAGCTTGACTGTATTTTTACATGTGATTAAATAAATGTCTGTGTTCTCTGTAATTAATTGAAATGTCAACATTTTTGTCTGTATTTTGCAATTAAGAATTTAAATAGAAAACGAGAGCAAAAGTTTTTGTTGGTATAGAGTTATACACTTTAAGATATTGTGGGGATAATGAACATGAGTCTTTTCTTCAGTAAAGCAGAAATGTGGTGTGTTACTTCTGTCTGTTTTCATTTCTTTTAACTGACGTATGACTTTATAGATTTGAGACAGCAGATATATTGTGCCTTGACTTTATCCTTTCTTGGTTAAAGTTTTATTTAAAATATATGTCCCTGTCTAAAGTGTAGATTTCTGAAGGATAGTTATAGTTTGAATGGAGAAAGTCAAACCCCCTCGTACAAGAGGCATATTATAATCAGTTGCTTGATACTCAGAAAATCCATTTGCAATTTATTCATAGAAACATTATGTTTAGTTTTGTCTTCATTTTAATGGATGGAGTAAGAACAACTTTGGCTAGTCTGATGGATTGAAAAGCCACAAATGAGTTCATGTCAAATGCTGGAAGCAAACATCCTAGAGTATCTTGGAAGAGACTAGGAGTACTTGTGGCACCTTTGAGACTAACAAATTTGTTTGTGCATAAGCCTCCATGGGTTACAGCCCACTTCATCAGATGCATAGAATGGAACATACAGTAGGAAAAAATGTATATAGTTGGTGTGTGTGGATGTGTGTATATGTATATGTGTATATACATATGGAATATATATATATATACACACACACACACACACACACACACACACACACACAGACAGAACAGGAAAAGGTGGAAGTTGCCATACCAATTCTAAGAGGCTAATTTATTAAGATGAGCTATTGTCAGCAGGAGAAAATTTTGTAGTGGTAATCAGGGTGGCCCATTTCAGACAGGTAACGGGGGGATAGTTAACATAGGGAAATAGATTCAATTTATGTAATGACCCAACCACTCCCAGTCTTTATTCAAGCCCAAATTAATGGTATCTAGTTTGCAAATTAATTCCAGTTCAGCCGTTTCTCGTTGGAGTCTGTTTTTGAAGATTTTTGGTGATGAATTGCCACTTTTAAGTCTGTTACTGAGTGACCAGGAGATTGAAGTGTTCTCCTACTGTTTTTGAATGTTATGATTCCTGATGTCAGATTTGCATCCATTTACTCTTTTGCTTAGAGACTTTCTGGTTTGGCCAATGTACATGAACACTTTTCCTTGTAACGGAAAGCGCAATGAAGGCGAAAGAATATAGACTAACTGGTAATCCTCTATGCACTTTGGGATAGAGAGCTAGAAGGTATCCATGATTAAATGAGTCATCTTGGGACTGAGAGAACTTTGGAGTTGGCTAGAGACTGATTTTATTGGCCTAGAAATGACCAAAACAATAGAAAGAAAATGCCAAGGCACTGAGCACTGTATTCAAAGAAAAGTTCAAGTGGAAAAAGTTGCCAACCCTGTGGACATTAAAGTATATGCTACTATGGAACTGGTTTGCATATACTTTTTCACCTTAGAGAGCGATGCTGATTGATCATTTCACTAAGTATGCTCAGGCTTATCCAACTAAGGATCAGATGGCCAGAACTGTAGCAAGTGTGCTCTGGGAGAATTTTATCCTTCACTATGGTTTTTCTCAACAGATCCACAGTGATCAGGTGCTAACTTTGAATCTGAATTGATTATTGAGTTAATTAAGATCACTGGAGTAAAATCATACACAATTGCTTATCTCTCCAGAGAGAATCCAGTGGAAAGATTTAATCTAACTCTACTAAATATGTTAGGCACTCTCGAAGAGCATAAAAATAACCCAACCGGAGGAAGTATGTTAAGCCATTAGTTCATGCATAGAATTACCAGAAACGATACTACAGGATACTCCCCATATTTTTTTGATGTTTGGGAGGCAACCTATATTATCTATTGATTTTTGTTTTGCAATTAAAGTCAGAGGACAACAAGAAGTGACTCATCAGGAATATGTAAGAGATTTAGGACACAGGCTTCATTATGCATGTGACCTGGCTTCTAAAGAAAGCGAAAAGCCAATTAACCAACAAATTAAGATGGGATGCCAGAATAATTGTCAACAACAGAACCAGGCGATAGGGTTCTACTACACATCCTGAGTCTTAGAGGAAAGCAGACACTTGAAGATAGATGGGTGCCATTAGTACATGTGGTACTGGAGCAACTAAAAGAAGATATCCCCGTCTATAAGGTACAGGCAGAATCAGGAGATGGTCCTATCCGAATTCTTCTCTGTGACATGCTTAAGACTGTGCGGATACATTCCGGCTTGTAAATCAATAGAGGATAATCAGTTAAAGACTCCCGTAAGTGATAGAACTAGATACAAAACCACTAAAGATGGAGGATGAAGATGAATCTGTACATGATTCAGCTCTGGAGTCTGATCTTAACTAATTGGCAAGAGAATTTGATCCAAACCAAAATGTTCATTTTGAGGAAACTGAATTGGAAGAGAAATGAGATGGAAAAAATTCACAAAATGGGCTCCCCACAGAAGATTGTGTGAATTATTCTGTTTCTCTGACCGGTCCAGAAGTGCCAGTGGAACCTCGCAGGCCTGGTAGAATTAGAACTCGTCCACTTAAATATAAGGATTACATTCCTGACTTCTCCACTATTCTAAAACTAAAGATTCACAGTCCATACGGGCCTACTGTGCGTACCTCTCCCTGTTACTTGACTGTGCAGAGATCTCTTTGAGACCTGTTGGGGGAGGTAGAAGAGAGTTGTGTCTGGGTCATTGTTACTGGGCCCATTAAGCCCTCCAGAAGCTTCTGGAATTTGGTGTGATAATTTTAGGTATGATCCAATAGGCTCCCTGTTGCTGGGGTCAGACTCCATGAGGGCAAGAAGTCAGGGCAGCTGCTTTACAAAGGGCCATGTGCCTGTGTGAGTTGGGAGAAGCTGAACCAAGAAGCAGAAAGCCTACTGTTGTCCCTAACTCCAAAGCATTATGCAGCAGGGTTTTCTTTTAATCTGTACACTAAACTAAGTGATTGGTTAATCAGTTAGCTGACTGGTTAGCAGTAATTACAGGAGAGCAAGAGTCTGCATGGATTCCAACTGAAGATCTCTACAAGCAAGGGGAGGGAAGATGTTTTAGCATCAGCAGACTGAATAGATTTGATGATCAAAGACTGGTATTTAGGTGAAGAAAACCTAAGCTTTTGGGAACTTTCAGTTTCTTTTCACTCTATTTCTGTGGGGACTGTACTATTCAGATTTTAATTTGTTTTCTTTATTCATGTCTATGTCTAACTGTGAAGGTAACGTCTGTGGATTATAAAATAGCCATGTCATGCTGCAAAAAAATAAATTATCCTTTGTTTCTTTATCATAAGATTTTATAAAGTTATTTAATTAAATTTATTTCTTTAGTTCCTTTTGGGACTTAAATGTGGGGAGATTGACCCTGTGCAATCCCTGCTGAAAATCCTTAGAGACTGAACTCTGGGTCTCCAGCTACTTTCTGTGGGAGTTTTTTTTTAAGGCAGTGTAGATGGGAAATCAAGTGAACTCTGGCCCACCCAGTGGTTACACCTATACCTTTTCAGTATCCCAGGGATTATCTCTTCCTTAGCGTTCTGATTAACCACACACATTTACATACCTCTGCTGGAGTTCGAGGGCATTTGTACTATTATGTTCAGTGATTAGCTATGAGAATTACACACATTCTGCAAGCCAATTTACAATGTCAGCTGAGGGCTAAATTATCACTTATGCAAGGAAAAACCCACAGAAGGGCCAGAAAGCTCCACAAGTTTCAATTATTCAGTTACCAGGACATAGTTTATTAAATAGATCTTTCTAATATGGATTGTGTGCCATGTTCTGTATTTTAGTGTCTTTTTTGCAGCTCTGTCTGATAGGTCACTGTATAACAGCTCTTGTCTCACTGTGACTAATGCATTTTCTGTCTATAATGCTGCAAGCAAAGTCCACTGCTCAAGGCATGTGATACTTTCCCAGTTTCAGAGCAGAAAATAAGGACTTCAGTTCTAATTCTGACTTGTGCTGAGGGAAGTGGAGGTTTAATTTGACTAAGACACAACAACCAAATATCTTCTGAGTACCTGCACATCTCCTTCACAAAGTTATTTCAGACCTAACAATTCAGTTTGTAGATAGTTTTCTAAAATTATTTAAACTCTAGCAATGAGGTGGTAAAAGGAGAATCTATATTGTCATCAAATGCAATTTTAGTTAAGGAAACTTTTCATTCTTGTCAACGTATTTTCTTTTGCTTCTTACAACTGTGTAAAAAGTTTCCCTTGTATTGCTGGGAGTTATTTTCAAGAGGTCTGTAATTTGTTGTCACATTAGCATATTACTATAATGCACACAACATAGTTCAAATAAGAATTGCCTTCACTGCTTTCTTTACAAACTGCTTAACTCTCTTTCTTCATGAATCTCATTAACAACTGATTTAAAAATGAGAGAGATGTAATGATAAATTCATGTATCCGATAAGAATTAGTCATAAATCCAATAAAACAGCGTTAGTTTCACATACTAATGAAAGTATGAAAAGAATCTTAGTTTCTAAAAACTGGCTGTACATCAGTGGCTTTGAAACTGACAATTTTAAATCAATTTCAGGAAACCTTTCATATAATACAGTAGAACCTCAGTTATGAATACCAGAGTTACGAACTGACCAATCAACCGCACACCTCATTTGGAACCAGAAGTACACAACCAGGCAGCAGTAGAGTCCCCTCCTCGACACCAAAAAATCAAATCCAGAACAGTGCTGTGCTAAATGTAAACTATTAAAAAAAGACAGCTGCATTTTTCTTCATAACAAAGTATCAAAGCTTTATTAAGTCTATGTTCAGTTGTAAAGTTTTGAAAGAACATCCTTTAACCTTTTATTCATAGTTACGAACAACTCTATTCCTGAATGCTGTTCTGTATTTGACTTTTTTTTTCTTTTGGTCTTTGCCACTGCCCGATTGTGTATTTCCAGTTCCAAATGAGGTGTGTGGGTCACTGGTCAATTCATAACACTGGTGTTCATAACTCTGAGGTTCTACTATATCAGTTATAGTCTGAAAACAATGGTGTTAAAGTACATGTCAAACATGGTTGCATATCACCAGAAAATAAGATCTACGCATAATCTGTGAATAAGAGGGGTGTGGTCCCTGAGCACAGGAACTAGTAGTTTGGTGTAAGGACTCAAAGATTCCTGTTTTCACACTCCCTTTCACTGTCTTCAATGGGGGATATATCTTAACTGCACAACAGGGAAGGAGAGAAGCCCAGAACAAACGCGCAGAAGGATGGGGGCTGTTCTAGCATGAGATCTGGTGGTTTTTTTCACTTTCTTCACAGTCTCTTATTGGCGTAGTTGGGTTGAGAGTAATAGAACTCAAAAATTGAAATAAAGCTGATAAAACTACTGACTTGTCAAAACTTGTCTAGCAACCAGTGCAGAAAAAGGCTAAAAAGGACGGCTCTCAGAATTAAATGAGATTTGGGGTTTTGCTGTTGGGCCTTTTACTTTTTGGGAGAGAGGGACCTGAGGCTTTCGTGAACTGGGACCTGAAGTCTTGATTGACTGATGTCCCACCTCAGCCTTGTGCCTCTATCACACCACCCCAATTTTCCAGGAGGACAAGTTTCACTCCAGACCTGAGTTTGTGGGATAGGTTGGGGAAGGTCTACCCAGAGTTGTTATTTTGTTTGTGGTTACGGCCCTGCAATCTGCAGGAGCTAATTAAATATCTGGTATATGAGGGAAAAGGGCAGACATTGTATTGTTCCTCTTCAGTATACAATTAATAAATTTGCTGCTTGCTGATTAAACACATTCCACATCTGTCATTCATTTGCCTGCATTTTCTGGTCAATGACTCTTTCTGTTGACTTGAGCAAGTGGCTTAATCTGTCCTTCAAATTCCCCTTCCTGTAACGGTCATAATACTTGCCTACATCACAGCTATTTAATACGAACAAATTACTTAATGTTTGAAATATGTTTTGAAGTCAAACTCTACTTTCCAAGTATAAATCACATTTGGCAATGAGAAAATAGGGTAGAGAATATCATAGTTTTCCTGTTTATATGAATAGATTTTCAATTTTGCCCGAGGATTGTGATAGGAAGAAAAATATTAATAAAGTTGGAAATACAGGTAATAGAAACTTATAAAAGTTAAGATTTTAAAATCACCATGAGAGTTCTGATTATTGTAATAGATCTTATCCCAAATATGCTGGGGACTTAGCCTTCAATGGAAATGTACAAATTAGCATGCTTTTGTGATATTTGCTGAATAATGAATTTATGGAGTCAGTTATTTTTACCCATATGTGATATTCGGGCCATTTTTGTGGGTTTGGAAATGTGATAACGTTAAGTATAATACTATTCACAGAATACAAAAAAGGCTATTACACATTATAATACAATGCTACTGTTAAGTCTCTGTCTGGTTTCTTTTGATACGACTTTTGGATACATAACTACAGTTCCTAATTTTACCTAATTTAATAATCACTCCTGCCCTTTACAATGTGCACCTTCCCTATAACATGCAGAATTACTAACTCTGAAGAACAGCTTTGTTCAGAAGCTGTCATTTATAGTGAAGATGTTATAATTAAATATGCTTGTATTTTATAATGTGATAGCAATACTTCTAAATAAATGATTGGAAAATTTTTTTTCTCTTTTTAGTAGATTTAATATGTGTATCCTCTTGAGGTTGGTAGGTGTTTTCCATTTCATATGATATTCTTTCGTTTCTATGTGTTGTGTTGTATTTCATCATTTTTGTTGTTATTGTATATAGGGATTTGTTACCAAATGGTAGAATTTACTTTGAAAAAGGACGTAAATTCAGAAGGAGGTGTGAGACAAACCCACTGTTGACCAGGGCTACTCACTCAGCTGTCATGACTCTGCCTTCCAACCACACCTTCAGTGACTCAGCCCTCAGGCTTGTTGGAGCAGTCTATTCCAGGGCTGGGGTCAGATGACCTCCCTCCACCCATCACAGGTATTTCACTGACCATAGCAGAGCTGCAAATTAGTCTGTGCAATAGCACTTCTTCACCAAGAATCGTCCTCCTGCCTTATGGTGTTACAGACTCTTCAGGCTTCTAGCTTGCCCTTTATCCGTTCCTGCTCCAGCATTGCCTGAGCTTGTTCAAGCTCACTTCAGCCTTGTCCGTGCCATGCTCTGACCTTGCTAGAACCCAGAGCCTGACGGGGTGTATGTATGCAGCTGGTTGGGTTTCCGCTATTAAGCATAAATTAACTTAACATCCAGATGACTTGAAGTAGGTCAGAATTATATGGATACTCACTCTGGTATGGTTTCCACACAAGTCTCATTTTATTCTTCTTTGTTTCAGAGAGTACTCTGCAAACCCTTAGAGAATGTATAATTGAATAGAATTGAACAATAATAATTATTATATTACACTAGCACCTAGAAGCCATAAGCAAGAATAGGGCCTTGTTGTGAAGTCATAGTAAATGATGGTCTTTGCTAGCATGGCCAGGTGCCCAGTTTCCGACTGGTCCCAAAGTCCAGTTACTGCAAGCGAGGGAGCTGGGGAGGTGCTGGGTCATCTTTTGCTCTGGGGCCACCTCCTACCTTTGTCTGGCAGCTGCCACTTCCACCCTTGGCTCTGCAGGCAAGTCCCTCCTAACCTGGGTGAGAAGGGGAGGTGAAAAGCAGTGAGTGATGAGGGGTAGGAGGAAAAGGAGTGTATGGGGGAAGGGTTCAGGGGCAGAGGTGGGTCGGGGGGGTTCAAGGAAATAGGTAGGTTAGGGGCAGGACTTCAGGGGGAATAGGTGGGGCAGGAGCAGGGTCTTGGGAGAAAGAGGTGGGGCAGGGTAGTGGGCGGGGTGAGAAAAAGTGGATTGGGACCTTAGGAGGAAGAGGTGGGGAGGAGGCAGGAGTGAGAAGAGGTAGGGTGGGGCCTTGGGGGAAAGAATGGGGTGGGGAAGGGAAAAGGTGAGGTGGGACCTTGGGGGAAGGGGTGGAGTGGAGGTGTGGCTGGGAGCAAATGGGGGATGGGGTCAAGCACCCTGAGTAGAGAGGAAGTTGGCACCTATGCCTGCTGGAGTATCTGTTTTTAAAATATTACCAAGTTGGCAGTCTGAGTCTACACTACAGTGGGGACCGGAGCTCTAAAATCTTCTCTTGTTTCGTTGCAGCCACTGCTCTGGAAAGTGCATAGGCAATGAACATGAATTTACTGGGTGTGCAAGTCACAACCAAATCATACTTTTACAACTTTATCATCATTCTTTTTGAATCCTTAAGTGTTTTGCTAAATAATGCAATCAGGGACTTGTGGTCCATTTCAACTTCTACTGTCTGTCCATAAATATAACGATTGAATCTCTCAGATGCAAACAATATTTCTAAAAACTCCTTTTCAATCTCTGTGTACCTGCTTTCTGTCTCAGTCAGTGATTTGGATGCATATGCCAGTGGTTGCCAACAATCCTCTTTTTTCTGTAAAATCAGACTGAGGCATCTGCTAAAATTTTAATAGGCCTTCCTGGTGCATAGAAGTTCAACACTGGTTCTTTTACCACTTATTGTTTTAAACCTTCCCATGATTCCTCCTGTTCTGCACCCCAGTACCATTCATTTTTATTCTCTAGGTGTTTTCTCAAAGCCATTGCTTAGAAGGATAGATATTAGATGTGCATTTTCCAAGATAATTAATCAGGAATTGTTGGACATCTTTGTTTGACTGGAGATATGGTATCATTTCAATGGCTGAAATCTTCCTCTTTACCAGGTTTTACACCTTTGTTGGAAATAATGCCCTCAACAAAAGTCCAGTTCTTAACCCCTAAAAAACATTTCTCCCTCTTTAGTTTGAGGTTTTCAGCTCCAGCTGCATCCACAACTTCCTGAAATTTACAGTCATGCTCTTCTTTCATTCACTCCCAATGACGTCATCAGTTGAGGTTTCAATGCTATTAATATGTTCATAGATCATATGTATGTTTTTGTGGTACACTTCTACTGCTTAAGCTATGTTGAAGGGTAAGTGTAAGAATCCGTATCTTCCAAATGGGGTATTAACTGAAGAAAGCTCAAAAATGTGCACATTTAATTTTAGCTGCTAAAAAACATAGGCTTCATCCAATTTACTAAAATATTGAACATTTTCAAATTGAGATATAATCTCTTCTCTGGCTGATAGTTTGAAATGTTCTCTTTTTATAGCCTTGTTGAGGTCTCTGGGATCGAAGCATATGAGTAACTGGCCATTATTTTTCTCCACAATGACAGTGGAACTCACTCATTCTGTTAGCTCCTCAATTATTTGCATTATTTTGCATGTCTTCTGTTCTTGCAAACTCAGCCTTGAGTTTATCATGGAGTACAAATGGCCTTTCTATATGGATGGATAACTGGAGGGACCTGATTGTTTATCTGGATTATATGTTAACCCTCCAAGCAACCCGGCCCTTGAAATAGTCTCAAAAGAGTGCCTGATAGCCGGGTTCAGTATGATCTTGTAGTGAGAGCTCCCATTTCACCATACTGAGATTCTCACATGCAGCTAGTCGCTGTCAGTTGCTCTACCCTCCTTTTGGCGACAGAATGAACAGGAGTCTGTACATGGTGTTTTTATGATTGATGCCAGCAGTGCATCTCCCCTTCACTGGTATATTTGTTCCAAAATAATCTGTTACTTTTATTTATATTGGTCCAGATTTGGTCTTTTTTTCGTCTTTCATAATCTTTTCTTCAGACAGAATAGTAACCTGATCTCCTGTGTCCAGGTTCCGTGGAATAATTTTTGTCCTAGGCAGTATCCAGTCCCTCTCATCAGGCTTCCTAGATCCCAGCCTGGCTCTTAAAAACTCCACATCTAGATTGTCTTTAACTGAATAGACTTGACTTTTCTGCATTTTGGGATCTGTAGTGTTTTGCAAAACGATTACTTTCCCCACATTTATGACCAAGTTTTCCAAAGGCAGCACACTGTTTGGGGCCATGCTGTAATCCAAATCTTCCAAATGACCATCTGTACCCAGCCTTCCCCCAGCAGTGGTTTCCATAGTGAGTGGTTCCGTTCTTTGATTTGATCAGTTATGGCGATATTCTTTTGTACTTAGTTCTAGGATAACCCTTTCTGATGAATTCAACTTTCTGGCTTGTACTTTCACAATTTTAGATTTACATAGACATTCATGTATTGTAGGATTGCAATGAGATATGATAATTGATTACTTATAGTGGCAGTTCCAGTAATGATTCATTGTAAACACTCATAGTCTGGATATTTGAGTTTTTAATTAACTCGTGTGATTATAAAGTGGTTCCATTATAAAGGTTAGCTTGCCAAATATTAACTGTTTTTTCTTGTATGTGGGATCTTTTTTTCCCCCTTCTTGAAGTCTCTTTCCTTTTTTCTCTCAACTACATCTTCAGATTGATTTAGAGTGCTTGTTATGAACAGGATTCCGATCTGCAGTGGAAAAACAAGCACCTCTGCCTCTTCTAGAGGTATAAAATTCTTCAGTCAAGCACGGGTTTTTTTTAGGGCACATTATATATGTAGAATTTTAATACCTTTATAAGGAGATAATCTCGTAGATATACTACCTCACTCTGCATTTCACGAGGGCAAATACAGAGCTGCTGTGTTCCATATGAATTTGATTTTCCTAGAACTCCCACAGAACAGCCTTGTTTATAATGAATTCTTTATTTAATTTTCTTAACAGATATTATAGAACATAGATTATAATCTGAATCTTAAATTGTAGTATACCCAGAATATCATGGAGACTTCATAAGACTCTAGCAAAGTGAAATGGATCCTATTAAGGGAAATACCACAGTATGTGACAAGACTCAAGACAGCAACTTTAGCCTTCTTAAAATTACATTGTGACCTTGCACCTTTCCTAACCTGCTCATCAGATGCAGTCCACAGATCCTGTAAATTCTAATCTCCTCCTTTTCCTGGGATTTCATGCACACTCACATACAAAAATAGTAATGAGGTAACACAAAGATCATCTGAAATTTTCTCCCCAGGCTTGGCTGCTCTTAGAGTTCCTTCCTTGGGGTGGTTTAGCCCACAACTGGTGTTTGTATGCAGTGTTTAAAATACTCTATAAATCTGACCTAATTTCATAGTGTAGACATACCCTGAGTTTAAATAGAAAGCTCTGATCAGAACCAGGGAATCCCTCCCTGCTCTAACTTCAGGTTTCATAACCCCCCCGTTTAGTTCATCTGTAGTGAGCCATCGGATGGGAGCAGAGAACAGTTAATTGTAGACTCATGTTCAAGACCTCTGCAGATGTGACAATCAATTAAACTGACTTTAGGGTCCCCATTGTGGTGTCAAAACACAAACAGAGACTTGGACCTTATATTGTGTTTTGAGTATAATGAGAATTAGGGGTCTTTGTTTTATGTTCATAAGAATATCTAATCTTTGTCCAGCTTCCTCATTACCAATCAATTTATATAATACTGACACCTAATAAGGTACATTTGTTTGGTGAATTGATGTCTATTGTGTGTGTATGTATGTGTGTATAATATATATATATGACTAGGTAACTCATATTCTTCAATATAGATCCATTTTTGTTACTGTGGGTTGGATGCACTCCCTTGTGCCTGGATTTCATTCATAGGGTACTGTTCACTGTTGTTACGTTTATTGTTATGGCTTTAAAATTACCTGAATTATCTGAAAGCACATGTTGCTGCTGCTTAGAGAAAACTGTTTTAGACTGTTTTCTTAATCAGATTTACAGTTAAACTGTTTAATGATGGCCACTAGTTATGGCAGTCCACAACTGTGGAATTCCTGCATGATTTTTTTTTGTTGTTGATTATGTTTTTTTTCTCCAAGATATTGTTCTTATCCTCTCTTAGTGAAGTAAGTATGAGCATATTTGTATATACACAATTTGTACAGTGTTTTCTGACGTTTCTTCTGAAGAATGAGTCAATTCTCATATCTCCAGACTGGATAGTAGTAATTGTGTTCTTGGTTTAAACATAAATCATGCAGGTGGTAATAAACTTATTCAAATACTGTATTTTCTCTTTTTACATAATTTACCCATAAAAAAGCATAAAGTCTATTACAGCATGTTTCCATATAAACAGCCTCAATTCCGATGAATTATTATTATTTATGTTACTAAAACATCAGGTTTGGTTTTTAAGTGGAATGATGTATATTTTTAACAAGTCTTATTATACATATCTTAACACCTACTGAATATACTATTAAGAAGGTTTCTTGTCAAGAAATTAGAGCAGGGGAATGGTGGTCAGGATTCTTTGTTCTATTGATAGTCAGGACTATATATGGTTCTACCATCGTCATTTAATTTCTGAGCATGTCACTTTATTTCTCTGTTCCTCAGTTTACCCATGTTTATGTAATGAGTATAATAGCTATAAAAATGAGGTTGAAGACTTAATGAATTAATATTTGAGGGAATTTGGATGAAACATGAGAGATAAATGTGAAGTATTATTACTATACAGTATTTTGGAATGGATCATCATTAGAAATCAACCAAAATTGGAGTGTCAAACTTGAAAAACTTTGATTTTCAGGTTTCAGATTATAAATTCCCCCTTGTGTCTTGAAATCTGGGTATGACATCAGATATTAGGGGGCTTATTTTCTGTTTCAGAGGTGCTGAAATTATGCAAGTACAACTGACCTTGCAAGAGTTTACTCATTCAGGCCCTCTGTATCAAACTGTCTTAGTCTAAATGACAAATCCTTATAAGGTGGACTATCACGTACAGCTTTACCAGTGTCCATGCAATCTGGACTATGGAAGATTTTCAACTTTGAAACATTTAGCATTACTTCTGTCATATGCAGTTTTCTAATTTTTAATGCAAATGATTTAAATGTGATTATTACTTTGCAGAATTTGAACAACTGGTGGCCATTTTGAACTTGACCTAAATTGAGTTACTGTATGAATTGTTTACTTTGTGAAATGCTCCATTGGGTTAGGTGAACCTGTGACAGCCAAGTATACTTAGGGTTGACCAGATAGCAAATATGAAAAATCGGGACAAGGGGTGGGGAGTAACAGGAGTCTATATAAGAAAAAGACCAAAAATTGGGACTGTCCCTATAAAATCAGGACATCTGGTTACCCTAAGTATTCTTATGGCACTCAATAATAATAATACATCTAGATACTTAATTTGCCTCTTGAGATATAGTGAAACTTTTCATGATGAAAAAACTATGGCTAAACTCTTTGATACCTTATTCTTTATTTTGTCAGGTAAAGATTTTGTCTTTTGAATGTAACCTTAGGAGAAAGCTACAATAATCCTCTTTTCGTATGATGCATATCACAGTTCAAAAATCACTTTTCCATCACTGATTTTCCTACGTGCACACTAATATTGATTAATACATAATGTAAGCTTTAGAACTTGGTCATTACAACCAAGATGTCTGTAGTTTAAATGCATAGTAATCATCCACAACAATTTTCTGATTGTCACAGTTGCAGTCCTTAAGTCACTGTAATGGAGTGGTGTTATAACCAAAGAAAATAAATGAGCCTTGAAAAACTATTATAGACATTTAGCAGCTGAGGCACAAAGATCTACTCATTCACCATTCTGCTACAGTCAATATGAAGTTAAGGGACAGAGTAGCTACTTCCCCAAGTCTGGGTAATTGGTTGACTGGAAACAGTTGGGATAAGAGGTTAAAGCCCAGTCAGAGAGGCTGAGCACTGCCTTGCATCAGCAACTGATTGGCAGGAAGCTGCCCAAGGAGCAGGACACAATTTTCTGAGTACTACTGTGGGGAATCCTGCCAGCCTAAACAGTTTTCCCTTCTCTTGCACTTCACAAGCTAGAGAGAGACTGGACTCCCTAGGTTACTGCTATGAAGCCCAGGAGCAATATGACATAAAGAGTTGAGGATGATGGTAGCTGAGCTGAATAGCTAAGAGAACGAGCATTTTAGGGTCAAACCCAAAGATGGGGTGAGGGCTGAGCACCAACACAGATGGTGATGATAATGAACAAAAAATGTCATATTTCACAGACCCATCAACAAAAATTGCTCACTCTAGCATAATGGATGAATGGAATTTTAAATTGCTTCAGAACAAAACAAAAATGTTTCAAATCCTTTCTTTTTTAGCTAGACTGCCATTAAGAATTGAGAGACTTCTGGCTCCTCTCCACTCTGATTGCTAGTAGCATTCCTCATATAATGTATTGTAGTAATGGGGTATTTTTGTAGCAGTCTCCTCTTAGTTAGAACAAGATTGTTAGCATGTTGCTTCATCTTTTGGTTTTTAATTTTCTCAGTCCTTAAATGGCTGATTAATTATCGTCTCCTCTGCAGTTCTTCTCTTACCATAATAATGTCCACAGTATGGTTCTAACAATTTTCTAGAAAATTATGTTTTGGTCTCTGTAGGGCAGCTTTAAGATGAAAAAAGCTAGGACTGTTTTCAACCCTGACCTTAGGAATAGTAGGTCAGGATGATTGGAAAAAGCCTTTTATCCCATTTATTTTTAATGGCTCAGAAATCTTTTTGTTGCTTAAAGTGACTTGAGGCCTTGAGCATCTTGTTCTCCGTGGGGAAGTGCACCTTTCATGAGAATTTCACACACTGGCACGTATTCTCTAATTTGTAGTCCTGTTGATTTTTTTATTGGTTTTCCATTTTAATTTCAGGATTCAGATTTATTTTTGTGGTGGCTGCAGTGGTAGCTTTGTTTATGACAATCATATTTTTTTTATAAATATCTAATTAAAAACAGTTGGATAGCTAGTCTTTAAGATTATTTTCTTACAGTGACCATGCCTGGGTTTACGTTTTAGAGTTTTCTGACCTTTTTCTCTTCACTTTGTAAATACTTTATTACATTTAACAGGTTTGACTGGATTATTTACAGCTATAATTTAATGATTAGTGCATAGCTTTGCATAATTTTCTTAACTAATTCAAATGCTGTATTTTCCTTGATATTAGAAATACTTTTTTTAAAAGAAGCATTGGAATATTTAGAAACAATAGCTGGATTTTGAGTTTTGAAGATATTTATATTATACTAGAAAGGCTTTTTTAGGCAACTGTGCATAGTTCTTGCAAAAGCTGAAGACTTTAATTATTTTGTATAACTTAACATATAGTTTTTCCCCACAAATTTCCCATAAATCATGGGAACATTTAGGAATTATATTAGGCTGTCGATTAACTAAAGATAACTCACACGATTAACTAACAAAAATTAATAGTGATTAATCACAGCTTTAATTGCACTGTTAAGCAATAGAATACCAATTGAAATGTATTAAATATTGGATGTTTTTCTATATTTTCAAATATATTTATTTCAGTTACAACACAGAATGCAAAGTGTACAGTTATCATTAGAAAATTATATTTTATACAAGCAGACAAAAAGGCTAATACCCAGAGAGAGACACCATCAGATATGAAAAAGGCTATCTGCATAAAAGGTTCTGGAATAGTAGATGGTACCCAATATTTCAGCCAGAATATTTATGTTCTTTGGATTAACCACTTGGGGACAACTCCTGCCACATCCTTGATGGCAATGAACAACCTTCATTCCGATTCATATGAGAACAGCATTCATGGAGCCTGCCACACAGCTCAGTTCTTGAGAGCTTACTGTCTTAGGCCCTGTCCGAACTACCACTTTACAGTGCTGAAACTTTGTCACTCAGGGGTGTGAAAACACCCATTTCACCCCCCGAGCACTACAAGCTGCAGAGCTGTAAAGTGGCAGTGTAGGCAGTGCACCAGCACTGAGAGCCATGCTTCCATCACTGGTAGCTACTCCCCTCTTGAGGGAGGGCTTTTTACAGTGCTGGGAGAGCCCTTTCCCAGCACAGGTGCTGCAACTACACAGCCACGTTAAAGCGCTGTTGCAGCAATGCTAGTGAAGACATGCCCTTAGATCTATTCCTTGTAGTAACTCATGTTGTGTCCCGGGACTTTGGGTATTTGCCCATTATTTTGGGTAAGTGACCCCACAACTGAAGCTGCATTTTAACTAAACCAGAGAATATTTTTCCTCATCTTACTTGATGTTTTTGTTTTTGTTTACTGTACCTTTGACATGGTTAAAATTGAAGATCTCTTTTCTAAATGGCTTCTCTGAGCGACATAACTGACTGTGGATGGGAAGTGAATTCGAATGGGCAAGGGCAGAATGAAAACAGACTTGTTAAGCAGCTGTTTGCAATATACACTATTAGTCAGATATATATTTCAGCTTTCAGTATTTGACCTTGTTGAATATCTTAGCTAGAGCAATAGTTGAGGATTTCCTCAGAGCCATCTCATTAAGAATAATTAGAAATTAAAATAATGAAAATTAGCAATCTAGAAACAAAATGGATCTAAGCTATGTAACTCCTTTCATAAAGCCCCTATTAAATAGCTTTTCACTTGTATCCCAAAGAAATAGGCCCTTTATTTATTTTGTTGTTCTTTATTCTCTATGCTTTACAATTATATGATCAATTAAATTAAGTACTGGAGTAAATAAGATCAAAGAAGCCTTTCAGAAATATTTTAGCACATAGTCACAAAGATCATTTAGCATCTTTTGTTGGCAAAAGATTTTTATATTATTTGCCTTATGATTAAACATCAAAAATGTTCCTTCTGTGAGTTGTGACAGTAAATAATTTCAGCATCAGTTGTGGTATGTGGAGACATTTACCAGAGCAGTTCTTTCCATGATTGCATTGTGAATAATATACCACAGATCTAATGAAACTGGCCCAAATTTTGAATTGTTGGATTTTTTTTGCAAATATCAAGAGATGGACCTCAGTCAAAAACCTCTTGTACTTTGGGGAACAACTCCTGAATGGGACTTTTAATTTGGCATACCTTATTTTTATTACTAGTTTTGTTTCATTCATTCTGCAAGTGTGCCAGTGGTACTATAAAAATAGCCCCTAGAAGTGGGAAAAAAGACAGATTTGAAAGTGGCATGGTTTCCTTAGCTACAACCATAGGCCTCAAATAAATAACTAGGAATCTCAGTTTACCATAGCTAGTATACAGACAGTCCCAATAAGCTAAATGTAGCATTGGAGTTTGTACTGCTGCTGCAGGATGGTGGAATGTTGAAGCAGAAACTTTAACCAAGCCTGTGTGTGTGTATGTGCGTGTGTGCAGGGGTTGAGGATGGGTCTTATCTATTCTAGGCAGAAAAAGGAAGTTATCATCTAGTGCTAATGACAGGGCAGGACAGAACAGGACAGGAAGTAACTTTGCCTCCCAAAACATGCACCTGGGGAAATATATTTCAGGATAGCAGACTCTGACCAAAACAGATTATACAAGGATATCTGAAGAGCAGCCACCACCTCCAAATCTGAAAATTAGCTGGCTCCAAATTCAGAAAGCTTTTTTGTTCAGAACATAAGTTCTTCTATGAGAAACTGTTCACATAGATTTCACTTATGGTGGAGACACACCCCATGCATATGAGATTGGATTCTTTTGAATAGCAGGGAGTTCAGGAGGGGACTCTGGGCTTGAACAGGGAGTTGGGGTCTGTGAGGGATGAGGGCTCCAGCTTGGGGGTATAGGCTCAGCAGTGGGACCAGAAATCAGTGGTTTGGAGTGTGAGAGGAAGTTCTGGGCTGGAGGCTGGGGTATAGGCTGCGGGCTCTTGGAGGGAGTCGGGGTACAAGAGATGGCTCAGTACTGGGGCAGGGGATTGGGGTGCAAGAAGGTGTGAAGGGTACAGGCTCCAGGCGATGCTTGCCTCAGGCAGCTCCTGGAAGCAGCGGCATGTTCCCCCTCTGCTCATAAGTGGAGGCACAGCCAGGCAGCTCTGCATGCTGCATGGCCCACACATGGAGCTCCCATGTCTCATTTATGTTTTTCTGTCAGTCCAAGAGAATGCACCCTCCTGGGGCTACAATGGCATCTTCAAAGACTTAATGAGGCCCTTTGAACCCCTAGCACCTGCTCTCTATTTCCCCTCACTATGAAGACTGCCTTTTTAACTGCCATAACTTCAGCTTGATGAAGAGGAAGATCCAAGCTCTTATGGCTATGCAACATTACATAGTATTCCATAAGCACAAAATGCCACTAAAACCTCATGCAGAATTGTTATCTAAAGTTACTTCTTAATTTCATCTGAAACAAGTGATTCTTCTACCAGTTTTCTTTCCAAAGCCTCATTCTAATAGAGAGAGGCTAAACTTCACACCCTCAGCATCATCAAGGCCTCTCCTACTACCTGGACAGGGAAATACCCTTCAGAATCTATCCCAGACTCTGCTGACAAGGTGAAGGGTCAAACTATATTCACCAAAAGACTATCCAAATGAGTATCTGACTGTATTAGAACTTGCTATATGCCACAGATCACTTAGACCTCCTTCTAGAGATTAGGGCCCATTCCATCAGGGCCCAAAAAGCTTCTATAGCTTTCATAAGAGGCATTTAAATTTCTGAGATATGTAGAGCAGCCAGCTGAAGTTCAATCTACACTTTAACCCAGCACTACTCATTAGTAGAGGGCTCCAGATTTGATGTCCACTCTGCCAGAGCTGTCTTGCAATTTTTGTTTTGATAGACTCTGAGCACACATCTCCTGGCTATGAGATCACTGCTTTTGAGTCAACAGAAGTGGAATACATATGGACAGTCTCTCAAAAAAGAGGGAATGAGTACTGTATGTCTTTGGGGTGTTAGACACATGTTTTTCCACATCTTGTATCTCTGCCTCACTACAACAGAGTTTCAGAACATGTTTTTGTGAAGGAACTGAGGGGCAATTGAGTATGAGGATATTCAGGGCACAAGCACAGTCCCAGTGGACACTGCTCTTGCACTCAGGCAACACATCTCGAAGAAAAAAGCTACTGTACAGTTAAGTGTGCATATGTGGAGCCTTGAGAAAAGCCTTGACTATCAATAAGTTTAAATAATGGGGAAAAGCTCAGGTAAAGTGTTTATTTTAAAAGGACAATGATTGAATAAACTGACAAGTCTTTTGTTATTATAATTTACATTGTTAACCAAGAACAAAGCCAAAAATCCCTGCTTCTCAACTTTTGGAATTTATGCTTGCTGTGGATGAGTAATGCCCATAGAAGATGAGATAAAATGTGACTAACAGATCCTGCGTTGTGTAAAGAGGGGCCCAAACCCCCTATATGCTAAGACTTAATCTAATAATTTAAGTTACTGCTTACGCCAATTTGAGAATGCTATTATCTGTGTTTTCTGGGTGATATGTGTTGCATGTGTGCATTGAGCAGTCTTGGGTTTTAAAAAAGAAAAGATGAGAGAGAAATCTGGTAGATCTCAAAAATGGGTGAAACGGACTGAGGTGATGGTACAAAAGTGTGGCTATCAATCCTTTCTGTGGGTATCATTGGATAGTACTGTTCAAAAGATCTAATCAAATTATATAATCCAATTAACAGCAACACTAAACCTGTATAAACATATGGCATAGCTTTGTAGTAAAATCTGATCATAATACTATTGTAATCTGATAATATAAATAGTAAATTATATTAATGAAGAGAAAATACATATTTGTTAAGTTCTTTCATTTATGTAGTTAAGTTTCTGCCTTCCCTTAATGTGTTCTCATTAGGTTTACATTATTTGACTTTCATAACTGTTCCATTATGCCTGAGAATTTCAAGATCAACTGTTTTTTTGTTAGAGAGCAGACATCCCAATATTATCACATTTCAGAATCTCATTCCTTTGTGAGCTTTCATCGAAGTGAATATGTCTAAAATCAACAACAACAAATCTGAATAGACTCCCTATACAAAATGATCAAATGTAGTGTTTGTGCTTTCTGCTATTTAAAAAAGAGACGAATGGCTTTCTCTTTTTAAAGAAAGTACAAGATGAAAAGAAATTGTCCCATTTTAGCAATTCTTCCATTTTTTATTAAAAATATCTTTGGATAGGCAAATATTTCAGCTTTCTGCCCGTAATTTTCAGCAGGAAAGCAGAATCTGTCAAAGCAGCATTTAAAGGGGAACAGTTTTATTAAGAAGAGAAGCTCTGACACAGGTATCTTTTCTCTAACATTGAAGCCAAATACTGAATTGCAGTGGCAACATCGTGAAGGCCATCAAAGAAGATAGAACTTGACAACCGTATTTAAGATGCATATTTTTCACTTCCAGTGAAATATTCTTTAGAAAGATTTTTAATACAGTTGAACATTAGCACTGCAGCTAGGCATGATTTACCAGTACATCATTTTCATTGTCTATAAAATCTTTCACTGTTGAAGCTATTTCTAATTGAAGCTCTTTCTTTTGTAATAAAGGAATAAAAAAATAAAAGGGCAGGTATATCACAACACATCCATTTTATTAAAGTTTTAGACCAAAAAATGTCCTTCTAGCTCTTTGATTGGCAATTTGAAGAATACTGGAACTGTACGGTAATTTGTGCAATGTGTGCTGATGAATGTTATGCTAAGCAAAGCCACATCATTGCTTTCTTTTTTTTCCCCTTTTTTTTGAATGAGGGAGAGAGAGATGTCTCAGGATGCAATCTGAGCTTTAACTGGGACTGTCATGGGTGAAATTAAATATATCAAGGAAGTCCTTACCTGTCCAATAAAAGTATGAGCATCCTTAGCAAACATGTTTTCCATGTAACACAAGGATAATCCATAGTCTAGACTTTCACTGGGCATCCTGTTCATCCTCCTTCTCCTAGGGTGACCAGATGTCCCGATTTTATAGGGACAGTCCTGATTTTTGGGTCTTTTTCTTATATAAGCTCTTATTACCTACTGTTCTAATTTTTCACATTTGCTGTCTGGTCACCCTACCTTTTCCCCATCCTTAAAAGTGAATTCTGGCAACAACCCTAAAGTAACTTTTTCTATTTGTAATAACTTTTTATACAAATCTCTGACTAAGCATACCATTGATATAACACTGTTTTCATCTAACTTTCAATGTAATAGTCATTATAAACTCACTCAGAATAATTTTTTTCACTATAATTTACAAAATCTCTGAACAGAAACTGCACCACAATTATGTAAGATTGTTTGTTTGTATACTTACTTATACAAGCTACTAAAGAAGACATGGGGAGAAAAAAACCCAAAAAATTATTTGAGTGCAGTTGATGATGAGGTAGGAGGGGAAAGACATGATCATGAAAGAATAGTTAATGAAAAGGGGGAAAAAACAGGAAATCTGTTTAATTTTAAGAAAATGTGTGTGTTTAATAAGGCATGTGTAATTCCTGGAAGTGTAAATGGCCTCACTTTAAATTTATTAGTAGATTAGTTGCTTATCATACTAACCTATTATGATACATGAGTGCTGAATCACTAGGTCATCATTCAGTGATCTGGTTTCCACTCAGCAATGAGAAGACACAAACTGCTAGTGAAAGTACCTTGGAGAGACCATCATTGTACCAAAAGAGTGTGGAGTTTTTGTTTTTATTTGTATTTATATTCATTTAGTTAGCTTAACTGTAAACCTCTTGACAAGAATTACAGTCAGCTTCTAGCAATGATTAGAGTTACATCAGTTACATTAATGGAATTTTTATAAGAGAAAATCAGAACAAGATGATTTCACATCTCTAGTGAACATGCAGTCACTAATTGTTTCCCCCCAGATGTGTTCCTAATGGAGAAAAATGTGATGGGATGACAGCTGTGCTTTTCAGATGTCTATTTTTCCCTCTTAGACCCTTTTTAGTATGTGAGTTAGTTTCTCAATGCTCACTGACATGTAAAATCTAATTATGAAAGAACATTTTGGAACATACAATATATCTTGTACTGATATTATTCAGTCTGTCTGCCAATCAAACTGAAGAATATAAAAATCAATAGCATAAAATTCAAGAGACACTTCAATAAACATCCATTTAGAGTCTCTAAGAAAAACAGAATAAAAGCCCTGACCTGCAAAACACATAGGTGTAAAATGTGTGCAGACTTGTATGAAAAAGTACAAGCAATCTCACTGAGATTCAGGTGGGGAGAGGACCCTATGTTTTTATTTCCAAAACAAGAATTTGTTAGATTGGCTTGAAGTAATTTAGAATTTAAGTACCCAAAGTGTTATAGTTAGGAATTAGTCATCAGTATTGATTCAGTTATCATTGTTCATTTTGTCATTATTTACAATCCAGTGCGAATTTAACTGCAATGCAATCAACTGTGCATATCTCTCTATAAGTGTTACGGAAGGGCAACAATTCATGTTTTTACCCTCTATAAGCTATGTACACATATAAGCTTTATACCAGGTAAAAGGATTTATTTGGGGTTTGGACTCCATTGGGAACTGGGAATGTGGGTGTCAGAGGCAGGCACATTTCTTAAGCCATTTTCAGTTAAGCCTGCAGCTTTTGGGGAATGTGATTCATACCTGGGTCTGTGTTTGCAGCAGGCTAGTGTGTCTGGCTCAAACAAGGCAAGTTTCTAGATTCCCAAGCTAGCAGGGAAAACAGATTTAGAAGTAGTCTCAGCATATCAGTTGCCATTTCCTAAGGGGTTTTCTGTGATCCAACCCATCACAGGATGCAATTTAATAGTGCAAGTGGAAGGTCATGCATTTAGGAATCACCACCACCAAGTTTTGCTATAAGATGAGGACTTTTCAATTGGAAGCCACAGAGAAGGAAAAGACCTGAGTGTGTTATGGATCAGAGGGATGACTGTGAGCTGTCAATGTCATGTGGCTGTGAAAAAGGCTAATGCAGTCCTAAGATGCATCAGGCAAGGTATTTCCAGTAGAGACCGGGAAATGTTAGTGCCAATATACAAGGCTCTGGTGCGACCTCATGTGTGTGTCATTCTGCTCTCCCATGTTTGAGAAAGATTAATTCAAAGTGAAACAGGCGCAGAGAAGTGCTACTAGGATGATTGGAGGAATGGAAAACATACAGTAAGAGAGGACTTGGTTTGTTTAGCCTAACCAATGGAAGGCTGAGGGGAGATGCAATTGCTCTCTATAAATACATTGGAGGATAAATACTGGGCAGGGAAAGGAGTTATTTAAATTAAGCACCAATGTGGACACAAGAACCACTGGTTATAAACTGGCCATCGGTAAGTTTAGGTTTGAAATTAAGCAAAGGTTTCTAACCATCAGAGTTGCAGACCAATCAGTCCCATCAGCAACGGCTGCCAGTAGCAAAAATCCCCAGTGGCTGGAGACGGGACACTAGATGGGGCAGGCTCTGAGTTACCTGGGAAAGAATTCTCTGCAGTATCTGCCTAGTGGTGGGTCTTGCTCACATTCTCAGAGTCTCATTGCCATATTTGGTGTCAGAAAGGAATTTTCCCCTGAGTCACATTGGCAGAGACCACAGGGGAATTTTTCACCTTCCTTGGCAGTATGGGTCACATGTCACTTGCAGATTTAAACTAGTGTAAATGGTTAATTCTCTATAACTTGACATGTTAAAAACATGATTTTAGGATTTCAGTAACTTAGCCAGAGGTTTGGGTCTATTTTAGGAGTGGGTGGGTAAAGTTCCATGGCCTGCGATGTGCCGGCAGTCAGTCTAGATGATTGTGCTGATCCCTTCTGACCTTAAAGTCTGAGTCTATGAGAACCTGTAATGGGTCACCATGTAGCTGCCTTCGGGGAAGCGAAAGTAAAATCCCTACTGTAAAGTGGAAAAAGCCATTTATGTCAGTGTTTTTTTGTCACTGACTGTGACTAGGATTAGATCATGTGATGGTTAGAAACGCCTGAGTTCTGTATGCTCTCTGGAATCCACCTCTGCTCTACAGGCCCTAATTTTCCTATATGTAGATGCAGCCTTAAAAAGTCCTCTCTGTGGCCTGGTATCAGTTGCTTAGGCTCCGATTTATGTGTTGTGGTAGCCATGTAGTCCCAGGATATATGAGAAACAAGGTGGGTGAGGTTTTTTTGTTTGACAAACTTCTGTTGGTGAAAGAGAGAAGATTTTGAGCTTTCCTGAAGAAGACTTCTGTGGAGCTCGAAAGCTTGCCTCTTTTAGCAACAGAAGTTGATTGAATACAAGATATTACCTCAGTCCCCCTTGTCTCTCTCAGATATTGTAAAGGTATTGCTTTGCTCAATGTTGCAAGGCCTTAGTGACTTAGACAGGCAAGTCCCATTTTCAAAAGTAAATTAGGTATTTAGGCCCCAAAGTCTGATTGACTTTTAATGAGTCTTAGGTTCTTAGGAGACTAAATTACTTTTGAAAATGGGATTAAAGGCATGTCTGTATGGAGAGTTAGTGTGCAGCAAGCTGGGGTGTGAACCTACGGTGCACCAGCCTGCTGCAAACTACAGAACTTCTAGTGCACAGCAGCAGTGTGCACATGACCACTTAGTGTGTGGCAGTGTAGAGCGGAGTAGATTTACACACCAGCTTGCTGCCCACTGACTTACCATATAGCCAAGCACTTAGCCCTTTAAGTCATTTAGACCTTGAGTTATACCTAAATATCTTTAAAAATCTGTGAAATGGAAATGGTAAGATTTACCAATTCACCTACTCATTTCAGCAGTATTATGAGACTCTTTGAAGGTGAAAAGCATTTATTATTGTAAACTAACAGCATTCCTCCAATTTATTTTTTAAATTTAAAAGGTTTAAAGGAGTGAACAAGATTTTTGTCCTGTTTGGTCTATGTAGCTCAGCTGCTTCTAATACACACATCACTTTTTGTAAACAATGTCTTTGTCTATTAATTTAATAGACTACATATTTGTATTTAGTAGCTCTCAGTGTACTGCTTTGTATGTCTTAAAATCTGTCTTTAAACAACTACAACAAAATCTTATTTATTTTCTTTCATTATTCTGCTCTGCTTCCATTGATGACTCTAAACTTTTGACTCCAGACTGGCAATATGAGGGTAAGATGGCAAAATGTAACTTCCTGAACATTGCTTGTCTGTTTTTTTTGTTTGTTTGTTTCATTTTTATTCTCTTTAGAACGTTGTTAAAATTCTGTTCACTCTCTTTAATTAGATCCTTTTGTTGCAACTAAATTACAATCATATTTGTTTCTGTTATGAATCTTTAATTACAATTTATCCCTTTTAATCATTCCTTCGTGTTCTTTAGGTTAATTTCCATTACATTATTTCTGTCCTAAAGGACTTCTGCTTCACAGTGATCCCTACTGATATATTTAGAGAAACATGAATATAGGTTTATGGTATAGCAAGTGAATTGTATTGTGTTGTGATGTGGCAAAGACTTGGTGTGTGTATTCATGACATTGAAAGTAAAAGTATCATAACAAATAGAAACTAGTATAACAGTTCATAATGAGAGCAGGTTGTGAAATTTTCATTTTCATGATGGGCCAGATCCTGAGGTCCTAATTCAGTACTTTCTCAGGAAAATTCCCCTTTACTTCAATTAGAGTTTGGAAAAAGGTTAAATAAAAGCCTTGAGTTTGGGCTCTTTATACCAGTAATTAGCTAATAATTATCTTGGCCTTATCTTGCTTCTATGATCACTATGTCAGCTTGATTGTTTTATAGAATGCAATATACAGAATCTACTGTGGAATTAGAAATAACTTCTGTTTTCATGTTTATAGACTGCAAGCTGGCAAGGGCAGGTCCTCCAGCCACAATAGTTCCTATTGATGAAGAAAGCCGAAATGGTGAGTGTGCTGCTTTTTTCTAAAAGATAATTTTGCTATTATCTGCTTTACTATCCAATCTATAGTGATCACTGTTAAGAAATTAACATTAGTGGAATATGCTCACTTTGCAATTGTAAGCAGGGGGTATGGTCCTGCTGTTGTGGGGAACTGTCCTGGCTTCTGCACTACAGACACTCCCCAACTTACGGAAATCTGAGTTACTCAAATCTGCGCTTATGGAAAAAAGCTCCATAAGCTAAAAATAGGAGTGATGGATTTTTTGGGTTTTTTTATGCGTAATAGTCAGAGATACGTCTACGACTTGTGCAAATTCTGAGTTATGCTAGGTGTTCCAGAATGGAATGCTTGCGCAAGTCGAGGAGTATCTGTATCTCTGGTGAAATGGGTTAGCGGAAGGATCTGAGTCCTCACTCTAACTTCCTTTACTCAGAGGCCCAGGATTCCTGGGGGCCTCAGCCTCCAGTCGTGCTGTGGTCATCTGGGACAGGAATTAGGGTGTCCCCACTGCGAGGTACTTTCTCTGCACTGGACACTTCCCTGATCCACCGATCGTTACAAACAATTTAAAGCAAATACAGTTTATTTAATCAGCAATTTGTTTTAAAAGGAATAAGAAGAAATGGGAAAGATTTAAAGAAACACCTCACCCCGCTCTGTGGCAGGGAACATCACAAACAGTGTCTCTGGAATGTAAGAGCAGTTCACAGTCTGTTCCTTGTCAATCCCAGGCCTCCTTCTCAGGCCCTGGCTGTGCTGCAGGGATCCTGTGGGTTGGACACTTGCTCTGGTGGTGGCCACACACTCTCAGGCTCTAGGTGGCAGGATGCTTCTTCCTAGCATCACCCCTGCCCTGTCGGGGTTTGATCCCCGTCCAAGTCTGGCCTTCAGAACCTCTTGGCTGAGGTGTCTCCCTGTACTGAGCCCACTGCCCAGAGTCCCCCTCGCTCTCTCCAGCTGCTCACTGCACCTGGCTCCAGACTGCTCCTGCTTCCTGGGCTGCTTTTCTGGCCCCTCTGGCTCTGGTTGCTGCAGCTCTGCTCCTAGGGCAGGTCTGCTCTCTCTGGGCTGTGCTCTGGCTTTAGGGTTGCACTCTGATCCCAGCACAGGGTCTGCTCTCTCTGGGCTGCTTTTCTGGCCCCTCTGGATCTAGCACAGCTCTGCTCCCCAGCTCAGCTTGGGCCCCTGCTCTCTCCTTATCTCAGTCCCACTGTGCCTGACTCAGGCAATTCTAGCTCACAGAGTACGGGACTGTCCTGGCCTCCTGACACCTTGATTAGTCTGCCCCTGTCAATCAGACTAATCAAGGAGCATTTGCCTCTCCCCATTGCCCCTGGGCACTGTCAGTCTCAGGATCCTGATTTCTCATTGACTCTTCCCCTTTATTTGAGTACTAGGAGCTAGGAATCAAAACGCCCTCACTGGAGGTTAGTAAGGGAGCAACAGTCCCTTTCCACAATGATGACCGCAATATAGTAATAGGGTTAAAATTGCTAGGTTCCGGGAATATCATGAATAATGTTTTCTGTGTGCAGTTTTAAAACATCAGAATAAAAGTAATCAAAAATTCCTATTTATTCCATTATTTCCTTAAATTATATATCTTGGTAACTTGTTTCTTGATGCAATGTGTTTGTATTAAAAAGGGTATCTGTACTATAATCATTTAGGACAGAGTAAGTATGCCTGCTCAGTTGCTAATATCCAAATAATGTACTGAGTAGCTGAGTTTTATTTTTTTCATGAGGAAAAAATACTGGTCAGTCCATCCCACGTATACAATACTAACATATATACATAAGTTATGTTTTGTATCAGTGTGTTTTTATTTTTGCTAATCTACACATATTGGCTAGTCTGTTCCATGTCGGTTAGTCAAATTTACAAATAAATAACCCGCCGGTTTGTTCTGCTAGATTAAAGAGTTAAATGTAGCAATCCTAAAAGCCCCGCATCTTCAATTTATAGTGTTAGCACTGGTTGTTTTCATTATCAAAATAAATGAGAGAATGCTTGATATAATATGTAGTATAACAGTTCAAAATTCTTTTCAGTTATCATCAACTTCTTTCCCTCAAGCAAAATAAACCAACCCTTTTATTGGCAATACAAAAACAGTAAGTGGGTCTGTGTGAAAGGGTGCTAGCAGGAGAACTGCTTAGCAAACCTTCTGTCACCCCAGCTACAGTTAAGAAAGGTAAATTGGAGCTAGGGAGGCCACCTGGCCCTGACTGGCAAAGCAGGAAGAGCTGCTGCCTTTTCAGGCTGGGGCTGGATAAAAGCCTCAGAGGAAGGAAGGAGGAGGGGAGGAGCTGGACAAGAAAGCATCTGGAAAGGAGGGGGAGCTAGGAGGAGGGGAAGCTGCTCTGAGGGAGAGCAGGGAGGAAAAGCTTGCCCTTCTCTTCTGCTGGAGCTGTATATAGATTGTGCTGTAAAGATGGTTGGCGCACCTCTTGCAAAATAAAGTACAGGTGAGCACTGCAAACAAGGTCTCCAAATGACTTCCTGGGACAAGTTGGGGGCAGGAGCCAGGAGGACCCTGCAGCAACCCCATTACAGTCTACAACTGGATTGGTCTCATTGTGCTCGCTATTCCTTTTTATTCTCTAGTATGGTAATTATTTGGGTTACACTTGTATAGGTCAGTTTTAAAAAAAACTTTGAAATATAATGTGATGCAACAATTAGTATTTTTTTAAAACTGCAGTAAGCAAAGAGGAATTATAATGAGAGGTAAAATCTTCAAAATGCTTAAGTGACTTATGGAACTTAGGTTCCTTGGGCCCTTGGCAATTTTATCTCAGCTCGGAGTTGTATGCATTTTTCTAAACATTTTTGCCAAAATTTTCAAAAGTGAATGGATATTTTGATTGCTTCAGCTTCTGACTGATCAGCCTGAGACACCATACTGTGGCTTGATTTTCAGAGTGTTGAGCACCCAAAATGACTAGCCAGTCATGAAAATCTTGGCTCTAGTCTAGAGCACATTGAGCTGTGTCTAAAAATAGAACTGAATGGCATTTGAAAACTATTGAAGCCCTTTTCTCCCTTTAACAATTGTAATGAATGTTATGGATAATTCTGTGGTAGTTAGGGAAGGAATTCTGTTGTGCTGCCTGTGCAATTTGATAGGAGTAATAGCATTGTTGTCTTCTGAGATGTCCACTCCTGAATTCAGTGGAAGAGTGATTTCTAAAGATTGCTTTGTTTTCCTCATCCATGTTGTTTGTTATATTACCTTATGCTTCCATCAGAACCAGTGGTGCTGCTTGCCAATGCTCATGAAATTTTGTAAAAGAAAAAAAGTCTTTCACTTTATTGTTCAAAATCCCTCCTGTCTGGGCCATCAGATTATTCAACTGTTGACTATTTAATATCTGTATTGAATTTATGCCATAGAACATAACAGTTAGAAATGCATGCTTGAGTAGTAAGTAATAAGAGTTATACTAGGTATGCACAGTGTCCATCACTTGTGGTATCGAGGAAGTTGTTGCTTTCAGCTTTTGGTTTAGCAGATTTGATAGTTAAAGAGTTGTGGATAGTCGAGAACAGTATGTGATTTATATTTCTTGGTGTATATGAGAAGAATGTAGTGCAATACAATGCAATACAAAACCAAGGGTTCTTCCTATTGGAACACCTTTGTTCCTCCTTGCTTGCCTGCCTGAAAACTGTTTCTGCGAGCTCACAGCATCAGAGTGAAGTACTGTTTAGAATGGTAGAAGCTTATGTTTCTCCTGGACTGTACAAATTCTTCTGCTGGTACAGCTGATGGTTTAATGTCCTTTTGCACTGAGAAAATGAAGATCTATTACTGTTAATGTTCTATGGATTCATATTGTTTCCATATCCCCTACTGCTAATATTTCTATTCTATATAATGTGAAATGTTGTTAAAGGCTCCAGGAGAATGGATTTTAACAGTTGGTTATTTTTCCCTCTCCATATGTTAACTTTCTTGTGGTCATGTCCAATGAAGCTCTGGAAGACTGGTCTGAGGAAAATTGCAGTATCTACATATATAGTAGGGGCAACAGCTGCAATTCTAGCAGAAATTTCTGAGAGTGAAGCCTGGAGACTCAAAGAAGTTATATTTTTGCCTTTTTTCCTTGCAGTTTTGAATACCAGCAAAAATAACTAATACAATATTAGTATTTTTTTCAGTAGATAGCATTATCATATTTCCATCATTCAAAACAACACTGTACATTGAATTATTTGCTTTTTATTTGATGGTATTTATGCAAAATTAACTGAATTTAATTAACTGAATTATATCTCTTTTATTTATATATAATATAAATTTATAACATATAAAAATAATTTATATAATTTATATATAATATATATATATGAATTATATAATTTAATATTATAATTAAAGAATTATATCTTTTATATATCTTTATATTCTTATGTAGGCAGAAGATTGTATACATCTATATTTCAGTTTCAGTCTTCTCTTACACCTAAGAATACTTAAATATTCCAAAGCACATAGTACCTCTTTTTTAGATTGTTTATTCCTTTTACTTATACTAAAAAGCAATAAGTTGATATAAAAGGAGAAAAACCAATTGTATCAATCTGTAGAGAAAGAAGCAGTGTTTATTGTATTATCCTCAAGTTAATTCATGGGCTGAAGAGCTCTATTAAGATTCAACTGTTAACTTATGTAGGTGAAATGTGTATATTGGTTATCAAGCATACTAGATTGCAAATAAGGAACAGTAAAAGCTGTCATGATTTATCCCCCTTTTTTATTTGAATGAAATCAGAGCTCAATTAAATATCTAAGGGATGGTGATTTAAAATTAAAAGTGCAATAAGCAGAATAAGTGCATTCAGATAACAGATATATTTATTTAAAATACTGAAAGAGCAGCACAAAAGTCTAAGGATGCCCTAATTACATTTTACAGTAAGTTTATATCTGGACTTTTTCACTGCTTGATACAGTGTTTATCATTAACTTGGGTAGAATTTAAATACAGTGGAACCCCGCAATTCCACGATGGTCGGGGTCCAAAAATATTGACTGCGGCAAATGTGACATCTCCCATCAGCATTTTGCTGATCCCTGGGTGTCAAAGACAGCAGAATAAAGTGGATATACTTATTCCTCTTATCCCTACACAGGAATTAAAGACCAGAGCCACAAAAACTCTGGCTATAATGTTTGTGGCCATACATTACGCACACCCCTCGTTCCCAGCATACGCACAGACAGGCACAGATGTCACTGGATTCAGTGGAATTGTTACCATTGGCAGGTAAGGTGTAGAAGAAATTGGAATCATGGCAAGTGATACGCATTCCTGTGTGCTATGGAGCTCTGTTTTGTGAGGACTCCATGGGAGCATGGGATCTCCCAAGAGGTTTACAGGAGGAATGGACATATATGAGCAGGGAACGAGCAGGGGTCAGGGCTGATGGATCTGTTAGCTGCGCTGCTGTATCATTAATGCAGTGGCTCCAGTACCACCTGGAGGCTTTGGGAAGTTGCCTACCCTGCCATCCCTGCTGTAGAGATCACTAGGAGAAACAGTTTGGCAACCAGCCGTGCCCGTGGGGAATGATTTGCTTAGTAATATTTTATTTATGTTAACAGCAAAAATTAATTTCATTTTAAGCTGTATATAAAAGTAAATTAAAAATACATAGTGGCAAAATGTCATGAAAATAGTACAAACAACAACAAAACCATGAAAAGCCTTATGAAGGAATCAAGCATAAAAGAAAATTGAAGGCTGAGGGTCAGTTGGAACTGTACTCTTGTGGCAGTAGGAAAACTTTTTTTAAAAAAAAAAGAATGCAGTTTGTAGTGCCACACAGAGGTTTATTAGAAGAATATTTTAGTTTTCATTAGAACACATGTAGAATTGAGAAAGAAATCTGATAAATTTTGATATATGAATCTGCAGTACAATGTATCTGTAGCAAGAGTCATTTTGTTCAGTCAGCAGGCCTAGTAGTTGGGGCCCATTACTCCAGTCCTTTCAGTTCAGTGTGATCTGAACTTCTTGGGTGGGGTTCAGATCTGTCAGCTTCCTTGCTGGTAATACCTCATCCTACTCAGCCAACTCAGGGCTAAGCAAAGGGGACTCTGGGATGGGTAGAGGGAGCTGAGCTCTTCTGCTATACCTGGCCCAGAGAGCATGATAGCATGTCCCGCCTCCTGCTCAATTTCTGCTGATCCGTTTTTTACCATACCTGCTCCCTCAGCTTCTGGCTTGGTAGTTGTTGAGTTGCAGTCCTTTTCTTCAAACTGCAAAGTCTTGGGGCTGATGGAGGTGACCCTTTGGTGCCCTTGTATATGGCCCTTCCTACCTCTTGAGTAATGTCTAAAAGGTTTGTGTGTGTTTGGGAGGGAAGAACCACAATTGGACTTCTTCAGTAAGAGCTTCTTCTATTATTTTCGAAAGTTCTCTTCAGGAAATGGCTTCTCTCCTCCCTTTTCCCACCTTACCTGGGTTGTTGAAGCTCTCTCTGTATTGGTCCTTTCCCCAGGCATCTTCAAGAGTGCCTTCGAGGTGGAACTTTCCTGGTCGAGTATTGCTCCAGACCTTCCCATGTCCTGTGTGATAGTGTGGGTTGTGTACACCACATCACAGTATTGAATACCTTTTTAGTACCCCTATGCATTTAGTAGGGTAACAATTCTTACTTGCCATTTGAATCTAAAATTGACATTGTTCAGTAGTTTAGGATACTATGGAAACTGCAAATGTGATATTCAATCTTTGATAATGGCAAGCATTCGGATTATATGCAGTTTCTAAGATGCAGAGTTGTACAATATACATTTCCAACGGCAAATACATACTGTTTATTTCATATTATTTTACCAAGGAAAATCCATGCTCTTATAAGTGCATTGTATTTATGGTGTGCATTCTTTTAAGGTAAATTTAATGCCTGATTTTTTTCTTGTATTGCTTATTTGTTTTTAAAATGTTTTTAGTTTGTGAAATGCCAAGTTTTTAAAAAAACAAAAAACAAACCTTTATAAGCACAGTACTGGTTTGTAAACTATATTTCCACATTTATGTAAACATCATAGGGCTGATTGTACTTCTGACACTCTAGTAAAACTGATGTAATACTACTGAAGTCACATGAACTGCACTGGTGACTTGTGTCACCATAAAATCTGGTGTGAGAATGCAGTACTTGCAACCTCAAAGATATGTGTAGGCAGGAGCTTTCCCTGTCTGGGAAGAAGGGGGTCATGGATCCTTTAAAGATTTTCCTCCCGCAAAAGTTGGGAGGAGTGGACATGACTTGAGCTGGGGGCTGGCTGGAAGGGCTCAGGTGATTCATGGTTCCCAGCAGATGGAGGGAGGATATATATATCCTGTCTTGCCTGATGGAGCCCTCTCTCAGTCCTGGATCAGCAGCTTTTACCCTCCCACTCCTGGTATTAGTGTTGGACCAAGTTGTTTTGGTCTGCTCAGGGACCAGTCACTTTGGGACTGGGAAGGAATCTTTCTCTCTTCCAGGTTAGTTAAGACAGAGTGGTTGGTATTTTTAAAAAAAAATCCTTTCCCACAGCAGCTCCAAGACCTTACTGGGTAGGTCAGCAAATTGTCACAACTTATCACGTATCAGGTTTCCAGTGCTGGTACTCTTTCTGTAAAGGGTTCAATTTCTTGACATACTGACGCTGGAAATGGAGTTAAGGGAAGACATCCTTTAAAGAAGCTGTGGAAGAGGGTCGGGGTTCCTAACTCTTGATACAGTAAGGAGCCAGCTACCTTTTCCTAGCTCTATAACTCTCATCTCAGAGGCGTGTAGTGAGGTTCAGCAATAGGCTGAGATGAAGTGTGGATGGATGGGGTCTTAGAGGATGGTGAGTGGTAAAGGCCAGAAAAAGAAATGAACTTTTTAGGAGGAACTTGGAAGCAAGGAGGCATGGCACACTGAATCAGGGAGAGAATTCTAGGTAGAGGCTTGCAAGGAAAAAGACACAAATGCAAGTGACGGAAGGCAAGAGCAGGGTAAGGTGTGAAGCACTGGGCAAACATACAAAGGACCAGTCCTGGAATGAATGAATCCTGGAATCCCAGAGAGCAGAAATTCTCAGAGAATGAGGAGGTTCATCATGCTAAAAGCAGTGAAGAGATCAAACGAAAAAAGGATATGGAGAGGAGAGGTGGCTCTTGTACAGTAGTCCAAGCTCTCTTTTCTGCATGCTTTCAGTTCCCTCTTAGTATATTTTCCCTTGAACTTGTATGGAAGATCTCTCATGAGAAGGCTCGTCTACTACTACTACCTCTAGAATGGAAATATTTCATCCTGCAACTGTTTCTCCTTCTCCTCTTCATAAGTTAGAAAGTCATTCTTTCCCAGGCATTTAGGTCTGTAGCATCTAGCCATTATTTCATATAATAAAACATACAACAATTGTCTTAGGTGATTAGGTGCCAGGCTTTTTTTTACAATTGTTTACAACTTCCTGTGTGTGCCTTCTAGAGAAATCTGGCTGTTTGAATGTGTGTCTCAAATGAGCAGAAATCTAACTCACAGAACTGCCTTTTTAATGGCACATAGACCACGCAGGTCATATTACCCTCCCACATTGAGAGTGCATATATGAGTTATTGAATCTTACATTGGTATTTAGAAGAGTGCTTGGTCCAGGACAAAACTGTGGAGAGTAGAAAACAAGACATGCCATATGAAGTCTCTTATCCTCTTATCTGCTCTGCAATTCTGCATAATGGAAGACTGTAGTTTTCAGGGCATTCTATGTTGCACCCCTGCTTCAGGACCAGTGTTCACAGCGTTTTGTGATTTGTATGACTTTAAGGGTTGTGGATGCACTTTACTTATGTTTTATTTGAGCAACAAAAAGGAAAAGGAAGGGAAGTAATTTTACAGGTAGTTAAATGTAAAGCCTTCTTCAGAATCCTGAGGTCATGGACAGTTGTTGTTGAAGTTACTTGGGTGTATTTATTGTAATCCTCAATAGGCTTTGAGCAACAATGATATTTGATAGAGTAACATACTCAAACTACACAGGGTAATTTTATATCTATCTATCTATCTATCTATCTATCTATCTATCTATCTATCTATCTATCTATCTATCTATCTATCTAACAAGTTGTATAATGTAGCTTTTCAGAGTCCCACTAATGATGTTGAGAATGCAAACCTTTAAAATATACTAAGAGGGAACTGAAATTGAAAATAGGGATTTGTGTGCCCTAACAACTCAGTAAAACATGCATATATACATTTAACTTTCACACAGTGCACAAACTTTTCAACTCGAAGTAGTTAACTAATTAGGAACACTTACAAGTAGCAAAACACGTTTTATTTAATCATGCTGAATGTTGCTTCTTCAGTGGAGGAAGTAACATACTGTACAACATTGGATCATTTCCAGATCAGATGATGTCTGAAAAACAGCAAAACTGTTCCAAATCACTGATATTCAAATAAAAATATGTATTCCTTGGTTTCACTTTAAGCCACATTAGTACCTATTGGTCTATTAAATATCTGGTAAATGATTGGCCTATATATTATTCATTTCATAATTGCTCACTAGTAGGTGGTATCTTTATATAGTGTAATTGAATTGCAGCTCTAATGACTAATCCCATTAACCTGTAAGATTGGTTTTAAAATACAGTGCTATAAGACAATGCAATCATTTGATAATAGCTGACTGTTTTCTTTTTAAAAGAACTGTGAATGTTTGGTGCATAATGTATATTTAACTCTGACACTAACTTCATGGTTAACATGATTTGCTTAGATTGTTGCTCAATATCTTTATTCACTGACAAGTTTAGTTATTCAGTCCTTTATTTTCTACTTTGAAGTAGCTTGTCAAATAAACCTTAGAAATGATCCTAAAAAAGACACTTATGCAATATTTTTCAGGCTTTTTTTCTCCAGTAAAGAATTGCTCATGTGAAAAATAAGACTTCAAAGTCTCACTGGCAATAGACAGACACACATAAATAAGCAAAATGTTAAAACATAACAAGAATTGTTCAATTTTAATGCAACACTGGGGAAGTGTGTCAACAATCCTGGAAACTGTTGGCGTTAGATTTTAAATTGGTGAATGGGCTTCTCTAAACAAAAAAAACCAAACCCAAACCTAATGCTGCTGTCAATATTACTAACAACACCATTAATGACAGGAAATTTAGTCTTTAGGAGACCTACTCCTTTTTATAGTTCAGTCAATCTATTAATAACCATATTTTTAGATGTATGTGTAAGATGTTACTGCTCAGCTTGTGAGACTATTTATATCTTAAGAAGCAGCAATGCATATACTGAAAGTTACCACCAAATTTCAGTTGGAGAATACTTTTTTAAAAGATATTTTTCAACGAGTTTAAACTTTCTGGAAAAATCTCTTTGAAGTTGTCCTGCATAGGATTGACTACATTATTAGCATATTTGAAAAAAGTAGCCTGCTTGGGTTACTTTAGTATAATTGAAGCACCCACAGTTTGTTGTGGTTTGAATGTACTTAGTGGGCATATCAAAGATTTGCCTACATTTTAATCTTTCAGCAGTGAAATGCAAGTAAGTATCTATTAATAATGAAGTAACTAAAAAGAGAGGTCTGTAGGGTCTTGATTCATTAGGATCAATTTAATTACATTATCAAAATATATACAAGAGAGAGGCATGACCAAATTGCCTGAATGCAAGCACGAAATTCATGTGTTCTCTGCCTGTTTCTTAAAAGCACTCCTCTGTAGTTTTGATTCAGTAACTTATTCTCTCTGTTTATCCATCTGTAAAATAAGGATAATGCTGGTGGATTCAACTAGCATTGAATTACTGTGGTTCCCTTTTCCCTAAGCACTGGACTTTCCAGTCCCATCCTATCTCTGCATCCCTCTTACCTTCCCACTCTCCCACCATGCTCGAGGAAATTTTCAGTAAATTTTACTGAGATGTGTGCAGAAAAATTAAGTAAGTGTGGAAGGGCAGGTCTACGCTAGCTGTGGGGGATCCACCAAAGATACAAAACTTCAGCTACATGAATGGTGTAGCTGAAGTTGGCGCATCTTAGGTTGACTTACCTGGCATATCCTCATGGTGGCAGTGAGCTCCCCCATCGACTCTGCTAACAGTCGGCGAGCTGGAATACCGGAGTCAACGCGGAGCGCCTTTGGGGATTGATTTCTCGTCAGTATCTGCTGATCTGGCGGGTAGTAAAGACCAAGCTGGTCTTTGCAAGGTCAAGGCCTTAATGTGGAACTACCAGAAATATACTCTCTAGCTTGTTTTGGAGTGGGTTTTTTCCCCTAGACATTAAAGTAGCAAAACAATATGACAAAGGAAGTGTGCTGCATTCTAGGTTGTCTTCATCCACATACAATTTAAATTTATTATTTATTTTGTATTTATTTTGACAGTGCCTAGAATATACCAGGAACCATGTGAAAGGACCTGATCTGAGATGAAATCCAGACTAAAAAAAAAAAAATTCTGATAAATTTAATAAAGCAATTTTTAGATACTCATCTGAATTGACTTGCCAGTAATCTTAAGCTTCTGCCATCAGTATAAAAAATGAGGGAAAATTTTGTAAGTTCAGCTTTTGAGCTCCGAGAAGCAATAGAAAATGCATTTTTTTCATATTTCTACATGTTCTTTGGGTTTTATAAAGCATTTTCTCTTTAGTGGCTGCATGTTTAGTGAACTTCGTTTTCACGGCATTAAAGTTTGAGAATTCTCAATAAAACATACTGATTTGTGGTAAATTACAGCTCACAATACAAAATTTTATCTGAACCCATTGGACTTTTATGATTAATAGAGCTAATGAATGGATAATTTGTGAGAATACTGTGCTCATGTCTTATGAATGTCTTCAGTTAAAACTTGTACTGTTTCTAATCAAAAGGATGTCTTTCAAAACTAACTTGATGCAAGTGTATCCCCTGTTGGTGTTGGTGAGGAGGGCATTTACAGGTTTCCTTAAGTGCCAAGAGTCAAAGGATATGAGATGTTACAGCCCCCAACGACAGAACTTTGGCTCTGGCGGTCCAGTGTGTAAGCCAAGATATCAGCCTTCACCTAAGCACTGATAATAGTCATTAACCTCTGCACACTCCAAGTATGTGATACCAGCATCAATTAAAAGGGGAGACTTGTAAATGCAAATAGATCAGAGTTATATACATTTTCTTAGTCTCTTAGAAGAACAGGTTTTTTTTTACCTTTGGGGACTATAGATGGTGGTTTTGGTTATATGATCAACCTGTTAATTTGGAATTCAGTTCTTGACCAATATCCCATGTACTAGAGCCTTTCCATGATGCTGTGCTTCATTCCTTAAATACCACATGTTTTAAAATGAAATAATTAAAAGAAATATAGGAAGGGAAAATGGTTCATAATCAAATCCCAGACAAGAAGTTTAACTGGTATTAAGGCTGTAAAATATATCTCAGTAATATAAATACTAAGAAGGAAATTTAAGAGAACAGTGGAATTCTGTGGTTCAGAACACAATTTTTTCTGTCTTTCAAATGTGTTAAGCTCTAGTAGAATATTTATTTAAAATATAGAAAGCATGTAAATGTAGAGGAAAAAATATCCCAATCTGCCTTCACTCTGAGACCTTTAATCACCATTGTGTGCACTTTCTACATAAATGTTTCAAAATACTGTCAGTAACAGTAAAAGCCTGTTAGCACATATGGTTCTGCCCACCTACTGAAGCAGGCAACTTGCTGCCCCACATTGACATAACTGAGGTGGCAATGGCTCTGAAGATAAAGGTTCTAGGGTTTTGGGCAGAAGGGTCGTGGAGAAGAAACTGAAGCGACAACTAAGTATGTGGAGCAGGTTTGAACTGATCTCTCTTTTACTTTATTGGTGGTGTTATTAACAAAGCCATGCCCTAGTAAAGGGTTGAGAGTGTGGTGATTGTGGTTTTTTGTTTCTTTGTTTGACACTATGAATACTGTTCAAACTTTGTATTAGATGTAGTTGGGAAAGGCACCTGCTTTGAGCCCAATATAATTGTCCTTGGGATCTGTGACAGGGCATCTGCTACATACTGGCAGAGAACGAGGGGTTAAAAGCAGCCCTGTGAAGGCTGCCAATCACAGGTCTTATAGGAACAGCCAATCAAGGCCAAGCTGGCCCATATAAGAGGCTGCAGAAAAGAATGGACAGTCACTCCCTGGAGCTGAAGAAGGGAAGAGGTCTGGCTGCCTTGCAGATGGAGGACAGCTAACAGAGCAGTGCTGCAGGCAGAGACCCAGAGAGCTAAAGGCTGCTCCTGACAGGCTGCAGGGATCTGCAGACTGAGCCTCCAAAGCAAGGGCAAAGAGGGTGCTGGAGCCATGTGGAAAGTGGCTAGACTGTGGACAACACTTTGCCACTGAAGGAAGTGACCAGACAGTAAGCTGCAGTTTTCCACTGAAAGAAGTGGCTGGACAGTAGACTGCAGACCCTTCTGGAATGGGAGGAACGTAGTGTGGCACAGCCGGCAGGCAGTGTCAGTAAAGAGGATGCCATGGTCCTGGGAATGATGTGGGTCCAGAAACAGAGGTGACAGTGGGCGAGATACTAATTCCTCAGACTAATTCCTCAGACAGCCAGCAGGAGGCACTGTAGTGGTGAGTCACACCCTGTCAGAGAGTCCAAGACCTCTTGGGCTCAGAGCACTCCTGGAGATAAGATAAAACACTCTGATGGTCTTTTATAGTATTTTGCTCAAGCAGCAGTATTTTATATATACTGACTTTCACACTACATGAAACTTACTCACAAATGACTTATTCTGATATCGCCAGAATACTAAATATATATTAGGGATATCCTTATAGTGGCACGAGATGCAAACATAGCTAATTTGGGGGTGGAGGGATTCTGCCCTTATTTACAACTGGTGTAATTTGCAAGTAACAACATATAAAGTGTGGTGGAATTATTCCAGATTTACACTGGCATAAATAAAAGCAGAATCTGGCTGTTGAATAATACCTTCATAAACAAAAAGATGCAGACCTTATGTACATACTGTAGTTGTACCCCCACACACCTCAATTAATAAACATTTTCTTTTTTCTGCCTTCCCTTTATCTTGTTACTTTTTTCATGTTTCTCTTTCTCATTTTATGCTGTCATAGTGGTGTTGCATGCTAATTAAATAATAATTGGCCTTCATAAATCAAATTGCTCCACACTCTTCTCACACAGAGTTTGCCTTGTTATAGCTCCATTTATTTTATTGGCATTATTCCACATTTATATTGATAAGGTGAGAGCAGGGTCAGGCCTCTGATTTCCAAACTGCACTTCTGGGCATATTTCAGTACCTGTGCATCTCTTGCTGTCCTTTCAATGGTGTTACTTTAGTTACTTAGTTATTTTAATCATTCATGCTGGTGAAAGGTGCCAGGGAAAGGGCATGAAGTTAAGTCAGGTGTGTGTTCTTCTGTTTCCCACCAAAGGAGTGTGTACCCTCTATCAGAGAATTGTGGACCAAGGGATATGCAGTAATCACAGCACTGGCTTCCTTCTAAGTGGCAATGGCCCAGTCAAAGATGAGACCCAGCCCATATCAGTGGCCATTCTGGATACCATGGGATGTCTGTCCTCCCGCTAGAACTTTCCTCTATTCCATCTTATTTGGTTTCTCCAGGAGTGCAACAAGGACATTGGTATCACAGACAACAATTTCCAGGATCTGTGCCAAGCAGCCTTCTCTACCACAAGATATACAGGAGCCACTAACTTGCTATCCTGTTGCACACTCTTCCCCATGACCAGACAAGGTTATAGAGGTGACAAGCAACTTTCCATTGCCAGAGGACCACGGGGGATCATCAAGACCTTGTGAGAAGGGTGGCCTCCATTCTTGACATTCAGGTGAAGGAGGTCCATGAGAGCTCTCACAAGTAGTGGACATTTTGATGTCAGTGGGCCCTTCTAAAACAGAGTGGGTCAGGATGACTCCTACCCCCACAGTGGTATATGTAAGAGGAGTGAGCACACAGAAAGGGTCAAAGGCAGTTGGTGTAACATAGACCAGCCTTTAGGCTTCTGCAAGGTGCTGGACTGGTGCAAAGCAGCTTAAAGACACTTTTGCACAAACCTTGACACCCTGTGCTCTGTTCTTTGCTCATTGCCTGCAGCAGTGGGTTGGAATATTCATCATCATAATCATTTTCTTGCAAGACATAGATAGTGAAAATCAGTGTTAAATGTCCATTACGCTTCCTCCAAAATAAACATCATAAAACCAAACAAATGGAAATATTGTTGGAGTACAACATGTATTTTAAATAACCAAAAAAAAACCTGAAAGAGAATGGTACTGTTTTCAGTGTCAGTGAGTAACCTTTTGAGCCAAATATATGTGAGGCACTGTTAATGATCAGTTTAGTTTCAGAGGAATTTTACCATGGTGCAGAGGCCCACCTTAGACGTGCTAGACAAAGGGTAAATAAAAAGTCCTGTACATTAAAACTATCTTCTACCCCCAGCTTTTCAAAGATGAGGTACAGGAGACTTTGTGTAGCTTGTTTTTCTTTTCAATAATTTCTTCTTTTTTCTACTGTTCACACAAACAATTAACCCTTACTTTCCCTCTGTCTCTACCCCATATATGATACTACTTGATAGATAGATAAATATACACACCAAACTGGAAAAAGACTTATATAATGTAAACTTCAGCAACATTACATCACTTTTTAATTTACGGCATGTAAAAATCTATAGGATGAAGAGTATGAAATTAGAAGAGAGCACCAGATGACCAGTATAGACTTTGTTCTATGAATGCCCATTTATTTATTTATTTTTATCTTGAAGTTTACATCTGTAGGGCTTTGGCATCAATAATTTTAATTGAAACTTCACAAATTTAGCTGATGTTAAATGCTCTTCTTCAATCATAGATTTAAATCACAATGTGTTTTTGACTAAAGGCAAATGTATGAAGATGGAAGAAAATGTTTTTCTTTTCCATTTTTAATCATGAACCGACATTACCCAATTACTACTAATTGTATCTCAAGATCATGTTGAAAGGGTCTGAGAAGCTACATTGCTCATGTTGACTGACTAGCTGAACTTCTAACAATGCCTGCCCTGTGTTCCCTGCATAGACGTTTACATGGGGTGTGCCCAGGCACACCCTAATTCAGGGGTGAGAAAAATACAGCCCATGAGCTCCGGCTGGGGGACTGGGACCAGTGGCCCCATTCTCCTGGCTCAGGAAGCCACGGGCCCCGTACTCCCTGGCTGGAGTGCCTGGTGAGCGTAGCAAACTGCCAGCCCCTCCCCCGCCTTCCTCCCTCCCTTGGAAACATGTCACTGTGCGCGCAGCGCTCTAGGGGATGGGGTTGCCCACTCCTGTGGGGCAGCATGTCTGGTTCCGCTCGGAGCCAAACATGCTGCTAGGAGCCTCATGGTAAGGGTTCTGGGGCCGGGGGGTTGGATAAAGGGTGGGTGCAGTCAGGGGACAGAGAGCAGGGTGGATTGGATAGGGAGTGGGATAGTGGTGGGGGGGTGGTTAGGGGCAGGGGGTCTCTGGAGGTGGCAGTCAGGGAGTGGAGGGTGGGGGTTATATGAGGCGTGGGAGTACTGGGCTCTGTCGGGGGTGAGGGGGTGGACAGGGGTCAGAGGGCAAGGAGGGTCCTGGAGGGACAGTTGGTGTGCGGGGTCTCTGGAGAGGGCAATCGGGGGACAAGAACAGGGAGGCTTAGCTAGGGGGTGGAGTCCTGGGGGGCAGTTAGGGGCAGGGGTCCCAGGAGGGAGGAGTCAGTGGACAAGGAGCAGGAGGGAGTTGGAGGTTCTGAGGGGGGCAGTCAGGGGGTGGGAAGTAGGAGGGAATGGATGGGGGAGGGGCTAGGATAGGGCTCCCTGGATGCACACCCTAATGAAATGGGCTGCGCATGCCTATGTTTCCCTGTTTACACCATTTGGAGCAGATTCCCAATTCAGTTATGCTGGTGTAAATTCAGAATAAGTCCACTCAAGAAAATGGAACTACATCAGATTTATGCTATTGCATTTGTGAATCCAGCCCATTGGTTTTCTTCTATGTTTTTGTTCAAATACATACCTTTTGTAGAAAGAGAGCGGTTGATTTCTTAACAAAATCATTCTAAAGACGTTTGATTCCAGATGTGTTTATGGTTTAGCATCAAAAGCATAAGCAGATCCAGCTGAAGTTGGCTGAAAGTTGAAGTTTGAAACATTAAAATTAGCACCTTGTTTCCAGTTTAAAACAGTGAAGGTAATTAACTACTGGAACAATTTACCAGTGGGTGTAGTAGATCATCATTAAAAAGACTAAGATTTCAGAAAGTTATTTGTACTTTTGGCTATCTCCATTCTTGGGTACCCAACTTGAGACACCACAACAGTGCATGGCTTCTAGAGAGCTTCTGCTCACAACTTCTTAAAATGAAGATGTTCAAGGTGCCTCAAGTTGGGCACCCAAAAATTGAGGCACCTAAAATCACTATTTATGAAAATCTTGATTTAGGTTTTAGCAAGATTACCTTTTAGAAAAACATTCAAACTCCAGTTCAACCATGAAGGCTTTGCGAAGGAATTGCTACATTAATTCTATAGACTGTGTTACGCAAGATTTCAGATTAGATGACCATAGTAGTCCCTTTTGGCCTTAAAGCCTTCATTTAAAAGGCTTCATTTAAATTAAAAAGACTTCCTTTAACCAGACAAAACACGGGGGTGTGTGTGTGCTTTTTTTTTTTTTCTGAACACTGTACGGCGGTGGTGGGCAATCTGCGCCCAATCAGGGTAATCTGCTGGCGTGCCGTGAGGCAGTTTTACATTGACTGGCCACAGGCACAGCTGCTTGCAGCTCCCAGTGGCCGCGGTTCACTGTTCCGGGCAAATGATAGCAGCAGGAAGTGGCACAGGCTGCAGGGATGTTCTGGCCACAGCTTCCTGCAGCTCCCATTGGGAGTACAGTATGTAATCTCCATAAATAACATTAATACCTTCTAACATCAAAGACTTCACAGGACAAATTTGAGGTTTCCTTTCTAGTGACAATTATTCTCATAGTGACACACACTGTCACCTTCAACTTCTAAAACTTTATGGAAAAATTCAGTTTTGACCATTCATATGTTCAGAATACTTGTACTCCTTAGATAGTACGATGCTGTTCGATACATTTGTGTTCCCAGGCCATCAAAGTTCGCCTCTCCCAAATACAGAAAAGCATAAGGTATTTGATCAATTTCATTCTTTGTTAACTTGAAAAAGAGAAAGCTAAAGTGTATTTGTCACAAAAATAATTTTGCTAGCAACATTCTGTGAATGGATTTCTTTTTCACCTTACTGAACAGAATAGAGGAAAATGAAGGGCGTGGGAGTAAAAATATTTTACAACAGATATGTTTAGCCCATTGTCATTTTTATGCTATGCCAGTGGTTCCTTGTTAAGTCCCAACACGAGTTAAGAGAACTGCATAATGCTGTGCTTAACAATGGATTTTTCAGTCTGCTTAAATTTCTGGAGTGTCAATGAGCATGAAATAGCATGTGTATCTGCTGAGGAGGAGGGAGAGGGAAAGACCTACATAAATAAGTGCATGGTTTTCCATTCCTAATAAGCTAAGAGAAACACTTTGTTATGCGGATTTATTATATTCTTTGGAGTACTTATGTCATTTAAAGATCGATTTTTGGAACCTATTGTCCTACATTCCCTACCTGCAACATTTTTTCAGAGAACATAATGGTCAGAAAAATAGAGTAGGAGGATTGGCTACTTGTATTTGTTTTTGTCTTGGATGAGGGTTATATAGAAAAGGTTGTTTTAAAAAGAGAGAGAAAAACATAATTTATTATTTGAGTTTCCCTAGGAAGCTCAGAAGATAAGTTAAATGTTTATCAGCTTTATTTTCACTGAATAATGCTGGTCTTGCTGACATGAATTAGTTTATATTCTAAGCAAGTTTCAAGCTTTGCATTTGAAATGTTTATCTTGAACATAATCTTTTCCCTAGTGCATGTCACTTTCATCATAAGAGATAACTATTACCATACACTGTAGACCAATAGGCCAGTAGTTCTCATTTCAAATTCTCTTCTGCCTTTTCCTAAAACAACTCACTCCTGTTGATGCCAAGGTGTGTGAACAGGGGCGAATATTGATCTGGTATGCAGGCAAATGAATGATAGACACGAGGATGGATTTAAGAAGGAGGCCGCAACTTTATTCACTCAACAATGGGGAGCAGTGCTTTGGTGCCTATCCCCTACTTTCACATATTAATTGTTTAACTAGTCCAGTATGGGGCTAAAAGGCTCCCATCATAGCATCTCAGAGTTGGAAGGGACCCCAGGAGATCATCTTGTCCAACCCCCTGCTCAAAGCAGGACCAATCCCATTTTTGCCTCATATCCCTAAATGGCCCCCTCAAGGATTGAGCTTGCAACTTTGGATTTGGTAGGCCAATGCTCAAACCACTGAGCTGTCCCTCCCCGCTCATGCTAAATGATTGCCTTGATTAGAACCTCTTTGGCCTACCACTAGGACTCAGCTCACTTCTGGATCCTCTTGCCCTACACCCACTCCGTGCCCTCATGTGTGCAGTTGTAGAGAATACAAAGCGGGGGACCTGAGCCTGTGAAGTCTCCTCTTATCCTATAGATGCAGGTCTACCAGTGAAATCCAGTGGCCCATTCCTTATAGGAGCTGGCTCTTTTAGGCTTATCTGCACTGGATGCCAGCCATGGGAGGCACCAGCAATTAGTATGGTCTAACCCTTCATCCATGCTGTCTGGTATGTATTTCCTCCTCCAACCAACACTTTTAGGATCACAGAACCCCTGTATCTGATGGATGGAGTCCATGATCCCTTAATAGTTGAGGTCCAATTTATAGGAAATCCCTTTATATGATTACTGAGCCACCTGTTTCCAAAATTATCCTTCAACTTTGCTGTTCACTTTCTTCTAGACTCCGTTGATGCAGGGTAGCTTCATGACTCCCCCTAAAACTCTCTTCATGAACATCTCTGATCAAAGCAATGTGTGGTTGTTACCTTGTTAATTAGATCTATGCCTTTCTGACTAATAATTCTTAAATTTAATCCACTGCAAACTTCAAGATCATTTTCACCTACTGAATAACCAGGTTGTCACACGCCTGGAATTTGACCATCAGTGAGTGCAGAAGAGGCATAAATAGATTCCACAGCATGCCCCTTCAGCTGTACCTGTGTGTCAGCCTTAAAGTTCAGTTGCATTAAACCTGCTGACCTGTCTGTCCACTTGTGGGCACAAATGCAGAATAGCATGCCATCAGATCCAGACAGCAACCCTCCACCTGCTGTCCTCTGCAATAACAAATGACAAAGTTGATTCAAATTCATGGCATGCACCAGCAATCGAGCAGTAGAACAAGAATAGGTCCTGTAACAACCCAGTTTCTGATGCCAAACTGCCTGAACTTTCAGAGAGTAAAACTCTTTTGTTGCTACTGTTGTTGCTCTCTCAATATTAAAAAAAATGAAATAGCACACATCTCAGTTTTAAAATGTGTTTTTTCCCCAGAATTATAGCATAAAAGATGAGATGGGGTGTGGGTTTTTTTGTTTGTTTTTTGGACAGCAGGAAAGCTACTAGGGAAATGATAAAGGTATGCACCTACTAAAATTCACTCTGTTTAAAGCTTGATTGTATAGTGGGGATCAAAGCTGTTTTAAAAGCAGTCTTTATTTCACTTTATTCTTATCTCATTAGATAGTGAAACCAGATAATATTTTCAATAGCTCTTAAGTGATTTAGGAACTCAAATCCCATTTTCAGACATGACTAAGGCTCTTAAGGCCAGATTTCATGGTGTTTAGGAGCCTGAAGTTGCTGACAGTAGGATTTTAAAAATAACTAAATTGTTTATGGGCCTAAGTCCTGTTGAAATCAGTGTGGGCTGTTGAAGACTACCCAAAACTATGAGTAAGTACTTGCATTCCCATCCTATGCTGAAGCCCGCTGTGCTACATCTTCACTGTTGTTTTAGACATGCCAACTAGATTAAAGCTAGTGTGGGCATGCCTATACAAGCTGCAATCACACCTCCAACTGCATTTTAGTTACACCCTTAGGCTCCTCTCTAAGTGAATCTTCAAAATGGGAGTTATGAGAATTTTATCCTCAATCTAAGGAAATCTCAACTTAATTTTAGTGCAAGATAAAATTTGTCACTATTATAATAGTGCAAGAAGGGGGCGGTTCTTCATCATTCATTCTGCAGTAAGCAACTGGAAGGAATGCTGGAAGTTGACAGCCCAGAGATAAGAGTACATGAGAGTAAAGTGCCATATGTCATATTTTTATAAACATTGCATTCATATTATTCAGTCTTTAGATAAAAAGTTCAGGTTTCTTTCAGTTACTTTTATAGTGCAAACAGGATAACTGTAACAGCTGATATTGGCCATAGTTGGAAGACAGGCTACTGGGTTAAATGAACCATTGGTTTGACCCACTGCCGCCATTCTTATGTTCTTATTTCTGCTTTGCTGTAGGAAAGACAGGGGACCGCAGGTGGGAATTCAGAGGTTTTTTCCTTCTGTGAGTGATCCCTGTGCTCAGAATATCTGTTTCAAGAGCAGCTTGCTAAACATACACTACTTAGTTTAGTTTTTTTTCAGTTTTAGAACACTAATACGCAAAAAAATTAACACTTAAGGTATTACTTGGTTTTAACAAAGGAGCACTTTTAGCCACTAAGACACCACATTGAATGAAGGATTGTGTTACTTAATTTTGCTCAAACCTCAATTACATTTTTTATTTGTCTTGCTATATCCTTTTAGTGTTTCCAAGTCATGTTAATTAAGTCAAATATTATCCTTCACAGCCCTGCTTTGTTTTCCTCTGCCCACATATATTTTTCATTATAACCATGTGATGTCCTACATTTTATCCTACTGACAAAACTGTTTAGAAAAATAGTCTGATTAAAACATATCAGGCACTGGCCTTCTGGATATCTGCTTGTAATTTTAAATTATTAGCCTGTTCTCTTGGAGTGGGGGTTCTTTTCCCCTTTTTATCTTTTCTTCCTACTCCTTCCAAAAGCCTTTAAGTGCAGATGTCAATAACATGCCCTGAGTAGATAATATGAGTTTACTGAGAGAGTGGTGAGGTCCACCAAGTTACGTGACAGTAAACCTATTACGTTTGTGTTTCAGCTTGAGCCTTTGTTGCCTTGTGACCTCCTAAGCATGTTGGTGACGCAGATTTCCTCTATGATTATGCAGTGATCCACTATTATGTGTGTAAACCTGCATTTTTATTATTGCTTGGCATCCAGAAATGGAAGTGTTGTACCTCTGAAAGTGAATGCATACTGAGTAAAAATTACACTGAACTGCCTCTACAAAGTACATGGGCTGTTAAGCATAACTTCCTTCTTAGCTTAATTATTTTACACCTAGTCCTAAATCAACACAAATGTGTATTAGTACTTTTCAGAGTGTTAATTATACATGACTGCTGCCAGGCATTAACTTTTTTATATTTTTAGGATGGTTTGAGACTGATGAAAAATCTGGCATATATTGCCTTTGAAATGCACTACTGAGCATTTGTGTTTGGTCCTCCTATTTTGTCACTGTCATAACAGGGTGATGTTAAAAGAGCAATTCTGTGATTAAACCATCTCCTGCACAATAGATTAATAAAGGGTATCAGTGAGGAACCTGGCATCTTCAAGAACCAACCAACTTGTCTGAGTGCATGTGCATGCACGTTAGTATATTTTATTCAATAGGTCTTTTTGATTTGTGTTTTGTTTATCAGACTTACTGTATTCAATTCTCTCATTCCATCACATTGTTATGTTGCATGGAGAAAGCAATACCTATGATCTGTGCAAGTGGTCGGGGGTGAATTGACAGCCATGATTGCCAGTTCCTTGCTGGAGCCAGAGGAGTGCAGGTGATGCTTCAGGCTGCCCAGAGGGAACTGCAGCACCATGGACAGCTCAGTGCTGGCAGGGACTAGGGGAATAACAAAGAGCTCCTGGCTGGCTGCTGGGCCTGAACTTGAAAGAGCTCTGAGTTAAGGGTGAAGCTTTTGTGAAGGCTGGGGCCATATGGAAGTTGCCCAAGGAACTGAAGGCAGTTTAGTTAAAAGGCTCGATAGCACATGGCTGCTATTCTTAGGGCCCCTGGGAGGGAACTTGGAGTAGTAGTAGGCAGGACTGGTATCCACTCATAGCTTACTGGAGAAGTGGCCTATATCAGACTGATACAAACCTGGAAGAAGAAATGAACTGTTGAGGTCCGGCTGGGAGCTAGAACAGACCAAGAGCCTCCAGGAGAAAGCCCTGGGGTTATGGCTTGATACCAGGGCTAGGACTGTTGAAAGACCACAGACACACCCAACAAGAAGGGGTTCTGATAAGAAGTGGGTGCCATGCCATTATACCTCCAATACAATTGTCCCGATACCATCATCCGAATACAAAGTTGGTAGTACCAGAATGTTATACAGGAAGAACTGGATGTTTTTGACAATTGGAGTAATATAACTGGTGTTATAAGTGTGAAGTAGCCTAAAATTATTGTTTACCTGCAAGGGGTTAAGCTAAAGGTAACCTGAGAGGTGGACAACTGACCAATAAGAAATTTCTCAGAAGACAAAGGATTTTAAGTTTCAGTTTCTCTTTGGGTCTCTCTCTGTTCACTTCGGCTATGGGATGAACACAGCTATGTCTTTCACTGTAACTATAGACTCTATTAAGTATTGTAGCTAGTAAGTTTACCTTTTTTATCACTTGAAGGGTTCTCAGTGGTGAGTGTTGGCTGGGTGCTTCTTGATATTGTAAGCTTCAGCAGAGGTATCAACTGTGGGAGAAAATTGCCTCAGGGGAGAGGTTTGGTTTCTGAATCCTTTTGTTGATTATGGTAGATGCTGTTTTGTTAATGGTTTATAAGGGATTTATTCCTTTCTTTTCTTTCTTTCATTAAAATCTTTCTTTTAACAAGCTAACTGCTTGTTTTTCATTGTGTAAGATCCTGGTTTTAAATTGGGCACATCTCGCAGGAGCAGGCGAGGTTTATTTTTTTTTCTCTCAAGCTTCCCAGGGAAGGAAGAAGTTTGGGGGGTTAGTGAAAAGGGAAAGAAGGGTCCCAAACTACCCTAAACCGAGTTTGGTGGTGGCAGTGTACCAGGTCCAAATACAGAAAGTTGTGTTCTGGGGAAAAACATTTTAACCCAAGCTGGTAAAATAAGCTTGGGGGGGTTATTTCTTTTTTTCATGCGGGTCCCCACTTCTGTACCCTAAAATTCAGAGTGGGGAGGCAATCTTGAAAACTGGGATGAAATTTAATAGTACAAAAAACAAGATCATGCACTTAGGGACTAGTAAGAATTTCCCCTAGAAGACCGAGGGGGCCCTCATCAGTTGGAAATGACAGAGGAGGAGAAAAAACATAGGTGTTCATATTAGTTGGTCACAGAATGACAATAAACCACCAATATGATGCAGCATGAAAAAGGCAAATGCAATGCTAAGATGTATGAGGCAAGGTATTTCCAGTAGTAATAGGCAAGAATTGATATCATGTATTAATGTACAAGGTACTGATAAGAGTTCTTTTGGAACACTGTGTTCAATTCTAGCCATGTGTTTAAGAAAGATACATTCAAACTAGAACCAGTGCAGACAGGCCAGTAGGATGATCAAGGAAATAGAGAGGCTGCCTTAGGAAAGGAGACTAAAAGAGCTTGTCATGTCTAGCATAGCAAAATGAAGGCTGATAGAGTATGATTTCTCTCAGTAAATATTTGAGGGGGTAAAACACCAGAAAGGGAGACGAGGTGGTTAAGTTAAAGGACTGTGATCCCAGAAGAAATGGGTATAAACTGGTCATCAATAAATTTAGGCTGGAAATTAGAAGTCTAACCATCACAGGAGTGAGGTTCTGGAAAAGACCTCCCAGAGGTGTAGGTAAGGGGCAAACAACCAAACTAGATTTAAGATGGAGCATGATAAGTTTGAACAAGATTACAAAACTTGGTGGGTGATAGAGGAGTAGGCTCTAGTGACCAAATAGGTCCCTTTCTGTCCTTTGTCCTATGTTTCTTTGCCTTGGTTTACACTGGGGAGGGGTCGAACTAAGGTATGCAACTTCAGCTACAAGAATAACGTAGCTAATGTCGAGGTACTTAGATCTACTCACCATAGTGTTTTTGCAGTGGTGAGTCAACTGCTGCCGCTCGCCCGTCGACTCTGCTGCACCTCACAGCAGTGGCATACAGGAGTAATCAGCAGAGCGCTCAGGGATTGATTTAAGGGGTCTGTTTATAGACCCTTGCTGGACTGATCGCTACCCGCCAATCTGGCGGGTAGTGTAGACATACCTTTGTGAATTACAGTGAACTGTGGAACCGGAAGTAAAGACAAGATGGAGTTGAGGATGGGGGCTGTGACTGGACAAGAGAGAAAAGGAGTGTTTTTTCTGAATTCATATTTCTCATTAAAGACCACAGAAGCTGTAGGGCTCATCTTACTTGTGGAAAGTGTTATGACATTGGATGTCCTTGCCTCTCAAACATTACCTTGCACTATGTTTGGATTTCTTGATATTGCTTCTTGCTTTGTTACTGTTTTTATTGGTAAGATTGTGCATTTGTTTGGGAACGAGAAAAGCTCTATGGTGGCCCATCATGTTGTCAGTTTGACATTTTGAGTTGAAATAAGAAATATGCAACAGACCTTTTTTTAACTTTACACAGTACCTTGGACTACATTAGCTGCTGATGGTATGATTTGTATGAGCTTCCGAACTTCTGATTTATATTTCATTATCCTTAGCTGGACTTAAATTACATCTCTAAGAAATAAAATCAGAGAATATGTGAGCAAAAATTGCTAAAATGATTGCTAGCAAATCTTTAGAAACATAATGAAATTTCAACCGTAGCTACCCCAGGAAGGACTGTCTGAAATGTAAACCAAAAGAAAGTAAATCTAATATCTCGTGGTTTTATTTTTAATGTTTTCTTTTTCATTTAAAAACAGTTATATTTTTGTTTATGGAAAGTTAGGAGCAGTGCAAAAAGACAGCAGTCTCCTTTTTTGCCCAGTGTTTGTTTCCACCCTTTACTCCTGAACTTTCTGGAGGATATAAAAGTGAGTTCATTTTCTGTTCCATGGGGCCCAACTGTTGTGCAGGAAAACATTAGAGGGAATTATCAGGAATGTGTAATTGTATGTACATTTTGCCATTATTTTTTTTGAGATAACTGAGTGATGTATCTTATAATAGTTACAGTATACCTCTGGTTTGTGCCTAATTTCTCATCTGAATTTTTCTAGTTTCAGCTTCCAGCCATTGGATCTCATGTCTTTGTCAGTTAAATTAAAAGAGCCCTCAGCTAACAAATATCTTGCTCATGCTGGCACTTGTGTACAGTGATTGTCACCTTTAACCTTTTTCTTTAATGAATTAAATACATTGAGCTGCTTGGGTTTTTCACCTTAAGGTAGATCTTCCAGACTTTGAATATTCTTATTGCAGTTTTCTGACCCTTTCGAATCTGTCATCAACCTTTCTGAAGTGTAGACATAAGAAATAGATATAGAATTGCAGTTACTGTCCCACTAACACCATATGAAGTGATGGTAACACACATCCCTACTTTTACTTGATATTTCCCTGCTTCTACATCCAAGGAACACATTTTGTTTTTTTCAGTCACCACATCACATTTGGAGGTCATGCTCAGATGAGGTTCTGTGGTTATATCTGCGGCTGGACTGGATCACTGCCTCAGACTTTCTGTGTAGACAATCAGGAGCCTGACCTCTGGGACCATCCACCCTCTCAGGGTCCCAGAGGTCAGGCTCCAGCCAGAGCCCAAACTTATATAAAAATAAGTTTTTTTTCAGCTCCATGGGCGTGAGTCAGCTGATCAGGGCCAGCTGCAGTTTTGTTTTTTTTTAATCTCTGTATAGATCTATTTTATGACCTCTTTTCAGAGTAGTTCCTTTACAGTACATTGTCTCCTATCCCTTAAGTGTGATTTTTAACCAGCAATGATTTTTTCCCCATATGTTAGATAAAATATTGAATAACATTTGAGCCAAAGATTGATCCCTGTGTGACTCCAGAGGAAACGACTCCACTGAATATTGATTCCTCATTTACAGATATGTTTTGATATCTATCAGTTAGCTGGTTTTTCATTTATTTAATATATTCTACATTGATTTTTGTAGTGTGATAATTTTTAAATTAGAATGTCATGGTTCTATGTTTGGCTATACCATGTCAGCACAGCTACCTTTATCAACAAAACTGGTATAAGAACACATATGTAACTTGATGTTTAACCTTTTTCACATAGAAGCTAATTTTGTAAATAAGTACATACAGACAGTTTGAAACAGAATCTGAAAACCTTGAAACAGCTTTTGTTCAGACTCATACTAGCCACTACTTATAAAGAATTAAGACACATTCATCAGCTTCAAATGATGTTCAGTGGCAACTGAAGTCTATAGAATTTCATGCATTATTTATAATTGTCAGTGAAGATTTTGACTATTTATATAAATGGTAGCAGTAAGAGCATGAGTGTAAATACTTCCTGAGCAACAATAACTGCCTATGCTTGAGGTGCAGTAGAAGCAGCTGCGTTTTATCATAATTCAAGACTTTGATGTTTCTACTGTATTGAGCAGCAGTCTATCAACATGAGGAGGGTGAACTATAAATTAATATTGTTTAAATATTTTTCTGCTTAGTTTTTCCAGTGCTGGTTTTAAAGACATATGCTTGTAAAATGTTTGACGTGATTAAGGAGTTAAGATTAGCTTCTCTTGTCCTTACAGTTTATTCAGTGTTGGACTACTGTGTTTTTATGAAATTAAAGGCTTTACACAGCTTTAATTCTTCACCAATGGTAGCTCTTCAATTTCAATATACGCAGTTAAATTATTTATAATATGACATTAAGGTATGCATATCAAAATTTACTTTTAGCTTGCCTATTATTGGGTAGCATCATAAAATATGCTACATCTGTTCAGAGTACATTGTTCCAAAAAGGAAACTATTATTTATAAGTTTCAGCAAGTTCAGTAGAATAATTAACTCTTTAGGGGGAGGGTTGTTCATAAGTAAGGCTCCTTGCTTCAGCTGCAGGCGCCCTATTTAATACAGGAAGAAGAAGCTGAGTAGGCCTGGGGTGAATACTAGAAACTGCACAACTAGCAAGGGATGTTGATCTCTGGTTCAGCTCCCTGAGGATTGGTCTGGTCAGTCCCAGAGACGACTTGTTTGTTTTTAGACCTTATAAGTAAATTTATAAAATTTGAAGATGATTCCAAGATTGGAGGGGTTGGAAGTGCTTTGGGGAACAGGATTAGAATTCAAGATGATCTTTCTTGTCCAGTTTGTCAACTGATCTGAAATAAACAGGAGAAAATTCATGAAGACAAATGTGAAATACTATGCTTAGGAAAGCATAGTCAAATGCACAAATATAAAATGGGAAATGACTACCAAGAAAAGGATCTGGGTATTATAGGGGGTTGCAAACTAAAAAGCAGACATTGTGAGATGTATTAGCTGAAGTGTTGGAATCGAGACATGAGAAATAATTCTTCCACTCTACTCAGAACTGATATGGCTTCAACTGAAGTTTTGTACCCAGTTCTGGCCACCACCCTTTATGAGGGACATGGAAAAGGTCCAGAGGAGAGCAACAAAAATGATTACAGGTCTAGAAAACATTACCTCTGAAGAAAGATTTAAAAAATGGGTTTGTTTAGTCTGGAAAAGAGAACACTGAAGGGATATAATAGTCTTCAATACATAAGATTGTTATACAGAGGAAGATAAACTGTTCTCCATAATCACTGAGGACAGGACAAGAAGCAATGGCTTTAAACTGCAGCAGGGAAGAGTTAGGTTACACAGTATTAAAAATTTCCTGTTAAGGTAGTTAAGCACTGGAACAAATTACCTGGGGGGTGGGTGTCTCTGTCATTGGAAATTTTAAGAACAGTTTAGACAAACATCAGTCAGTGTTGGTCTGGATAATACTTAGTTCTGCCTCCGTGTAGGAGTTAGAACTAGATGACCTATCAAGATCCCTTATAGTTATACATTTCTGTGAATCTAGGAACCTAGAGGAGTGTATATAGGTATGTATATCGCTTTGTCTAGCAAAACCACTTTCTGAAAGTAACACCTTGCTACAAACTATGAGGACATAGTTTCAGTATGTAGACATAACTTTTTAAATATTATCCATCCATTTCAAAATTATATTAATGACCAGCACAATCCTGACTTTAATTTAAAATCTCACACAACATTCTTTATAGATAATTACTGTGACAGCAATGTGTTGGATGTAGTGAGTTTGTCACGCCTTCAGGGGCTAATATTATAGAACAGTGAATCCTTTGCCAGTTGACACTGAGGATTTCTTAGACTTAATCATCTGTAATAAAGACTGTGTGACATCTTCAAATGTACATGGATGAAGTCATGCCTTCTTTTCTCATGTAACCTTATTTATATTTCTCTCTAAATCAAACATCTTATTGTCACCTACACTATTGTTCATAATTCTGCTTATCCTTGTAATAATCACTGGATTCAGTGACAGCAGCATGAACTTGTACTCTGATGCATTTCAGGGGATAAGGGTCTCGGAAATGAAGATCAATATCAGCACTACTGTGTGTCACACCATGGAACTCTCCACTTCTCTGACATGGAGGAAATTTTCACACAGATGAATGGTAGCTAAGCATGCAACTCCCACTGCAGATACAATAGGCGGTAGCTGCTTAACAGTCTCTGAAAATATGTCCTTTTGTCACTACGGGCCATTACAGCAGCTTGTGATCATTAGACTGCAGCAGCACTCTGGGCACACCTGTAGTACAGCCCTGCTACAGGGAGCTATTTTTTGCTTACTGATATTTCACTGGTGTGAATTCAGTTTGCTACAAACATAACTGAGGTGGGAACTTATTATTGTCTCATTTGTAAGGCAGAATGAGAGCTTTCATAACTTATGGAACCTTTATCCACATGACAAGCTGGGAGCTATTTGCTTTTTCAAGGGCAACCTAACAAATGTTGATAACTCTTAGAAAATTATACTTTCATAAACTTAGAAATATTGAGTTTATACTTAGGAGTCCAATAATATTCAAATATTTTTAAATCAAGATGGAATTCTAACTTTTTAAAACTGAAATTCAGTTCTAAGCAAGCAAACTTAGAACCCCTTTGTAATTTGCTTGCTAAATGTGTGTGTGTGTGTGTGTGTGTACGATAGAGAGAGAAAATGGAAATCCCACTGAAGTTCCAATAAAGCTCTGTTTGTGCATATATATAACACTCATGGGACTTCAGTGGCATTTCTATGCTGCATGCATATACATGTTTAGCAAGCAAACATTTAACCTCTTGTATAACTTATTTATATATTTATTATGAGAAACACTGTGGCTCAAAGTTGGCTTGTTAAGTGTATATATGTATGTAGCATGGGAATCCCACTTAAGTCAATGGGAATATCACATACACATTCATTGGCTCTAAGACTTAACAGTTAGATAAATATAGGGTTTTTTTTCCCCATATGGTTACTACATTTTTATCACATTCGAAGAGCTGACAGTATCTTACATAAAGTGTGTAATAAAATATTTAGCAATAATTAAGACAAATGTAATGTAGGCAGGATTGAACTGAGTTACAGTACATCTGAATATTCAGAACTCAGTGCCAAGTACTATCTTTAATCATTAATTATTTTTTAATTATTTGTATTACTGTTTCTATGGGCTTTTTGTAGTTCTTAGCGGCCCATTATAAAATAAATGATGCTTCAAACTGAGAAAGACCATGTCCTGTCAAATTGAAAATGAGAAAATAGCTGTTTAAAATTATGGCTTAACTGTCTAAATAGTTTGACAACTAGATGAGATGTCTCATTTAAACAACTGAAGTTGAGAAAAGATCCATACAAATCCTGTTTCATTTTCTCCAATCAGAAAAAAATGTATTTTAACTAGGTCAAATATGAATTTAAGCATGTGAGGAAAGAACATATTGCACGTTTGATTTAAACATGATATATCGATAAAATTCAGAAGTCCTTTATTTTAATATACTTAGACACAAAATGGGAGCCTTCAAAATAATCATGGTCATGTTTTCTCCATCAGAGGGATCATAAATATCTGGGTTTTTTTCCAAAGTAATAGCCTTGATTTCATGTTCTGTTGCTACACAATTCAAAATAGGTTTGCATATTGTTCATTGTACTAAGCAAAGATTGTTATGCTTACAATTATTAATTGTGTAAATGACTGACTTAAAACTGGCAAAAGTATGAAAATATGTTTTTATCATCATGTAGAGATGTAAATTACTTTTATTTAAAAACAAATATTATTAAAAGGATGTTGAGTTACCAGTTGGGGGCAAGGGAAGATCAGAGAATATGGCAGGGTTTTATATATTTTATTTGCACATGAAAAAGTAAAAAAACCCACCACCCTACAATATGCTCGGTACTAGTGTGATTAGGAGCTGTTGACCAGGCAGCAGATTCTGAGCTGGGAATCCATTTCTAGCTCTGTTAGTGACTTGCTGTGTGACTTAGGCAAGATATTGAACCACTATGTGCCTCAATCTGTCTCCTCTGAAAAAAGGTTTAATGATGCTCAGGTGAACTTACAAATCTGCAGCTGAAAAGTGCTAAGCATCGGCACTTTCATATCATGGTCATGGGACAGTATAAGAACCTAAACAACAGAAAGTTATTGTGATTAGAACAACTGCGGAACCCTCTTACTTCAAAGTTTAACTCAATATTTGAATTCTAAGATTTACAAAATAATTCTGGGAGCACACAACCTGACTGCTCATAAAGACTCCACTTTGTGGCATGGTGGTCCCGCTGTATGATGTATACATTATAGGCTACTAAAGGAGCACATTGGTTTTCAAAGATTTTACCAAGTTTATAGAATAGAAACAAGGGTCTGACTCTGCATCCTTTATTGTCCGACTATACCGAGAGAAGGACAGGAGCCGTTTGATACAGTTTTGATCAGACTGCAATTTTATTATGAGATGTCTAGAACTACCTGGCAGAGAAAAGTATACAGTGCAGGTAACCCCATATTCATTCAGCAATAAGCTGGGGGGCTTTTGCCAGTCTTCCCTCCCCACCCATACACACTTTTTCCATATAGGACCAACGGCCAATTCATTGCTGGGACCTTAGTATCCACCCAGAGGAGAAGGGTTACGGTGGGCTATAAGAAAAGGGGGTTGTCTCCCTGCTGTATCAGTCATAGGAGCCCCAAGCCCCTTCACCCCATTCCATTCCCTTCACAAATATTTACTTTTTAAGTCCTTTTTGAAGCTGTTTATCTGGTCACTGTATACTTTCCCAATGAAGTATCTGCAATGGACATTTGCCACACACTTACATGAGTTGGGACATATAGTCTATCTCCTTCATGCCACACATTAACAAAGCCCTCCCTGAACCTGCTATGGGGAAGGTGGTAAAAACCCAACTCTACCTAGGCCGATGTGATGGTGAGGGGAAAATTCCTTCCCAGCCCTGCTAAAAAAGGGGTGGCTAGCACAATGCCCACAGCCAGTCTTGACCAAACTTGGTATTTCACCACCTAAAGGAGGAGGAGTGTGGGTGCTGCCTCAGCCTGTTCCCATGTAAAAGGGGGTTTTGTGCATAGGGGCTTCCTTTTTAAACTCTTCCATTCATCTAGTTCCCTGGGGGTGAGTCAGTGTCACCATGCTGGCCTCCTGACCACTTTTGCAGCATCCCCAGCCATAAAGCACTGTTCCCTTCATTTGGCCAGCCAGACAAATTCCCCCCGCTGAAAGATGTGGTGCAGTCATTCACATTAGTAAGGGCTAAAGGGTTGTGCATTTTGTTTCTATTTGAGGTCAATAGTTACTTCTGTAAGTCAAGATGACTCAGAGACTAAGAGGGGTAGGGACAAAGCCAAGGAGAAGAGAAAAATACTAACAAGACAATGTTAGAATGAAGAGAATTGTAGTAATTGGTGCATGCCCATGATCCATAAGAATATGTATTTGAAGTTATTGTATAAATAATGTGTATATAATATCAAATATTCAGTGATCTTAGTCATTTTAATTAAAGCGATTACTCACTGAACTGCAGATGTTAAGGAAAGAACTCATTTTAAATGAAATATCCAGTATTTAAGAGATTTCTAAGTCATTTACCCTTACTTCAACTTCCCAATAATAGATTTTTTTGTTATTAATCTAATTCCACTCTAATTCCATTCCCACAAAAACTTTTCTAACACTTTATAAAGTAGAAAGACATGGCTATTGTAAGACAGGAAGAAAATCCTAATTTTGTACTTTAGAGTTATTGAGTTGGCTCCTTGCTCACACTAAGGCACCCAATCTGCTGGTGCAAAAGGGCCTTGGTGATGCCTTAATTAGGCAATTCAGGATGCTCCAAGTGATAGGGGCATGTCAGGGTTGTGCCAGGAGAAGAAGCATAATCAAAATGCTGCTACACTGAGAATATTATGTCATAGTGTAAATTGAGTGTTTTTCCCACATATGCAAAACATAGTTGATGTCTGGTCAATCAATATTAAAAAAAAAAGACATAGCAGAAATAGAAGGGTTCTAGATATAGATGACAGAAATTATTAGAGGTATGAAAAAACATCCATAAGAATAAAGATTTAAAAGACTGGGACTGTTTAGAACAGAGAAGACATGATGGAGATATACAAAATAATGATGGTGGTGGAGAAGATAAGTCAAGTACTTCGATTTACCCTTTTTCATACAGGAACAAGGTGTCATTCAATTGAATTGAAATATTTATTTAAAAAGAAAAAAAACAGAAACCACAAGGTATGACTGAATCCAAGAGCTGAATAGGAATCAAATACAGACATTGTCACTATCCATTTACTGTAAGCATTAACTAGACTTTAAAATATAAGAGATATAAATGCTTGTGCTTATGGACATAAAGCAATAAACCAAATTACTCTTTTGGGGTTAGGAGGAAATCCCATCTATTGCTAGGTTATTCCTCAATTGTTAATTTTGGTAATATTGAACATTTCTCTGAAGCATGTGTTACTTGGGACTGTCAGAGACAACAGACTGGTCTAGCTGGACCATTGCCTGAGTCGGATCTCAAGGCTTACATTTTTAATTTTGGAAAAATAATTTCTACAAAAACTTAAGAAAATGTTACATGAGCACTAATTTCCAGATTGAGGGATTTGAACCTTCTGGTTTTGGATTGCTTTGTTTTTGAAGGGTTTGCAGTTTCAGGTGTCCAGAACAAAAACAATATCGTCAGCACCAGAAAGGGAAAGTCAAAGAAAACAAAAGGCAATGCATTCTACGTAAAGAGAAAGGTAATTCAGAGGCAAACATAATGAAGGACTAAATTAAATAAAAGCTTTATATGAACTGATTGAAAACGAAAGGAAAAAACCTGGATAAAAATACAGAATTGAATAAGAAAATAGAGTAAAATAAATGCTTATGCTGCAATATTGGTTTCAGTTGTTTAAACACATTTGAGGTTGAATAACTCAAACTATATTTTTAAAACCCAAAGTTGGCATCTAATTGACAAATTAATATGCCGGTGTGATGGGGTGGATGCCCTGTCCTCCAACTACATCCCACCCCATAAAGAAGAAGCCAAGGTAGGTCCTCTAGACCTGACTACAAATACCTCATTAAAGCAGCCAATCAGAGACAAGCAGGCTCAGCTAAAAGAAGATGCAGGGTCTGAGCAGTTAATTTCCTGAAGGGAACCAGAGGGATGAGGAAGGATGCTCCATTCTGGCCACAGGAACTTGATGGGTTGCGTTAACTGGATGTGGGAGTAAGAGGACCTGAGAACTTTAACCCTAAAGTATCAGATGAAAGGAAAGGGACCAGGAGGGAATAGGCCCAGTGAATGCAGCAGCAACTACTTAAGGAGAGCAGTACATGGCTGCTGTTTATAGAATCTCTGCATCATAAACAAGAATAGTGGGTGGGCCTGGATTCCTCCACCAGCCACTGAAGGTGCCCTAAGAAGGGAACAAGGCTTGTTTAGAGCCTGAGTGAAGAGTGGGATTTAAAGGGCCCAGAGATGGGGGCTGAAGATGCGGTTGAGGGCTGACAGTTTGTTGAACACTTTGCTTCTTTAGAAGGGGTCCATCCTTTTGATTGTATTACTTTGCCGGAAGGCCGAGCCACTGAAGAACAAGGTCATCAACCTACAGGGAGTGCCAGGTGCAGGAAAAGTCCAGTAGTACTACACCCAGCCACTGGGATAAACTCAGAAGTTGTCCCTGTTGCAACCAGTATTTAAATTATTGTTAGGTTAAACAGAATCTTTTTTTTCCAATGAGTGTGTTTCTTTTTTGTTCTTGGATACATACCAGAAGGCCAGCCGGCCTCGAATATCCTCTTACACTTGCTGGAATAAGATCAGGAGTTTTCAGTTATTCATTAAATAAGTTAGTAAATTTGATGGATTTGGGTTTATATAAATGAAAATAATTTCCTGTGAAGAAATTTAGAACTCATGAGAAATAGTCATGCAGAAATATGCCTGGCTGGCAGCTGGCCAACTGAAATAAATAATTTGAATCCTTATAAAGGATTGTTCCTGGTGGCAGCATGGAGAAGTTTGAGGGAAGAGAGCTTAGAATATCTTCCTTTTGTTACAATACTTCTGTGTGATTTAAAAGTATGGTGGTGAAGATATCTTATAATGTAGTTATATTCCTTGTACAATGACCAAACTCCTTCCATAATGGACTGTACTTAGCCAAAAACATTGGAAAAGGTTAGAAAGCAGCTACAGACCGGGCTTCCTGAAATGTGAAAGAATGCATGCCATTTAAAACCATTTGTGAAAGGTAGCTCCATTTCATGATCAGTTTTTGACTTACACGCTTCTTTCCTAACCCATCATCCCTACTACTAAGGAAAATGTGATTAGGTTCATATTTGAAAGTCTCTCTCTAGCTCTGTAATCTACATATCCCTATGACCTGAAACAAAACTATAAAGTCTTTTATATGAAGTTGTGATGTGTTTAAGATTTCTTGGGTATTTCTTTTATTTAAAAAGAAATGTGATCCTCAAGTGCAGAGTCTGACTAGAATGAATTATGTGTTTGTCATACATTACTTGTAAAGAACACAATTAGTAGTCATAAATCTTGGGGGATATATATAATTTCATCAATACAAGATTGGGAAAACATGCTCATTGAACATGTTATGCTATGGCCCCCGCAATAAGCACAAATAGTCATTTTTCAGTGCAGTCAGTCACAAGCCTTGTTTCAAGTAACAAATTAACCCATTGCTGATGGCAGTTGTCAGCAAAGAGTACAACTGAAGTACAGTGCTGAGCACTGAATGATGACCGGTATGAATAGGACAAAAATGTATTTTGGCACAGGTTTTGAAGCAGTGGTTAAGCATTGCAAAGAGACAGCTGTGGGTCAGTTTACAAGACTACATAGAGCAGAAATTTAAATATATAGGGACGTTGCTGATACTTAAAACACAATAGGGTAGTTATTACATGCAACTAAAGAATGGTCTAGTATAAAGTACTACAACAGTGACTGACTGCTCCAAAATGGAAGATGGGTCTAATGCATCCCTGGTAATATTGTAGGTGAAATGGAGCTTGTGGTATAGCAGAATACCAAAATGGTTGTGGCTGTATGATATCAAATACTTGTCAGATGAAAATAAGTACATTTATATGTAAGAAATCAATGTCTATTGCTAAGTTAATACCTAGACAAATTGCTTCTGAAGTTTAAATGTGTTAAGTTCTATATCAGGGGTGGGCAAACATTTTTGGCCTGAGGGCCACATCGGCATTGAGAAACTGTATGGAGGGCGGGGTAGGGAAGGCTGTGCCTCCCCAAACAGCTTGCCCCTCCCATCCACCCTCTCCCACTTCCTGCCCCCCTCAGAATTCCTGACCCATCCATACCCCCCCACACACTCTCTTTGTCATCTAACCACCCCCTCCTGGGACCCCTCACCCCAAACTACCCCCTAAGACTCCACCCTCTGTCTAAACCCCCCACCCCTCGCTCCCTGCCTCCTTACCATGCTGCTCAGAGCAGCAGAATCTCGCAGCCCCGCTGCCCGGGCTGCCTGCCAGGAGTGGCGGGCCAGAACGCTGGCGGTGCGATGCACTGAGGCTGTGCGGGAGAGGGAGCAGCAGGGGAGGGGCCAGGGGCTAGCCTCTCCAGGCGGGAGCTCAGGGACCAGGCCTGGTCCTAAGTCCTCCATTTTCTTGCCCACACTTTTATCCATGGCTTTTCCTAAACTAATGAGAATGCTGAAGTACTGTAGCCAGTTGTATGACAGCCCTTTTGCAGACCCTGGCATAGGGGTAGGGTCTGGATTGTGGGTAGAAAAAGTGGGCTTAGCTAAAATGCTGTTACATGTCATCATTCTCAAGCTGCCTGCTTAGTGATACCATCCCCGTCTACTATCTTTTTCCGCCACCCAAATCACTGAACTACATGAAGCATGGTGCTCATGTAACTGAGAATCTGGCCGGTACGGTCAATTTTCTTAAGAGCTTTATGAAGGAATAAGATTGGCAGATAGATTCAAGTTCATTTACCATTATCTGTCCTATACTTATTGGGGTGGTGAGGGGCAGACACTAGACATGCTAATATTATATTAACTCATCTTCATGAAAAGATGAGGAGAATTGAGGAATTGCCTATTGCCTCAGGGCTGCTCTGTATTGTGTTGGCTTGTAAATACCCTCCATGCAGCGGATAAACCAGCTAGGACTCCCTGGAACACAGTGATCTCCAGCCATTGAGCCTAGCAGCTGGTGGTGCAGAACTGTCTGCACCAGCTTTATGCCAGCTAGAGATTCTTCTGCACAGGATAAATTCTCAGCTGCATGTTTGGTGCAGCTTTAACTCCTCTTTGTGCCACCAGAAAATAGACATGATGAGGCCTTTCATTTTTATAGGGTGTTTTTTATATGGAAAGTGTTATAAAATGTTACAGCTAACAGCCTAAAAGACAGAGACCCAGCACTGGATAAAGTAACTTTTTTTTTTCAGGCAGAAAATGAAAATAATGAAAGATTGGGGTGGGGTAGAATAAAACAGAAGTATTAAACTGTCAAATAATCTTGAACACTCAGTGGAATGAGGAAAGATTACAAGGATGCAGTAAATCAAGAATAGTGAGGGAGAATCAGTACTCTTACTGTACAGTTGGCGACACTGAAATGGAGATTTACTTCAAGGTAAGAATGGAGGAAGATTGTTTGCGTTTCATTTCTCAACAAAAACATGACCTCACTGAGAAGAGTCAAGGTAAAGAGCTGCCTCTTCTCCATCAAGATTGGAATAGCAGAGAGAGAGGCGGAGGAGTGGGTGGATGTAAACTCATAGAAATAGTGTGGTGTTATACTGATTCAGTGTATCTACAGTATGCATGTGTTCAAATGAATTGATAATTTGGCTCAGATTTTCTTATTTGATAATAAGGGTAACCTAAAGAACATTCCTACTATTGTCAGGACACAATTAATCCAAGAACAGATGAATGTGACATTGTTGGCTGATGTCATCTCCCACTTCCTCTGCCCAAGAACAGCCTACTACTCACTCTTTTACACTACAGTAAGATTGATTGCTTCCGGAAAACTTCATTTTTTCCATCATAAGTAGGAGGGATAAAAGAACTATTTGACTAAAATCAAATACCCTTCTATTTTAATGGGAAATAACACAGCTGGCCACTTGTGGTTAAACTCTGAATTGATAAGTGGCAAGTGGCTGCCAGTAAGCTATTTAAATATATTACCCTTCTTTTTTTTGGATTCTGGATTCCAAAATAGGGAAAAATGTGCATAGTTGTTAATAATAACCAGATAATTCATGTAAATTAATTAACTTTCCATATTCATTATTTAGGAGGTCCCCAACTGTAAAAAATTACTAGTACTTTCTAGATATTGTTCCATTTTGTAATTAGGACAGAGAAACAGCACTATATATCTGTTTCTTAATTCTAAGAATTTACAAGCAACAAGGTCTGCTCTGCATGTTCTAGCACCATATAACTCCTAAAATTCACATCACCATATAATTTCCCTTCTGCAAAATGAGTACAGTACATATATATTTACAGAATTCTTTCTGTTCAAGTAACAGCTCTAGTAAACTATTTACAGGTTCAAAGTTGTAGAAGTAGTTACAAATTATTAAATATACATAAGATTTGTTGTAAACTTGTTTCATATGAATTTACTCTTCTTCCTTACACTTGTATGTGTGTAAATTCAGGAGACTGGACACTATTTGCACTAGATGTAAAAATGCTAGATACCATGGTGATAAGTGCATTGAAGATGCCTATCACAGAAACTGTAAATCTGAGAGAGTACATTTTTGCTCTAAAGTGGATTTCTGATTAAATTTTTAAAAAGCTAAATGGAGAGGTGTTGGCAGTGGGATAATGGCCCACATTATCAAGTGGATCAAGTACAAAGCTAGGAGATCTGAATTACTGTTCCCATCTTGTGCTACTGAGTGGCCATAATTATACTTAGCAATTCATTCCAAGTAATTGATTGTGTCCTTCAAGAAACTGAACAAATGTAATATACAGGTTCTCTAGGCTGTGCACTTGTATAGAACCTTCCATCTGAAGATTAAAAATGCACATTACACACACTAATTTTAACAACATTCTTTTGAAGTAAGTAAGTTTTACTATTTTATTGTTAAGGAAACTGAAACTGAGAGACATGATTTGTCCAAGAACACCTTGAGCAAGAAAGAAGAGCCGAACCCTTTTGTTTCCTAGATTTATGGTTCAAATACTAGACAATATTGCCATAGAAACAAACCTATGATTTATATGATCAATTTCAACCATATGTAGTTCAGATGCTGAGTAGAAAGATATATAGTAAAAAGCACAGGAAAAAAGTTCACTGACTTTTAATAGCTAACCCATTCATTCAGAAAATGGGGAAGTGGTGTCCAAAATCTGTCAGTCAAGATGTAGTACAACTGAAACAGCAGAGAATTCCACAACAGGTCATTTCTGTAACAAAATATTTGGTAGCATAGGTATGTCTACCCAAAGCTAAAAATTACACCTCCAGTTCCAGAGTTGACAGAGTATGTTTCAGTACCTTCTCATTAACACCAAAGTAACTTGCTTCAGTGTAAGCATCAGAAACAAATATTCTGTTCCGTTCTTAGAAATTATGTTCAAACCCATGTAACAGTAATTTCCAGATATAACCTGTTGAGGACAGAACGCCACAAGCTGTCACCTTCAGCCCCCTACTAAAACTTCTCCAGTGCATCATCAAAGATCTACTGTTGTATATTTGGTTGTCATGGTAATAGCACCTTGTTGCTATGGCAATTGAGTTAGATTATTAGGGTATAGCCCATCCAGTTTTGGCTAGTTTGGTTAGTTTAGTGTGTGGAAATGGCTGCTTAAAGGTTTACAGCTGTCTGTGTCTCAAGTGATTTCTTTCTCAACCTACTGCCCCCAAAGATACAACAAAGTGACGAGGATAGGATTCCTGTGCTGCCCCAGCAACAGAAGGAAGTAGAAGTCAAGGTACAAACCCCCCCGACACAACTTTTTGCTGTTGAAAGGGGGTGAGAACAGGTTTGTTTGCACTGACTGTGAAATCTGAAACTAAAATCATGGCTACTGTGATGATGTACCTCATAGGGCTTTATGGGGAGGATGCTTATAAATGTATGTATGACACAACTGGAATATGCTTTTGCTACATATGCCATATAACATCTATGTGAAGGTTATGCTCTTCTGGTTATGTTCATCCTATTTGTATGCATGTGCTATTTTTGTACTTGAAGTTATAAATACTGGCTATGTACTTGGTTAATTTTAATTTTATATAGCCTCAGGAAAGCAGCTGGCCAGCTTTCTAAAAGAAAACTACTCTCAGTAAGGGGACAATCAAGAACCAATCAAGCCCACAGGGAGATGCCAATCCACATCTGACCTTCCTCAGGAATGTGGCTTGGCTGGTAAGGAACTCAGTCTGGCAGAGACATGTGGCTTGCCCATGTGGCACAAACTTCATTTTGCAACTGGATTCTGCATAGGAAGGAGGAGGGGCGTCTCCACCCACAAGAGAGAGTCTATAAAAACCCCTGGGAGACCGCTCCATTTTGTCTTCAGCTGGCTCAAGGAATAGCCACTCCACCCCACAAGGATACTTGGAGGAAACTGGAACAGTGGACAGTGACTGCGGGGGTGGGGGGTGGAGGGTGCGAGTGATAGCTGGACCCAGACTAAAAGGGAGTTTAGTCTGAAAGAGGAAATTCACTGAAACATCTGGCGGTTAGACAAGTGTTTGTCTAACCTGCTCTTTAAAATTTCCAGTGATGGAGATTCCACTACCTCCATAAGCAATTTATTCCAGTGCTTAACAACCCTGACAATTAGGGAGTTTTTCCTAATGTCCAACGTAAACCTCCCTTGTTGCAATTTTTAGCCCATTGCTGCTTGACCATCTTCAGAGATTAAGAAGAAAAAAATGTTAGAAGAAGGAGGGAGACAACCTTTTATGCACTCGAAAATGGTTATCATGTCCCCTCTGTCTCCTTTTTTCCAAACTAAACAAACCCAGTTTTTTGAATCTTCCTTCATAGGCCATGTTTTCTAGACATTCAGTCATTTCTGTTGCTCTTCTCTGGATTTTCTATAATTTGTCCACATCTTTCCTGAAATGCTGTGTCCAGAACTGGATACAATACTCCAGCTGCAGCCTAATTAGCATGGAGTAGAGCAGAAGAATTATTTCTCGTGTCTTGCTTACAACACTCCTGCTTATACATCCCAAAATTATGTTTGTTTTTTGCAACAGTGTTACACTGTTCACTGATATACCCACTACCCCCACATCCTTTCTCTGCAATACCTATTCGTAGGCACCCCGTTTTGTATGTGTGCAACTAATTTTTCCTAAATGCAGTACTTTGCATTTGTTCTTGCTGAATTTCATCCTGTTTACTTCAGACCATTTCTCTAGTTTGTCCAAATTATTTTGAAAATTGATCCTATCCTTTAAAGCACTTACAACCCCTCCCAAATTTGTATTGTTTGCAAACTTTATAAGCGTACTCCCTATGCCATTATCTAAATCATTGATGAAGGTATTGAACAGAACCAGACAAAGAACTGATCCATGCGGAACCCTATTCGTTATACCCTTCCAGCATAACTGTGAATCACTGTTTACTCTCTGGGAACGGTTTTCCAATCTGTTATGCTTCTTATAATCTTACAGTCTTAGAGTAGCTCAGTCTAGGTTCCATTTCCCTAGTTTGCAATTCTCTAGCACATCTACTGCTTCCCCCTATCCACAAGGCTTGTTACCCTGTCAAAGAAAGCTCAGATTGATTTGACATGATTTGTTCTTGACAAATCCATGCTGACAGTTACTTATCACCTTCTAGATTTTTGAAAATTGATTGCTTAATTATTTGCTCCATTATCTTTCCGCGTACTTAAGTTAAGCTGACTGGTCTGTGACTCCCTGGGTTGTCCTTATTTCCCTTTTTACAGATTAGTACTATATTTTCCTTTTTCCGGTCTTCTAGAATCTCTTCCATCTTCCATGACTTTTCAAAGATAATCGCTAATGGCTCAGATATCTCTTCAGTCAGCTCCTTGAGTATTCTATGATGCATATCATAGAATATTAGGGTTTGAAGAGACCCCAGAAAGTCACCAAGTCCAATCCCCTGCTCGAAGTACAACCAACACCAGCTAAATCATTTCATCCAAGACTTTGTCAAGTCGAGCCTTAAAAACATCTAAGGATGGAGATTCCACCACCTCTCTAGGTAACCCATTCCAGTGCTTCACCATCCTCTTAGTGAAATAGTGTTTTCTAATATCCAACTTAGTCCTCCTCCACTGCAAGTTGAGACCATTGCTGCTGCTTCTGTCATTTGCTACCACTGAGAATAGCCTAGCTCCATCCTCTTTGGAACCCCACTTCAGGTAGTTGAAGCGTGCTATCAAATCCCCCGTCACTCTTCTCTTCTGCAGACTAAATAACCTCAACCTCTCCATTTCTCTAGAGTTCTGTAATAGACTGCACTCTGTTATAAAGAGCTCCTTTTTTAAAAAAAAATCATAGAATCATTGATAATTAGGTTTGGAAGAGACCTCAGGAGGTCATCTAGTCCAACCCCCTGCTCAAAGCAAAACCAACATCTACTAAATCATCCAAGCCAGGGCTTTGTCAAGCCAGGTCTTAAAAACTGCTAAGGATGGAGATTCCACCATCTCCTTAGGTATCCCATTCCAATGCTTTACTACCTTCCTAGTGAAAGTTTTTCCCTAATATCCAACGTAGATTTCCCCCACTGCAACTTGAGACCATTGCTTCTTGTTTTGTCATCTGCCACTACTGAGAACAGCAGAGCTCCATCCTCTTTGGAACCTCACTGCAGGTAGTTGAAGGCTGCTATCAAATCCCCCCTCACTCTTCTCTTCTGCAGACTAAACAAGCCCAGTTCCCTTAGCCTCTCCTTTAAGTCATGTGACCCAGCCCCCTAATAATTTCTGTTGCCCTCCGCTGGACTCTCTCCTTAATTTGTCCACATCTCTTCTGGATGCAATACCCCCTCACCAGTGCTGAATGGAGGGGAATAATCACTTCCCTCAATCCTGCTGGCAATGCTCCTACTGATATAGCCCCATATGCCATTCATCTTCTTGGCAGCAAGGGCACACTGCTGACTCATATCCAGCTTCTCATCCTCTTTAATCCCCAGGTCCTTTTCTGCAGAACTGCTGCTTAGCCAGTCAGTCCCTAGCCTCTTATGGGGACTGCATGGGTTTCTTCCTTCCTAAGTGCAGGACTATGCACTTGTCCTTTTTGAACCTCATCGGATTTCTTTTCACTCAACCTCCAATTTGTCTAGGTTACTCTCCCCACAACTTAGTGTATTGTGCAATCTTGCTGAGGGTGCAATTAATCCCATCATCCAGATCATTAATACAGATGTTGAAGAAAACTGGCCCGAGGACTGACCCCTGGGACACTCTGCTTGATACTGGCTGCCAACTAGATATCCATCTGCATACGTTTAGGAAGGTCATGCCCTCAAAAAGTGGTCTTTGTTTTTCAAAATTCAGTGATGCTACAGAGTAGCAAACAGACCTACTCAGGCTTTCCAATCAAATTTAGAGAGTTTTCATCCTGCTGGGAGACTTGTTACTGGTATAGCTTCAGTAACAGCAAATTAGCCACTCAACATTGATTTATTCTTTACAAAAATGAATCAAAACTTTCAGTTACCAAATATCAGAATATAATGAACTGCTGAATGTATAAAATGGGTCATGTGTGTGTTACTTTTTTTTAATATCTTTTTTTCCCCTGTACAATACAATTTTGGTGTAAGACTAGCAATTTTAAACACTGTCTGGTCTATTTTCTTATAGGGAACCTGTTAATCACTTGAATTTGGATATCTTTTATGATGTGTTTGTAGATTAAATTTACTACTGACCATCTCAATCTCTGTGTATAGATAGGCAAGTGCACAGCTTCACATTTTGTGCCATCACCTGAGTTAAGTGTGAACAAGGAAGGGGAGGAATGTTATATTTATTTGACATGAAATGTATTTACTTAGTATATTAAAATTAATCAGATCAAAGAGATTTCAATATCAGGCACAGAATAGCAGCTTGGTGGTGTCAGTACAGTGGCTGCTCTGCTACCAGTAATGAAAGGATAAGATGGCAATTTTCAGTTCAGAGCTGTCCAGTAAATAAGACAAAACTGCTAAAAACATTGTCTCCTTTCTTTTCCCCTGACATTTTGAAAGTTGCTTCTGACTCAAGAAAGGAGAGGAAGAGAAGGCAGTTTATTCTAATTTTATTTTTTTATGCAACAGCAGTTGTACATACAGTAATAACAGAAGATGACAAAGTCATTTGATGATACTGCATGTTAAATTGCACTGGCCGTTGTAGCTATAGCACATTTGCAGGGATAGGGCATTAAAGAATGGAGTCCAAACTTCTGGGTTATATGCAGCCCCTAGCGGCCAAGAGGGGCTCTCTCTTTGCAAGGAAAGCTCTGACAACTCCCACTGCATTTAATGATTCAAGGGATTGATCAATCTATGAATGGCACTTGTACTAGACAAAGTGGTTCATAGGGGAAAATCTGGCACCTTTCCAGATCCTCCCTGTGCACATGGACTGTCTTGGTTTGTGTTGTTGCGGGATCATATGCTTTTCACTGGATTACATAAGTGCATTTGGTCACCAGGACATTGCCAATTCATGTACTGATGCTGTTGCGCAACGGTTCGGTCTAGGATCCAAGCATAACATTAAGATCAAGCACCATCCCTGTGAATTAGGCTTTAGTCCCCCTTTAAGGATTTACAAGAATTCCAGAACACTTTTCCTAGGTTTGGTGGTTGTGAGGTGAACCCATAGCCAGACCAGGGCTGCTAACTCAATAGGTACCATGACTCACCCCTCCAGCAGAGCCAGCAGTGTGTCATAGCTCTCACATATTGCAGCAGTTCAGCTGCACTGACCCATCCCATAAGCACACCTTGATGTAACTCAGCCCTCAGGAAAGCGGTAGCAGCTTCCTCCCCTGAGCCAGGTCTGTGTCAGATGACCTCAGCCACAGGTATTTCACTAGACCCTGCCAGAGCTGCAAGTTAGTCTGTCAAGAATCAGAGGGGTAGCCATGTTAGTCTGGAATTGCAGAGGTGACAGAGTCCTGTGGCACCTTGAAGACTAACTAAATTTTTTTTTTAGAGCATAAGCTTTCGTGGGCTAATACCCACTTCGTCGGA
>ML677335.1:19644746-19737092 GCA_007922305.1 Dermatemys mawii | reverse complement strand
AAGTGGGTATTAGCCCACGAAAGCTTATGCTCTAAAAAAAAAATTTTAGTTAGTCTTTAAGGTGCCACAGGACTCTTTGTCAAGTTAGTCTGTGCAACACTTATTACTCAGTCAGAGCCCTCCTCCTGCCTTGCTGTGTTAGACCCCCAAGGCATCCAGCCCCGGCCTTGCTTGTTCCAGCCCACTTCAGCCCTACCTATGTCCTGCTTGAGCACTGTTACAGACTCGCTCCAACCCTGTATCCACCTCTTGACTCCCAACCTGAGACTGACTCCAACCTGGCTTTGACCTTTGGCCTGCGTCCACACTCCAACTAAGCTTTAATTTGTCTTGCCTACAAACTTGGGCCTTGATTCTGATCGACAGCCTGTCTCTGGACCCCAGTGTCAGCGCTGCCTTTGGCCCAGTCTGACTCAGTCTCAGGCTAGCTTCAATCCTTGGTGCTGGTTATTAACCACAGCTCCAACCACCAGGAGCCTAGAACCCAGAGCCTTATAGTGGTATTCTATGGGTATGTACCTAGCTTATCAGATCAGTACAGGGCCTGAAGTAAGCTGGGCTCTCAGAGGCATTCAGTGAATTGGTTAAACTCTAAAGAATTGGAGAGCTGTTGGATTTTAATCTATATGCAGGAGGGCTGGTGATGTTGTCCAGTGTTACCCGCCATCCTCCATGTTCGCTACTTTCCTTATAGGTTTCTGTAACAGGATTGGGGCTCACCACCCAGTGCCTCCTACTGTTTTTAGTCCAGGAATTAGCTCTGTTGCAGAGCACTTTCTTCTGGTGGTGTCCCATCTGTGTCTCACTCTCGGTTGCTCTCCTTTTGGCAGCTGGCCCCTGTTGTTGCTTTCTGCGTCCTCTTCAGGTCACTGCCCTCCGGCAGTGCCCCCAATTCCACACTTGCCCCCTTCTGCGGGGGTGTGTGTGTGAAGGTCTGGGGGGGGTATAGCAGCCTCAGCACCCTAGCTGCAACAGCCAACCACACCCCAAGTCGAGCCCTTTCTGGCAGGGCTTCAGTGCAGTCCACAGAGGCCACTTCCTGCAGCCAGGTGCAATATAAGTGGAGATGTGGGGGACCCAGGCCCACCGTCTACTCTGAGTCCTGGCCCAGAGACCCTTTGGTGGCAGCCGTCCTGCTCTCCTCTTTTCCCCTAGTTCATCTCGCTCTCCCTGGGCTGCTTCCCCTTCGGCCTCTTTGCACCGGATAAGTCCTTCCCTCAGGGCTGGCAGCCTGACAGGTAACCAGGCTGGAGTTCCCTTTTGCTCCCCTGAGCCTTTGCTGTGCCGTGCCGTGCCGTGCCGTGCCGTGCCGTGCCGTGCCGTGCCTGATGCTGCTCCTCCCTCAGAAGGTAGACCTTCCCCTTCGAAGGTCCAGGAGAGACTGACTGCTCCTCTCCTGGGCAGCCTTTATATAGGGCCTAGCCTGGCCCTGATTGGCTGGCTACAATCTCAGCCCTGATTGGCCTTTAGTAAGCCCTCTTCTGATTGGCTGCCAGCCCACGCAGCCGCTCTGGCCTACTCTTAGCCCACTCTGGTATGGGAGTGGGGCAGCTGCCCCACTACAGTTTCCTTTTAGAATCAGTCCAATTTAGGTTACTTTGCCTGATTAAATAAAATCTCTGGCTACTTGGCCAAAATTCCGGATGTTTGTCTCTGTCTGTCTCTTGACTGGACGACAAGGGATGGATCACTTGATAAATTGCCCAGTTCTGCTCATTTGCAATGAGGTAACTGTTACTAGCCAGGATACTGGGCTCAACAGGCCATTGGTCTGACTCAGTATGACCATTCTTATGTTTGTATGTTCTAACTGGACCCCTTCCATATGCAAAGCAGTGGTTCATTTATACAGCACTTTATCTGGACAAAGAACTAATATATAGCAACAACGCAACATATAAATGATTTGTGAGGAAAGCTGGGAGTGTATTCTTAGTGTAATGTTGTCATGATTTGTGCTGCCATTCACAATCAGCTTTGAAATCCACTTCCATGCACTGGAAGAACATACAATATTACATATCATTGGAAGAAAGACTAGTATAAGACATTCAAACCAGCAATTCACTACAACAGAGCTGTTTCATGTGGGGGCTGCTTGTTCTAAGATAAACATGTACTGTATTAGAGAGAAAGTGGTAGTAAATGTATCATTTTAAGTAGATCACTGATGCCTTTCAGGAGGCATAGGAAACTCTTATTATGTGTGTTAAAACACAAACAAAAGCACAAATTTTCAGATAAATTAGAGGTGTATGTTGGAAAACATCAAATTAAAAGAATTGAGGAAGTTCATGAATAAGTTTCAAATCAAAGGTCTTCTTTTGTAAGATTTTAAATATTAATGGATTTTTAAAGGACTTCGGTAGCAGTCAAGTCATTAGGAGTGGAATAACTCGCACCAGATGGTGGTTGTGTAAATGACTAAACTTATTCAATTTTTAAAGTTACCTGCTTTTAATCTTTGCCTTACTATTTTGTCCCTTTTGGTTTACTTTTCATTTTTTTGTTTCGTGATGAACAAAATGCTTTGTTACTCTAAAAAACTACAGTACATGGTAACAGCATACGATAAAAGTTTTCTGTTGTGCAAGTTTCTATCAGTGGGTATGGCATTTCATTTGTGACTCAGAATAGTGAAGACTACTGAGTGAAAAGAAGGAACAGGGCCTGCTAGAGGGTTTGTGGGGTTTTTCTTTAAACTGTAAAATGGCAAAACTGGGAAATACAGATTATTTTCTTTAGTTTAATTCACTTGCATTTCTTGTGAAAAAGAATAAGATTGTGTGGGACGAGATCATTCCTTAAAAGTCATTTTTAAGTATAAAAAGAATGAAAAAGTGTATTTCAGAAAACTAAGTCTTACAATGCTATTGTAATTCAGGATGTACCAATCTTCACAATACTGTTCCATGGACCCAAGTCCTGTTTCCGATCAATATCCATGCTGCAAAGCTTCAGGCACTACCTACTTCAATTTCTTGTATTGCAGTACAGATGCTTATGTGGATTCTGAGGTAAATATTTGACAGCTAGTTATGTCTGGTCAACTCTTGTGCTTTTCAGACTCCGTCCCCTTAAGAAAAAATAGTATTCATTGGTTGGAAGCTGAGCTAAACAAATTCAGATGAGGAAATGAGGCATAATTTTTTGACAGTGAGGGTATTTAAATATTTTAACACTTTACTAAAGGTCCATAGTGAATTCTCCATCAATGACAAATGATGAAGATTGGGTGCTTTTCTAAAAGATATATGCTCCGTGAGTTATTTTAGGGAACTTCTATGGCCTGTGCTGTGCAGGTCATTCTAGATCATCATGTTGGTCCTTCTGACTTTGGAATCTATGAATAGCTAATTATTTGCCCACAATAACTACATACAGAAGCATCTGCAATACCAGGATATTTTCCTATGGTTTTGGTACAGAATAACCTCATTATATCAGGCACCACTGTCTGGTAAATGTCAGATCCTTTAATGTCAGTTATTACACATGGCAGTTAGGACTTGTCTGAAGCTTATTAAAGTCAATAGGACTCTCGCTGTTGACTTCAGTGAGCATTGCCTAGAGCCTCAAGCATGTGGAATGAAAACAAGGGAAGCACAGAGCCTATAGAGTTGTTTACAGATATCCCAGCTGAGAACTGGGTGACCATAAAAAGGCCCCCAAGTCCTCAAAGGATCTTTTAGCCAACAGCTCCAAAGCTGAGCTATGAGCCAAATTGAGAAGGTAAAGATCTATCAAGTATGAAATGGTCTCTCCCCATCAAATGAGATAGGGATGTGTCCAATGACTCCTCACTCCATTCACAGGTAGGCAGTATTTAGGAATTTCTGATTTTATGTTTTTAAACTTAGATCTCAGTTCAGATTCAGTGTATCTCCCAAATCTTTGATGCACATTCCTTGGTGAATTTATTTGAGGGTTTACTTATAGCCCCAACAGGGTACAGCGTGAGGAATAAAATGGGGTCAGAATTCCTAGCTGTTCAAGTTGAGAGAGGCTGTTTGTTTCTGTACGCTTCCACTACCTAATGTGCCAAAGACAGCTGGATCAAGGATATGGCTCATAGACTCTAAACACTTATTTTTGTAATTCCAAGGCAGTCAAAACTAATAGCTATTTCTAATGCTCCTCATCATTACCAGATTAAACAGCTACAAAGTCCCAGTTTACTACTGAACATTTTCCAGTGTTCAGAAGTATTCATATTTTGCTGAGCACTTACTCCTATGTCTTTCTCTGAACTTGGAGCAATTCTTAGAGCCAAATATCATGTTGGGAATGAAATAAGGTAATATAATATGTATTATAGGTAATGAAGTCTTCAATTAGTTCCTAATGGGTATAACCAAGTACAGAGCTAGACTGAAAGGGAGATAATTTCTTAGTTTTAAATTACAATTGATTAGTATCCTTGGTTGAATGTAAACAAAATGTAATCCACCCTGGAGTCTGAAAAGGTAATGTATCAATAGTGCCCTAAATATTCTCTGTTGCACATAATGAAATACACATTGTATTCTTTTTTTATTGTGCTGTGTGTTAAAGCTTACTGCATTTGATGTCCCATGTCCTATAATATTTAACTTTGACATCCATTATATTTTCATTAAATTATAATTTTATATCTAATTTTCATAAATTACTGTTTCTTCTGTTAGTGTGGAGTCCAAATGCTGTTCCTAAATGCAGAGTCAATGCAGTCAGTAAGCCCCACAGAGAGACTCAGAGAGAAACCCACCTACTGTATCTTTTTCCATTTTCACCCCTGCACTTATAGGTACCTCATATACATGGAAAGATTAGCAGAGCTAAAGTGATGCATATTTTTTTCTATCTGAGCATAACTACAAACATCATAGTAGGTCAGATATATTAATCCTACCTTCGATCCTTAGCAATCCACTATTATCCACCCATAAATCTACTAATTAGATGAGTAAGTAATACCCTGCATAGTCTTTTCACATTTATGCCAATTACTTTATTTTAAAAAAGTAATAACCAAGCTTTTGCGTCTGTCTCCATGATATATGTACGATTTCTGTGCATATGTCCAAGCAGTCATATATCAGAGTTACCTGTATATAGTAAATCCCTTGGACATTAGTAGGTGTGTAGGTCTTAATAAGTATCTTCATCTATGATTGGCCATAATTTGCAATAAGGATCTGTTGGTTGGAAAGATAACAAATAGAATAGTTCAGTGATTGTCAAAATAATGGAATTTTATTTTTCTATCTGTCTTTGCTCACTATATTCCCTGGGGTGCGTGTAACTAGAAAAAGTGAAGAAAGGAAAGGCTCTAAAAATAAGCAAATAATCAATTTAAGTAAATCACTTCTAGTCATGTAGATTAGCTAACTTTGTATGGACATAGTACCAGAAACTATATATATATATAATATAAATTGTGATACAGCATGGCCAAAGGGCAGCAGGAGAGTGTAGAGGGAAGCAAGCTTACTAGAAGTTGATTGGAGCACCTGGAGCCAATTAAGGCACCTGAAGCCAATTAGAGTAACTGAAGCCAGGCACATGATAAAACCCCCCTGCCTCAATCAGTCGGTGAAAGGGAGTGGGAGCAGAGAGCGATTTGGAGGAGTGGGAGCAGAGGAGAGTTTGAAGAAGTGCTGCGGTGAGCTAAAGAAGACCCAGACTATAGGTAAAGGGACACCTGGCTTGTGCAGAGAGAGGACAGGAGGCCCCACAAGCTGAAAGGTAGAAGAGGGAAGTAGCCCAGGGGAGGGAATAGGTAGTTCAAGTAGTTTACTGCTATCCTCAGGGCCCCTGGGCTGTGACCCGGAGTAGAGGGTGGGCCTGGGTCCCTCCCTCTCCAATCCCTTACTCTAGGATACCAGTGGGGCAGTTAATACCCTGTTCAGGGACAAGAAATGGTGCCCTGAACCCCCCACAAGAAGAGAAAGCATGGAACCCATTATAATAGTGCAGGCAAGTTTGTGTGTGTCTCTCTCTCTCTCTCTCTCTCTCTCACTCTCTCTAAATATGGGGCTATATCTTGTTAATATTTTAGGACTTTAAGCATAATTGTATATATTCAAAAAGTCAGACTGAGTCCACGGTGGTATCATCTGTAGGTGTCTCATAAACCTTATCATTAGTTGATGGCAATCAGTTGTACTATGCTCAGAAACTGAGAATAAAAACATCCCTACAAAGATTCATATTCTTTTCCTTTGAAGAAAAATACTAACTGCAGAATTATCTAGCCTGATTCTCACTAGTCAGACTATTAATTTGTGAATTTGTATAAGAAAAAATGCAAAAAAAATTATAGCATCTGTTTCTCACTTCAGTGAGAACTTCAATCACTTCGGCTAGTGTGCGGGGTTTTTGGTTTTTTTTTAAACAACCTTTCAGCATTTGAACATCCATTGAATTTTTGCATCCTGATAGCTTGAATGGATTTAAAATTCAGGACATTATCTCAGTATGAAGTCTTTGTATGTGATAGCCTTCCCCCATTAAAGCTCCAAACTGTCAAAATAAGTAAAACTGATGTAGAACGATTTACTTTTTCTGTGTGTGTTTAACTCCAAAAATATAATTTCAATAAACAGTCTCAAGATTAGCTTTACACTTTTTTAAAAATATAATACTCCCTTATAATAAGCAAGAGCTAGTGTTCCTGGCTCTATACTAAACCTCATTACAGATTTATCAGGCAATGCTATTTGGTCACAAATGGTCAGGGATCTGGGACACATGACTTACAAGGAGAGGCTAAGAGAACTGGGTTTGTTTAGTCTGCAGAAGAGAAGAGTGGGGTCGGGATTTGATAGCAGCCTTCAACTACCTGCAGTGAGGTTCCAAAGAGGATGGAGCTCTGCTGTTCTCAGTAGTGGCAGATGACAGAACAAGAAGCAATGGTCTCAAGTTGCAGTGGGGGAAATCTACGTTGGATATTAGGAAAAACTGTTTCACTAGGAGGGTGGTAAAGCACTGGAATGGGTTACCTAAAGAGATGGTGGAATCTCCATCCTTAGCGGTTTTTAAGACCTGGCTTGACAAAGCCCTGGCTTGGATGATTTAGTAGATGTTGGTCTTGCTTTGAGCAGGGGATTGGACTAGATGACCTCCTGAGGTCTCTTCCAAACTTAATCTTCTATGATCCTTTTTTTAAAAAGGAACTCTTCATAACAGAGTGCAGTCTATTACAGTACTCTAGAGAAATGCATGACAGTTATGACATTTGCAGTTAATCCTTGAATATGACTGAGGGTTTTGTTGAGACTTGGGGAAATATAATAATTGCATGAGAGTTTGACAGCTTCTGTCACTTTCCATGGAGAGAGACACATCGCTAGAGCCCTGAAAATCTGTGGATATCCGCAGATGCAAATATCTTTGGACCATGTTTGCATATCAAATTTTGTATCTGTGTAAGGCTCTACGTATTGCACCAGTAAGCCCCCTCTGGCAGGGATTCTCCCAATTTATGTCTACACACTGCTCCTCCCCCTTGAAATTTGTTCTTCAACAGAGAGAGGCCATGCAGTAAATTAATATTGCCCTGACTTTGGATGATACGTAGAGGTAGCGTAGTATCCCATGCAGGCTGTATATTTCTGTGTTTTGTCTCCTGGAGGTGCACCAGAAAAACTCATCACTAGGCTTCTGCACAGCCCAAGGTCAAAACAAGACTCCCTGAAGTCTGAGCTGTAAATATGCATACAACTATTTTTTTCCCATTTAACTTAGTCCTATCCCTTTCTGTGAAGGCTTGAGGTGCCCAGTTTCTTCTGGAGCCTCCCTTCCTTTTTTGTACAGTAAGAAGTAAAGGCTGCTGAACATCTTTAACTTTAAAGAGGTGCAAAATGTAACGAAAGGACAAACATTCTAGGTGGCGCAGCTTGGGATAAGATATTGTTATATCTCCACTTTTGGAGATGTGCCTGGCAAGTATCTCAAAGTATTGTGCTATTAGTTCTTGTGCAAAGAATATGGTAGTTCAATGTGCGTCTTTATAGAGCCTTCTTTTCTTTCTTATATAAATGTTACCTTGAGCTTAAGTAAAGGCAGAACAGAGTTCACAATATACTTTCTGTAAACAGGTTTTTCATTTTCCATTAATTTTCAATGTATTTCTATTCAGTTCACCCTGCATTACTGAAATACATCTTCAAATGTGGAGATAGAGTATACCATGCAGGTTTAGCTGTGGAAGCTATACAGAATGTCAGAGTAAGCAACTGACAGCTCAGTTAATCCATTTACCATTATTATATTTTTTTAAAAAAAAAATTCCCTGTTTTCAAATCACTTTGTGATCAAGGGAACTCAGAATAAACTTAAGACAGTTTGTATGTGTATCTGTTATTTTTTTTAATAGAAAACAGAGGCATTGCTGCTTGTTGTGTAAACACTGCTCAGGGCTCATTGAATGATGAAGTTTGCAGCAGGAGTTGGAATCATGCCAGATGCAACTCAGATTCTGTACAATGCTAATGTTCTATACAAATGGCTTACTGGAACTACTTCAACAGATGTCAGAATGCCATTCCAAGAGCTTCCTCTGTTTTTTTTCCTCCTCTCTATCCTAGTCAGTAATGGATACATTTAGGAAGAGCACTGGGAAGCAGGTCCTCCCTTCTTTGAACAGCGGACCAGTGGTTTTGAAACTTTTGTACTGCTGACTTCTTTCACATAGCAAGCCTCTGAGTGTGACTCCCCACCCTCTTAAAAATTAAAAACACTCGAACACCATTACAAATGCTGGAGGAAAAGCAGGGTCTGGAGTGGGGGCTGACAACTCTCGAGCCTCCCCACCCCCAAGTAAAAACCTCGTGACCCCTGGGAGGTCCTGACCCATAGTTTGAGACAAAGAGATTTCACAACTTTGTGTACTTCTGATCTCCAAGAGTAATGCTCCATTAGAGCTGCACCATTTCACTGTCAGGAGATAACTTATTCCATCCTCTATCACCAAATAGCAGGATTCTATTTAGGCTATTCTTCCACCCTGCATAAATCAGATCCTTCCACATGACATCTGTATCATACTTAGGCTTCCTCATATGTGGGATGGCTTACTCTGCTAAAATCTGATTGGAGAAACAAATACGCAGAGATGAACCTGGGCTTTCCTGAAGTCTCTTCAGACTTCAGTTTGCCTGCTAAAGTGCATGGTTATTGCTAGTGTGCAATTTTAGTTGATTATGTTCAGACTTGGTGGTGTTGCTACTTGTAAACTCTCTGTATGTTGAGACTGAGTACCTTTCTGTCTGAGTCATGATAATTGAGAAGGGTGAATTACTGTCATTGGTTTTCAAAAATGTACTCTATATATAATAATAAGCCTTGTTGTATAAGTTTTTGATGATGGCTTTTTTTTTCAGTGAAATTCAGACCTGAGTTTAGGTAGAAGGGTATATATTTCTAAACACAGAACTTCCTCACTTCACATGAATTAAGAAAATGCTGCAGAAGATTTCTGCTGACTTCACTGGGCTTTGATTAACTCTAGCATAAATGCATAAAAGAAAGTGAATGCTCTTCAAGAAATGTATTAGAGGCTCATACATCTATCTCATACTGATTCATTGAAATTCACTCTGCAGTTTCTGTTATACATTCTTCCTCATGTTTTGCTACAAACTCCTTTATAGTGTTGCTATGAAGTGTTAAATATCTCAAAGTGTTTTATTTCCATGATCCTATCTAGTACGTAAGCCATGATCTTGCCCCAAGACTATACAAGTGGCCTTCATCTGCACAGTACTTAGTGGAGGATAGGTGCTATAGCTTGTATAATATACTGGTTTCTATACCAAAGTAAGTTTCTTTGAGATGAGATACATACAGATAATGTATACCTAATTATTATCATCTGTCTATGAAGTGTATTTATCAAGAGCTGTGAAGTGTACCAGTCACCTTATAGTGGGGAAGATCCTCTGCCTGTACAATATGTCATAGCTCCATTGACTTCAGTTTATCCACACCAGCTAAGGATCTGTCCCATTGACTTACAGAGTTTTAATCACTAACCTCTGGGGTATCTTCTTCATTTTTCATTTTAATGATAAAATTTAAGATCTTGTGGTGGTTAATATACAAAATATGAGTCAAAGCATTATCTTTGAATTATATAAAAATAACTCTCATGGACCTCATATTGAATCTGAATGCAAAGTGCCTATTTCCCCACATTTAAATACAATAGGAAGCTATCGATCTTAGGAAGCTAATTCATAAGATTGATAGGAGATTCATTTCTGTGTTTATGGTAGATTCCTGGAATCATGTATAGCATTTGCATAAAATGATGTACTCTACTTTTCTCACTAATAGTCCATTCTGTCCATTTTAGTGTCAAATTGCTGGACACCAGTGGCAGGGCTTTCTTACTCAGTCTCCCATTATATTCATTTTGCAAGTTACAAAACTAGCTTTTCTTTCTTAGCCCTCTTCTTAAACAATGGAAGTGCAAACAGTGTTACATATAGAGTGTTCTCAGCTTATCTCCAAAGTTGTTGCTTTGTTAAGGTGGGTGAGGTATTTTTATTGGACCTACTTCAGTTGGTGATAGAGACAAGCTTGCACAGAGCTTTTCCTCAGGCCTCTGTTGTAAACTCGAAAGCTCATCTCTCTCTCCAACAGAAGTTCATCCAGTAAAAGACATTACCTCACCCACCTTATGTCTCTAATCACCTGATACCAACATGACTATGATACCACATACTTATTTTGTCAAATCAGTTTCCCTTTCTAAACATACGCATAAGAACACAGATAAGAGAAGCCTGGAGAAGAGAAAAGGAAGGGGTGGAACTTACTGGTGCATCTTAAATGGTTTAATGGTAGATGTGGGATTCTTTAGCTTCAGTTAAAGCTGTGGCTTTTCCTTAGGTTTTGTTTACACTGCTGTCTGGATCGATGGGTAGAGATCGATCTATTGGGGATCAACTTATCATGTCTCATCAGGGTGTGATAAATCGGTCCCCAAAGTCTACTCCGGAACTCCAGCTCACCAAAAGGCACAAGCTGGAGTTGACAGGAGAGCCCACCACCAACTGCTGCCACCATGAGGACAGCAGGTAAGTCGACCTAAGATGTGTCGACTTCAGCTACGTTATTCATGTAGCTGAAGTTGAATATCTTAGGTTGACCCTCCCCGCTAGTGTAGACCAGGCCTTAGTCCAGGGTTGGAACTCATGGTCAAGCCTAACCTCCTGCCCTTCCATGTCTATATACATTGTGCTAACCCAGGGCTCAGATCCAGAGCCCCAGCACCCTATGGGGATGGAGGACCCAAGCCTAAATCAAGCTGACACTCAGGGTTCAAAAGCTCCCTATGCAGTGTGAATGCAGTTCCACTGGACTTACTTCTGGCAGACTCCCAGAGGATATCCCCCAATCCCATGGGCCAACTTAGCTTACTTTGTCTTCTGGACAGTCAAGTTTGGGAAAACATGACTCAACCACATTACTCTGTGAACAAGAGGTTAGAGTGGTGACATTTTGGGAGGGCGCTAGGAAGTCTTGGCTATGGATGATTGGACTCAGGCTCTCTTATGCAGTGTAGATGCTGGAGCCCGAGGTTGGGACTGAGGGTTTATCTGACCTACCTGGGGTTACAAATGAATATAGACACAAGCCCCAGGTTAGCAAACACAAGGTCTGCTAACCCTGCGCTTACATTGCAGTGTAGACATACCATCCATTACTACTGTTACATTTTATTTCCATTTCTTTTTCTTCTTCTATTTTCTGATGCACTCTTTATATCACAAGCCTTAGTCACTGAGTTGAAATATTAGATGCTGTTATAGTATTTTCCTTTGTTCATGATAACGTTGGATGATAGATTATTGGGGAAGGGAGGAATCATGTTAATAGAAAATAACAACCTAGATAGTAGGTCTAATCATTAAGGTAAAACTTGCAGTGTTTTTATAAAGCATTTATTCCAGAGGTCCCTGGAATAGTTTATGCTGTAGTTAGCCAAAATAGGCCTTTTGAGGTGGGATGTTCTCTTTTTTAATACCAATAAAACCCAAAATATTTTAAAAAAGAATTAGAATGAAAGTAAATTATTCAAATGGACTGAAATTTACACATATTTGAACCCATTCTTTTTTATTTATTTATTTTTCTTGCAGGCACTATCCTAGTGGACAGTATGCTGATAAAGGGGACAGCAGGAGGGACTGATCCCACTATTGAACTATCATTAAAGGACAACATCGATTACTGGGTTATTCTGGATCCCATCAGCCAGAGGCTATACCTAAACAGTACTGGACGACTTCTGGACAGAGATGTTAGTTTGTTTATTTTACAGACCTTCTCTCCCCACCCCCGCAAAAAAAATCTTGGACCAGGGAAGCAAGCATTTAATAGTTAAAAATAGAAAGTTTTCTAAGGGTGCCTAGAAAAAAAATAGGTAAAGTAGTAACAGAATCCAGGAAACAGAAATGTTCTGACTAGCTGTTTTATAGACACACCAGGGGTTATCCTTTATGATGTTGGACAGAAGACATGTCTACTTCTGTTTTAAATTAATGTTATTTCATGACGTAATCAATACATTGCACAGCATGGGAAGTTCACATTTACAAGTTTTACCTACGTAGCTGGTTACTGAATGTATACAACTAACAGTGCACTACATTGTTGCATACTCCCTTAATGTTTTTTTTTGTTTTTAATGTTGAAGATATAACCATAATAATTTAAAGGACATGAAAAATGCATCTAGTTCTCTTTCTAGAAAATATAGAAAGGATACCTCGGCAAGTTAACTTGGTTCCTGATGTTAACTTGTCAGTTGCTACAGATGATTGTCAAGGTACATGCCTGAAAGTTTGTACAACAAACAAGTTGAGACTGCAGACAAGTAGAGATGTGTGAGCTGGTGAAACTAAATTAATAACTGACCTAAACTCAACTTCAAAAAAAAAAAAGCAGATTTTTTTTCTCCCCTCCACATTTATTTTTGTTTTTACATAACTTTGCTTAAAATTATAAGTTTTATAAGTAAGTTTTATAAAACTTTTATAAAACCTTTTATAAAAAACTTATAAAAGTTTACATAACTCTGCTTAAAATTATAAGTTTCAAATTAACTATGCTTCCTGATTCTGGATGGAAACAGAAATGTTGAAATACCTACCTCATGAGAGTCCTCTTCCGGGGTACTTCTAGTCCTGCCAGAAGCAAGGAGTAGCAGAAATATTGTGAAAATCTAAAGTTGTGAGACTTACAGCCTAATTATGTAGACTTAAAAGGACCTCAGAGGATTCAAATAAGGATGTTGTGTTCTTACTCAGAACACCGGTTTATAACTTGTGGTATTCCCTGTGTTTAGTCCTCACATATCTCAAAGCATTGTCATATCAAATTTAGGTTGTATAAAAACAAACCTTTGCAAAATCTAGGCCAATAGGAATGTTTTCATTGATGTATATTTCATTCAATGGAAATACTCCTAAAGACAAATCAGTATCCCCTCTATTTGTTTGCTCACCAGTCATTGTAGCAGAGTGTTAATACAAGGAACCTGAATGTAAAATCAACTGAAAACTGATTATAGATAGATGTGAAAGAGCCTGATCTGAACCTATTAAAGTCAACAGGAATCTTTTTGGCAAGGATTAGGTCCAAATGACTAGTTTGTTTTCGTTTTGTATGGTCAAATAAGTGCATTAAGTAAACAGAGTAATATGTAATTTGTTTTATTTAAATTATCCCTGATTTAATTTAAATATATACATTTGCCTAATTGAATTCAATTTTCCTTATTTTTCATTTTTCAAAGTGTAACCATCATATTCTCTAAGTATCTGTACATAATTAGCAAAGTCATGTAATGAAATGCACAGCAGAATGGTCACAGAGACCTCTACCAACTTCACAACAAAGAAACACAAGCCCCTCTTAGATAATCTCTTTTTGGACAAAGACATATGTAGATAGGCCTTGGAGCATTTAAGCTTCTTATAAGCTCAGTTTTTGGACAGAATATAAGAAGCAGGTGGTTTGAGCATTGGCCAGGGTTGAGAGCTCAATCCTTGAGGGAGCCATTTAGGGATATTGGGCAAAAATGTGTTGGATGATTTAATTGGGAATTGATCCTGCTTTGAGTAGGGGATTGGGCTAGATGATCTCCTGAGGTCCCTTCCAACTCTGATATTCTATGTTTCAATACAGACTTATTTATTTGAACTTTACCTGGTGCAATGACTTGATTTTTATTAAACAGATTTATTTTAAAAATCTGTTTAGTCTCTTCTCACTTCCTTTTGGTTATTTTAAAGTTTTTCATTGTGTAAGAAAGTACTTCTTTGACCCAGATCCTCTGCTTAATTGAAATCAAAGTTGCTATGCCAATTTACACTAGCTGAAGCTCTCTGTTCATGTGGATACTGAAAACTGAGACAGAGGTCTTGATTCACGCTTTTTACTTAGCATAGCTCGGTCAGCGCTATATTGAGATTTAGACTTTTTAAATTTATAACTATAGTGCTTTCAGATTGTGCTAATGTTACTGTGTTTACAGAATTATAAAAGTTGTGTTCTGAAAAGCACTGCTTCACTGTCAAGGATATACTATAACTGAAATGGAGGTGACTATATTTAGACCATCCTAGACTGATAAACATGTCTTTCAAAATGCAATGTGAATACCTGTACTTTCCATATGCCAGACACTATCTAGTCAGAGAACTTGCTGTCCTGATTGCTGTTCTCTGTTGGTTAAGACTGGCTTGATTGCATCTGAAAATGGTTTATAGTGCTATGAATTTGTTAATGATTTACCATGGCAACATTCTCAAGAAAGAGAAATAGGTCACCACATGGGAAATGGATATACATTTATTTTAGGCTTATGTATTATTTTATTGGTAATATTTACAGCATATTCTACTATTATTTTAGTGCTATCCATTGCTTGTTTTACAGTTAATTAATGATATAATATTAATAATGGACAAATACAAATGTGTGACTGTGGAGTGAAATTCCACATATTTGCCTCAGAAATTTCTTTGAGTGGGAAAAGAAATATTTTGAGAATACATATGACCTCAGTCAAAATCTAAAGAAAATGTAAAAATCCCAGTGGAAAAACGTAAGTAAAGATACCCTCATGTCTTCAAGATCCTTGCCTCGATCAAGAAACAGGAATACTTGTAGGATCCATGGAATTCTGAAGAGACTCTGATTGCATTAATTTAATGTAAAACTAATTATGTTTAATGAGCTTATTAGGTTTTCTTAAACATTGAAAACTGGAGTCATGCAAACCCTTCACATCAAAGCCTGAAACCATACAAAATCTAGAAAAAAAACCATTAGCTCTTTGGCAATGTTCTATTTGAAAACTATATGAAACTGGATAGTTTTGATGGAGTTTTAACTTTGAATTTTTGGGGTTTATTTGAACTTGAAAATCAAATTAGTATAGGAATCTCTGGGTATCCAGCAGAAATTGAAGTCCCATTGTACTTGAAAAGTACAGCTTTATTCTTGCAGTAAATAAATGTAATCCTCCTGCGGTCCCTTCTGATATTTCCATATGCCATCTATCCCTTCCATGTCAATTTACTACTTTGTGATCCAGACAAAATCAGTGTTTGCTCGATTTTCACCTCGCCTGAACCTGGAAACACCCATTCTCATTTTTTCCCCTTTTGCCTCTCTGACCAACACACAAATGGACATTCAGTGAAACTTACTCTGAGATCAAAAGTTATGGAAATTTATACTATGTATCTTGCATATTACCACAGCTAAGGTATGAATTTCTGGTCCATAGACAGCACATCTAAGTGAGCCAAAAGAGATCCTTCCCTCTAGCCAAACACACACCCGGATCGGCGGGTAGTGATAGGTCATTTGAGGATCAATTTATCATTTCTAGTCTAGTGATAAATCAATCCCCGAGTGCTCTCCTGTCAACTCCGGAGTTCCACCACCACAAGAGGTGCAGGCAGAGCTGACAGGGGAGCGGCAACAGTCAATCCAGTGCCATGATGACGCTGGGGTAAGTCTAACTAAATATATCAACTTCAGGTACGCTATTCCCGTAGCTGAAGCTGGATATCTTAGGTCGACCCCCACCAACCCAGTGTACACCAGGGCTAAGCTAACAACCACTCCATATCTTAAACTTTCTTTAAACCTCATGAGCTGTCAAGCACACAGTAAGTTTTGGGGTACCTCTCATCTAATGGAGCCTTAGCACATGTTGTAATGTAATGCAATAACCGTTTTGTTTTTTTTTAAAAAAAAACAACAAAGCAAGCTTTAAAAAGTTTGGGTTTAGCTTCTTTCCAAGAATGTTTGTTGTTTTACTATTTTGAGGGAGGAGGAGCAGATCTTATTTGATTCAACTGATTGAATTTGTGAGAACGAATAGTGTACTTTTTCTGAACAGCCCAAGTCACTGGTTATCAACCTATTTACCATCATGGGCCGCATATGCAACTTTTTGTGTTATGTGAGCCGCATCCACACATATATACTACCTGTATGGCCCTGAGGATGTCACATGGGCTGCAGCTGTGTGCTGATTAGGCCACTTATTTTTAAAGTTAAATTTTTGTTTACGAATGCACTTCCAACACACTGAGTGCTTGTGTAAAATGAAGGTGGGGAAAGAATGCACTAAATATCAATACCCACTTAAATAGACTCACCCGGAGTCTATAGATATCCTAAGATCATTTACACCCTTAAACAAAATATATGGACCTTATCTAATATGTAAATGATAAATATTGGCTCAGTCAGAGCAACAGGGACAGCAAATTTCAGAGTCAAGAGTCATTCACTGAGAATCTCCAGAAACTTGTGCTAGAACCTCAGAGTCACAAACTCCTTGGAAATGGAGGTGGTTCATAACACTGATGTGTTTGTAACTGAACAAAACTTTATGCGTGTTCTTTCAAAAGCTTACAACTGAACATTGACTTAATACAGCTTTGAAACTTTACCATGCAGAAGAAAATGCTGCTTTTAAACATCTTTATTTAAATGAAACAAGCCCAGCAACAGTTTCCTTACTTTGTCAACTGTTTAAAAAACTCTATTTTTTAATAGTTTACATTTAACACAATGCTGTACTGTATTTGGTATAGGAGGATGTGGGAGGGTGTCTTTTATTTTTTTGGTATGTGCTACTGTCTGTCTACTTCCAGTTCCAACTGAGGTGTGTGGTTGACCAGTCAGTTCATATCTCTGAGGTTCTACTTTATCTAGAAACTGTTAATTAGAGGTCCTCACTAGGGCATAGCTGCTGTCACAAACTAACAGAGAATGAAAAAAAGGTGTCTCTTGAGTATCCTGAGAACTAGCTACATGGGAATGGTAGGGATCCAAAGATGAGATTTACAGAAAGACATCACTGCTTGTTTACTTAAGGCCCATTTTTTCATTATTTTTCATGTCACAAAGAGAAGAGTCAGTTTCACAAATCTTTTATGGAGTTAGGTTTCTGGGGATTTTTTCTGAGTATGTGAATAAATATGCTGAGATTGTAACACAGCTTTAGTAACTAAGTTTATCATGTAAATTATGCATTTCTTAAAGACTGTCCCTTAATACGCTTGCCAGATAAGAAACAGCTGTACCTTGAGCTCTGAATGATTTTGTAAAAATAATGTAAAAATTGTCTATATTGCTGAATAGATCCAGTATGCCCATACTTTGTTGTTAAATTGTGCGTCTTTAAAATAGAAGAAAAAACAAATGTTTGTGTTTGTAAATGTTAGCATTGTTAACTAATGGAACATTTGGTAAAATGGATCATTATTCTACTTACTTGATTTAACCTATTTAAGGAAATACAAGAAAATTAAATTAGCCTGACTGAATTGCAGATTTAGTTCTGACACACAATCCCTGATTTTTTTCAAACACATTCATAAGTATTTTTCGATCCCTAAACTTTCACTAGTCTAGTAAGCATGCTTTCTGCTGACATATTTATGACCTTCCTATACAGCAGAATGTAATCTATTTGAATGTAAGATTACAATGTATATTATATTAACCATAGGAAGTTTTTTATCTAGAGTAGTGATTCATTACCTCTAGAATGTATTGCTGGCAAAATTCTGTCAGTGCTACTTAAAGCTGTAGAAAGAACTGGACTCTGGAGCGCCTACCCTTACAGGTGATCTGCTTGTTTTTAGATTATGAATATTTGGCAACTGTAAGTGATGGGTAAGTGTACTTGATGCTGTTTCCAAGACCAGTGTGACCTTTCTATTCAAACACTACTACTCAAAATGGGATTAGAAATTGTCATGTAAAGGCATATATTTTATATCTCTTCGCAATATTTTGAATAGTAATACAAAGGTATGTAATTTTACTGTCCTCTGAATGTCAATTGATGATACATTTTTGAAAGTCACTACCTTTACTTTGAAATATGCAGCAACATGCTAGTAGAACTGACAAGCTTCAAGAGAAGCTATATGAGACACATGTTGGTTCTACCTAACTTTTTTTAAAATGCATTGCAAGGTCTAGGTGGTTTTGTTCAGGGCACTGGCCCTGAAAATCTTCCTAATCCAAAAATGTAAAATAACAGTAAATAGAATGATATAGAAAACGTAGTTGTCCATGGTAAACATAGGCACTATTGACTGTAGTGAGGAAGTCAAGCCTTCTTTAACTATACCTCACCTTTCTGTGTATTGTAAAGATGTGTTTCCTCATTTACAGCCGCCAATGTCGATTCAGTCCATTGTGGTTCAAGTCCAGTGCATTAACAAAAAAGTTGGCACCGTTATCTACCATGAAGTACGGATTGTGGTGAGGGACAGGAATGATAACTCCCCTCATTTTCAGAAGCAGCGGTACTATGTGGCAGTAAATGAGGTCAGTTTCACTTAATATCTTTTCTCTATTTCCTTGGTGTAGATTACAGTTGGAAAATGCTTCTTCCCATCCTTTCATTATTTTTCCTTTTTAAAGCAAACTTCAATTATAAGAAACACTTTTGTTTCTAGATAATTGTTTTATTCTAGAAGATGTGGCATGATTGTTATATTGGAGTTTTTAATATGTAAGTTGTTAATTTGCAAATACAGCAGAAAGTTTGGCACAGTTCTCAGCAGAGTGCTTGTATAGTTTTAGCTTGTAAGCGTTAGGGAGCCATTCACAGAAGAAACCAGATCCTTACATTGCATCACAATGAATAAAAGCATCAGTTTAAGTGCAATAAAAAATCATTGACTATATAATTATATCAACAGAATTGAACAGTGTCACAGGATAATGCTGTCTTATTACTACATAAATGCAGCAGCAAAACTAAGGAACTTATGGAAAACAAATGCCAAGTCAGGAGTCATTTTTTAAAGAAAGAAACAATAATAAATACAAAGTTGTATTTCAGTGTAAATATTTAATTTACTTCTGTACATGAAGTGGTTTCACAAATGGAATTGTTTTGACTTATCTTGTTTATGTGTCAGGGAATGATTGGAACTGCAAACTAACTCAATAAACAAGAGATCTGAGGTTTGGGGAATTCAGGAATGGATTTTGCTGTATTTGTGAAAACTAAGTTATTCGGTTTACTTTCTCTCCTCTACTTGTCTCACTTTACTTTATTCCTTTTTATTTTTTATGTATTAACATTGTATTGGATAACAATGGTAGCAGCACAGGGAATAACAGTTTCTGGCAACTCAGCTTGGTGGGTGTGACAATCCAGGTCCAGACACCTCAAGGGGAGAACAGGTTTAAACACCAAAAATAAACAGTTAAACCAACTGATTACATACTATTACTATGTGATCGTGCTATAAAACCATATTGAGTAAGATCTTTTGTGAAAGCTTGTAATGTTCTGAACTTGGTGGTCTCTGAAATATGTACACACCATGGTTAAGATTATATATGTAGTGTGACAAAGCTCCAAGTTTGTACTCGTGGGTCCTGCGCTTCCTGGCAGATTTAGGGGCCTCTAACTCATCTAGGCCCCAGAGTGACCTCCCTTTCTCAGTATAATTGGCAAGAGTCACCACCTAGTGAGTTACCTTCATCATAGGCCAGTATGGAAGATGGAAAAAGGGGGGGAGCCCGGGCCCTCCCTCTACTCTGGGCTCCAGCCCAGGGACCCTAATAGTATCAGCTAAGATGGCTGACCTTATATCCACAAAACACAATACAATTCCCTGGGCTACTTCCCCACAGCAGTCCCTGCTTCTTCAAACTCCACTTCACCCTTACTTCAGGGCCTCCTTCCTTCTGGATGATATGTTGTCCACCACTCAGTCTCACCAACAGCACAACCTCCTTTCACAGCTCCTGACACCCACAGCCCACCTGACTAACTGGGAGGTTTTTATCTGGTTTCAGCCAGTCCCTGATTGGCTTCGGGTGTCCCAATTAGGCTAGCTGTTTCTACTCCTTTCTAGAAGGTTCTTAATTGGCCCCAGGTGTCTTGATTGGCCTGGAGTAGCCTTTGTTTGGCTATCCAGGGAACAGGGACCTGCACATCCTGAGACTAATATACCTGCCTTCCAGCACTCCGTCACAGTAGATATAGAAAATTGTAACTGTCTTGCAACTTTAGCATCTCCCAAGCCATTTGTTTATTCTAAACTGACTTCAAGTACCCATCCATTGTACAACGCAGGGAAAGATTGGGGTGGGTAGAGGCATTAAAAAAAACAGATGTTGTGTGTAGACCTCTAAACTTTGGCAGAATGAAATCTGTTTGTAATGGAGATTATCCTAGATACACTCACACACATTTTATAATTATAGACAATATAATTACAAGAAAACTATTTGTGGTGAAAGTTTAATTTTATTGGATGCTATCAGAAACATCAAGCGGGAAATCATTTTAATGTCTGGAATTCCTCATATTTGAAGTCTTTTTTTTAATGTTTAAATTTGTCCACAAATCATTATAAAGAATGTTTGTTTGTTTTTAAAATGTAGAGAGCTCTCTTTTAATTTTAGTATAATTCCCAGTTTTGCTAATCTGCTCCTCTGTCATGTTAAAATTATAAATTTCAAATTAACTCCATGCTTTAGCAGAAAGCTCTGGACGAACTGGACCCAACAGATCTTGCATGTCTTCTCTTGTTTTGTATCAGAGGTTGGCAACCTTTCAGAAGTGGTGTGCCGAGTCTTCGCTTATTCACTTTAATTTAAGGTATCGTGTGCTGGTAATACATTTTAACATTTTTAGAAGGTCTCTTCTATAAGTCTATATATTATATAACTAAACTATTGTCGTATGTAAAGTAAACAAGGTTTTCAGAATGTTTAAAAAGATTAATTTAAAATGAAATTAAAATGCTGATCTTATGCCGCCAGCCTGTTCTGGTTTGCTGCCGGCCTGGGGTTCCATTCACCTAGGCCAGCAGAAGCCTGAGCCTGCGACCAGGACCCCAACTGGCAAGGGGACAGCAGCCAGAACCCCAGACCGGCAGGGGGTGAGTGGGGCTGGTGGCCAGGACCCCAGACTGGCAGCGGGCTGAGCCGCTCAGCCCGCACCGGTCTGAGGTTCCATCCACCAACTCCTGCCAGCCAGAATCCCGGCTGCAGGCCCTGCTCAGCACACTGCTTTCTGGGGTCCCGGCCTTGCCCACATAGAGTGGGGTACCTACCGTCTCCCTGATTCTGGCCTATTCTTTTCATCTCTCTCTGCACTGAGCTGAAGGTGGGAGTGCACTGAGCACAGGGCTTGGGGTGAAGGAGCAGGCTAGGGATTGGGGTGTAGGGTCTGACCAGGAGCTAGAATGAGGGAGCGGGCTCAGGACTGGGGAAGGAGGTTGGGATGTGGAGCATTTACCTGGGCAGCTCCCTTTTGGTGCTCAGGGTGCAGGTGGGAATGTGGGGGGAGGGGTGCAGGAACTCCCATTTGGTGCCCAGCGTTGGGGTGGGGATGTGGGGGCTGCAAGAGTCAGGGCAGAGATGTGCTGAGACTACCTCTGAGTCCATTTTCCCTGGCAGCTTGGGACTTCTGAACCTTGCCTTGTTTGAGCCAGACATGCTATCCTGCCCCCTATCCCTATATCACCATCTTACTAACACTGACTTCTAAATCACTAAGACAATGGCAAATTAAGGGATTGAATTACCAGAATATTTTAGCTGCTTTTTTTCCCCTCTTCGGTATACTAGGGAACCTCCCCTTCAAAGTAAAAAATTTACAAAAATAGTTAAGAATGATACTCATTTTCAAATAATTGGACATATCTAATGGTAATATTCTCTTCACTTTCTTTTGTATATGCAGAAACATTTTAATAGTAATAGAAAGGAATTACTCGGTCAAAAACTACTTTACATTACTAATATATATTATCAACCTTACCTCCATGTGAAAGGCTAAAAAACATTAGATGTTTTAACTTTCCTAAAACCAAGTACTATAAACCCAGAATGTTTAGATTTAAGATTAAATTTGAAAGCAATCCAAATGTGTGGGGTTAAGAAATGCATAGCTAATTCATACAGCGTCCTAAACACTACCCTGTAGTTGTGCCAGAAGGGAAAAAAGATGAAAAAATAACATATCTTAAAAATCAGTTTAACCTTGGACCACAGACACTAAATTTCCTTGAAATCATATGGTTATTGCATGGCAACACTATACGGCAGTTAGTTTTATTCAATGACAGGTTTTTATACCATGCTGATCACCATAGTATTTAAGCACATTTTCTGTGCATTAAGCATCTATCAGGTGTGTTTGTTTTCTCATCCTCTCCCTAGGAGAGAAGCATATGCAGTGGACTGTTTTGTTTTCGTGCGATTTTGGGTTTTGTTGTAATTCATGTTTTGGGGAAAAACGTGTTTTTAAATATATGTGTTGCTATGTATTTGTTAGAGAAAGTAAGGTCAAAGAAATGTACCTTCCACTTGGCATGGAAGGTGGTGAGGTTTATGATAACACTTAGTTTCTGAGGGAGCTTGTTACACATCTCGTATTGGCCCCTGAGAAAAGTCTGTCTTCTGTACAGAGAAGCTTTACCCTTCTTGTAGAGAATTCTGTTGTGCCAGAATGTAGCTGTCCACCATGATGTTCATCCCCAAGTTTTAGATGGTCTTTTAGATTTCCTGGAACCAGGTCATGCAGCCTTCTAAAAATAAGGACCAAGGTCTTGAACTTAATTTGAAATTCTATGGAAGCCAGCACTGTGAGAGGAGGGCAGGTCTGATGTGCTTAAAGAAAGCTATGTTGTTGTGGAAAGGCACTGCAGCATTCTGGATTAGTTCTAATTTTCTGATTGCTGAAGGCTTTATAGTCCAGTATATCTTATTGTTATAGACCAACTGAGAAATGAACAACTGTAGTCAGCTCATCATCCACCAGGATGAAATGGAGTTCCATTGCTAATAAAAGCTGATAGCAATATCCACGAGTAATGCTTTCTATGTGAGCACTTACCATCAACAAGGAATTCAAAAGTACTCCTAAACTACAGACTGAATTAACCAGTTTAACCTTGGACCACAGACACTAAATTTCCTTGAAATCATATGGTTATTGCACTGTACCTTCCAGCAACAGTGACTGCACTCTTCAGAACATTTTCCTCTGCCTGCCAGCATCATTTCTGTCTTAACTCAAGTTCAGCTTCAACTTTGTGTTTTTCATCCATGACCTGATAGTGTCAAAGTACTTAGCTATATTGGTGGTAATGGTGTGGCCTTAAGTTACACTATGTAGAACTATGTCATCTGAATATCTCTGGCTTTTTGAGGCCATGTTTTTCTGACCATAAGAATGGCCATACTGGGTCAGATCAAAGGTCCATCAAGCCCAGTATCCTGTCCTCGGTCAGTGGCCAATGGCAGGTGCCCCAAAGGGAATGAACAGACAGATTATCATCAAGTGATCCATGCCCTGTCACCCAATCCCAGTTTTGTGCAAACAGTTCACCTAGAGGCTTCATATAAATGTTGAAAAGGATCAGCGAGAGAATTGATCATTGTGGGACTCCACAAATGAGGGGTCTAGTGATGGTTTCTTATCATTACTCATTAGGTATGTCCCTTGAGGACATTTTCGTGCGTTATCTTGGACAACTGCCCCTTCTCTCAGGTGACAGGATCTTATGATCAACAATGTCAAAAAATGCTGCAGAGACGTTTAGCAGTGAAAATGGATGTCTGTCCTCTATCCATTGATGGGAAAAATCAATATCACCCAAACAGTTGTTTGGGTGCCTTTATTGTTCATTTCTTATCTTACATGTTTATATTTCTTTAAGTGTAACCTTAACTCTGGATATCTGGATTTATATTGCCTGATTTTGAGATAATCTCAGCATCCCTGCAATGTGTTTCATTCTTACATTGTTGTTACAAATTCTCAACCTCATCTCCATTTTAATATAGCTTTGGTTTAGAAAATAAAAGGAGTGAATTCATCATTGGCTAATATAATTTAGAAGCCAGATTAATAGCTTTATAATAAGGAGAGAAAAGTGCCTTGTAATTACTGAAGACTTTTTTCTTCTCGGAAACCAAAAATTTGTGGCTAGTGTACAAGACTGTGTATGTCACTGGAATTCTTCACTTGCAGAGAAAGCAGCATTTATACAGTACTGTTTCTTGAACTCTGATTGTCTGAAAATATTGGCACTGATGCTGCTGGTAATTACAATTTAAGCTGAATTTTCTTCACTTTCAGAGTAATTACTCAAATCTTTTCCCATATGGTATTGAAGTAATTAATCTCTGTTGGTATACATCATCAAAAGTGAATTAGGTCACAATGATTACTTGTACGTCTTATTTTGTTCTGCTGTATGACCCACTGTGCCAAATTTTTCTTTTTCTAACTTTGTGGGTAAGCAATAACAAGATAATTTATTCTCAATGTGTGTCATGAAGGTGATGAATATGTCCATCAGAATGTATCTTCCTAATTCACATAAATAATTTCAGCAAGTTTATTTATGTTTAAAGTTTCCTGTGTAACTTTCACCTATGGAAATAGGCGGCTTAGTGTAAGTATTTCTTCTTTGCTTAATCACATTCTTAATTTCAAGATATTTGTTTTCTTTCTATTTCTTGCTTGATTTGTTTCCTATCATTGCTACTGTTTACAATACATTGCCCTCTCCACAAGGTCAGATCATCTCAGTCTTGTTACTAGTGGTGATAATAGGATTCCTTTACAAATGCTTATAGTTTACCCAGTGTAATATCAGGCACCCACAATGACCATCGGTAATCGGTTTGGAATACTATTTTGATGTCTGACTTTTGGGAACATTTTAATGCTTTCCCAGAGCTCAAATATCTAGGAATAAAAAAAACAAGCAAGGTTTTTGTTTGTTTTTTTTCTGCAAGATATTACAGGCAGAGAAGAAGCATGTCTGATGCTTAGAGCAGAGGTTTGAGTCAGGTCTAATAGTTTTTACTCTGATTTCTGTGTCTTATTTGTATCACCATAGGGAACTCAGTTAACTTTTCTGTTCTTCACTTTACCTTCTTGTACAGAGCTGTTATGAGGTTTCAGTGTTCTTTAAAAGTGTTTCAAGTGTAGAGCAGTGTGTCAGGATCCCCAAAGTGCAACCTGGAAATGGAGTACTGCTGTGCCCCCTTAATTCTCCAGCCTGGGCAGTCTCTCACAATGCTTTGCTAGTGACAAGTAGCAAACACTTCCAGGTGCTGTTATCCCTCAGCACAAGAGCAGATGAAGCCCACACCGAGCTATATAGCATGAAGGCATGCAAAGCCTCTTGTGAACCACAGAGAGAAAGGCATCAGCCAATTATTGCCAGCTCCCCAGCCTTACACCACAGAGTTGTACCATCTGACCCTGGTCAGAAGCCTGGCCAATGTAAATTTATTAGCAAGTCTGCCCCTCCCTCAGTGTGGAGAGTATATGCACCTCCCTTGTAAACCTGAGCTGAGATTTCCCATACACTTCAAGCAAAATGCACTGTTTAGGTAAAATAGAAAACAGATATGTTAACTACAGAAAGATTGTAAGTGACTGTAAGTGGTAGGCAGAAGATCAGAAATATTTACCAAAGAAAATAGGAGAAATGCCAATCTAAACCTTAAACCTTATTATACTATGCAGTATTTACGTCAGTAACTTTTTCACCCAACTGGATGTTACAGTTCATAATATACAGGTTTCCCTCTTAAACCTGGACCAGTCTCCTGAGATGAAGTTGTCATTTCTCAGCATTCACTTGCCCTGTTGCTGTCAGCATAAGTGGGGGAGGAGGAAGACCAAGACAGAATGCCACGGTCCCACATTTTATGGTCAGTCCAAGTGCCAAGAAGACACTTGCCCAGATATGTCCCGGTGAGCTTTACTGAGGCACAGTGATCAAGTAAACCCCCATTGTATGGACTTGTGCAACTGAGCTTTTGAGTTGATTAATGGTTGGTTAACAGCCACTTGGCAGTAGAGATTCTCAAACTTACAACATATTTCAATAACAACCACAGAGCAAAATGTCATAACTTCATACACACTAATGATATAAACATTTGAACAGAAAAACTTGTTTCAGCAGGTCATAACCCTTCATATGATATCTTACATGGCTTTGCATGAAACCTTACAATCATATATGAATGATGAATATGGAGGTTACAGGATGCCATTTTCAGGTACAGTGTGTCGCAAGCAGCATTATTTGTCTTTGCTGAAAAGATCTAGTTATCACACGAGTCAATGAAAAAACTCCCATAGGCTTCATTGTGAGGTGAACACAGAAGAGGTCTCTTCTTACACTGTTCTGGTGGAGATTTTTGTATGAACTATTGTATATGTTTTAAAATAATTATACTTAAGGAATTCTACAGATAGGATCATAAATCAGTTTTGAAAATGTGGTTATTACATTCTTATCATTGGACTGGCAAAGAAATAGGCCACACGCACCCCAGATCCTTATTGGGCAGGTGTGTGTGCCATTTGGCAAAAGAGCCCTTTCCAAATATGTCCTGGTAGGGAGAAAGGAGATTGCCCAGCCTCAGCGATTTCAGAGTGTAACTTGCTCCAATTATCCTAACCAGTCTTGGGCCATGTGGGGTTAGGAGATGGGAATATGTTTGAGACACCTGATGGGCTCCAGTGAACAGCACCCCATTTGTTTAAGAATTTCTAATCTCACGGTAACCATTATTTAGGCTGAAAACTACCCCACCTCATCAGCCCTGTTAGCTTGCAGAGAAAGAAAGCTGTATCTTTTATCTCTGTATAATTAGATGAGGTAAACCCCAATTGGAGAGTATTAGGATTGACCTTGACTAACTACATTTAGGTAAAACTTGCTTTGCCTTGTGCCTACCAAAACTTATATCAAGACAGCTATTTCCAGTTAAGTGTCATTCCAGAAACACACCTCTTTTTTCAGTGAAGACTTGAATTTTTCTCTCATCTCTACCCTCACTCCCCTTTCCAGGGAAGAGTGAAGGGATTCACCATTTGGCTAAATTTGAAATTGAATAGTGGAGGTTTGGCTAAGCTAGCCATCCCTCTTTCCATAGTGGTATTTTATGAGGCCATTGAATTTTGAAATGAAATGGACAAAATCATACGTGGAGGTTTGGTGAGGGTTGACATTAATGTTAACAAAGTTGCAGCCTGTTTCAATAAATCCACTCATGTTGGTAATCTATAGCTGGTTGGAATCTTTTAAACAACAGGGTATTTTTGGTCAGAAAATGCCACTTTATTACAATAGAAACTTAATGGAAACTTATGTTTCTACAAAAACTTCACTGATAAGGTACTTCAGGTCCCAGATGGAATTTCTAGTGAAAAGGGGAGAGAGAGCAGCTGAATGTCTAACCATCTGGCTATAGTGTCAGTCACTATTTCTCTCTCGCATGCACCCAATGAATATTTTCTTCATTTATACAAAACAGAACAGCACCAGCAGGAGAGACTGACTTTTTAGTCTAGCACTCAGCACTTGCCTGAGATATCAGAGACTCAGGTTCAAGTTCCTGATCTGAATCAGGTGAATGACCTAACTACTGGGCTATTGGATATTCTGGGGGTGTCTCCCTCTATGATTGTTTTAGTGAGATTTTTAAAAGGTCTAGTTTATTCCAATGCAGAATGAAAACAAATATTAAAACCTCATTTTTTGGCAAAGGAGAACTTTTGTTTAGTGGCCAGCCCTAATGTCCTCTTTCTCTTTTATGTCCTGATCAAGGAGGGTTGTCATGAGTTTGAGGTGATGTCGTCATCTTGCAGTAGTCACTTTAGAAAGGCTTCATGGAAGAAATTTTTGGAGGGAGAGGTTTGGCCACCAGAAGTGGGGCCAAAATGAAGACATTCAAATAACAGTGAGGAAAGGATACAATGGCAAGCAGAAAGGAGAGTTTGAAATAAATGATGGATGAGGCATGGAGAAGGATGAACTGAGAGCAGAGATGTGAGCAGGTTGATTATGCAGAGGCCTATATCAAATGTCTTTGAGGCAAACTTAAATACACGTTTTACATTAAAATGATGTTGATTTTGGGCTCAAAATAATAAAGGATCTTTTATTCTTTAGATACTCTGAGCATCCATCTTCCAACACATTAATTTGCCTGTCAGTCTGGAAAAAAATTAACACATACAGTCACATTTTATGTGCTACACTGAGCTTCCAGGTTTGTTTGTTTTTTTCCCTGCTGAAGTAATTGGTAATTTTTAGAGCCAGCTTTCCCTAATATTGTCTACCCTAGGGAAAGGCCAGTAGTTCACAAGCTATTTTACAGTGTACTGTCAGAAGGAAATTGGTATGAAAGCAATTTTGAATGACAAAAGAGGTCACAAGAATATCCCATATATCATCTCTGGACTGATTACCAAACATATTGGTTGCCTATCATCATGATATAGCATTGCCATTTGCTATACAAAATCAATTACTGCTTGTTAAACAGAAAGCAGTATGGCTGTGAATTTATGGAGGAAAGATTTTTTTTTCCCATGTTTCTGCAGTATGTGTTTAGAATAGAATGTATTTCCACATAACCACCTACTGTTATATCAAATTGCTACTTTGGGGCTCTTTACAAGAAAGTTGCTCTTTGGAATTATTTCTGTATTTCAGGGTCTGATGTGAAATATCTTCTTAATAAAACATAATCTATTTGGTTTCTGCTTTGGGCATTCCTTTGTAACATATGGACACCAGAAAAAGATTTTTAACTTTGGTTATCTTGAAGATAGAATTGTCTAATTAGGAATCAGATACTTTCTGTAACTTCCCCTTTTAATGAGAGATTCAGTAAGTATACATATGTAATTTTGCCTGTTTGTTAGGTCAAAAGTGAGATCTATTCAATAAATAAGAATACCTTAATATTTGAACTCCTCCTACAAGGTGCTCCCTGAATGAGGTATCATTCATGCCCAGTTCCAGCTCCCATTGTGGCCAATAGGAATTGGATCAGGCCCTCCAAAGCACACTTTAAATGCTGAACTGTGGTTGAAGCGGCTCTCCTCTTCATACTGAAGAGATCAAATGATTGTCATGATCGCAATCTAGTCCCGTCAGCAGAAAACCTTCATAAATTTGATAAAACTCAATAAAATTGTCAGTGCCTGCTTATAATACCTTAGTGCATTTCAGATCTGTATGTAGAAAGCTGGTGCATCTTTTGTCTATACTGTGCCAATCCCTAATGGATTATATTAATTTCTCCTCCTAATTCATCAAATTCATTCTGGAGGTACACATGAGACTTATAGTTCAGGATCTGAATGTAAATGGATCCAAAGTCTGAAGGAATCTTGATGATGGGATTGGGGCAATCCTTAATTTTCAATCCATATTGAATTTTTCCTAATGTTCAGGGGGTGTTCATTCCCCTTTCTATTTTATTCATATTGTACAGAACAAAATGCAGAGAAGAGGAAGAGAAAAAAGACTAAATATACTCTAGGGCAAGAAGTGAGGGGATGTCCAGTATCACCTTTTGAATCAAAAAATATTAAGCTAGCAGAGTAATGGTATTCACATTGCTAAATTCATGAAGGTTAGCAAATCTGTACTGATTTAATGCATTATATCTAGAATAAATCAGACTGCAGACTTTGACCTTTGCAGTTATAACATGCAATTGCAATTCATTTATTTTATAGTACCAAATCATTCCTTTTGGAATAGGGGCTCCTTTTACATTTTCCATTTACACAACTATGTCAGTTTGAATATAACTCAACAATGTGGTTTAAACTGATAGAATCCTTCATCTTATTCCGTGAATTTTTATTCTCTTTACCCTGCCAACTTAAATCCAAAACTGATTTTTATTTAATACTATAAGAACAAGAAGGGAGAGACAATTGAATTTACTGTGATCATCATTAAAATCTTCACATTTTTACCTTTTGCCTGATTAATAGTACTATGGTATTCATGCACTGCTTATAGGGAATCTGATGGGGATGTTAATGACCTGAAAATGGCAAGTTTAAAAAGTTTTTAAAAGGTGACCATATTGCCAATTTTTAATAATTTTTGTATGACTTTCTTGAAAGAAACACACACAAGGAAAACGAAATGAACTTCATATTGGAAAGTTAACATTGTCAATGGCATTTCTTTTTCAGGGGCCAGAGAATTCAGAAATGTAGCAAGCCTATCTAAGTAGTAGCCTTAAGAAATACAAAATGTCACATCATCTCCCCTTAATACATTAACATCTTGCACTCACAGAACTGCAAGCATAGTAAAATAAATGATTAGACAGACACAGATTTTAAGACCATTTCCAATGTGTAAGGCAGTGACCATAAAGCTTTTTCTAAGTGAGGTTCTAGCAACTTACTATGTACTAAACAAATAGCCACCACTACTGATTAACATTTGCATGGTCTATAGAGGCTACAGGTTCCAGCATATGATTCCGCTTTGTGACTTAAAAACATGGAGCATTGCATGCTGGAATGGCAGTTTCTTTGGGCTGCATTCCTCTGGTTCAAGATAAATGGTCTGGGATCACATTGTAGAAGTCTGTTGTGCAATTGGTAAATTACACAGTAATAAGTCACTGGGTCCAGACAGTATTCATCCAAGAGTTCGGAAGGAACTCAAATATGAAATTGCAGAATTACTGTGTTATGTAACTGATTGCTTAAATCAACCTCTGAACTAGGTGACTGAAGGATAACTAATGTAACACCATTTTTCAATAGCTCCAGAGGCGATCCTGGCAATTGTAGGCCATAAGCCTTTCTTCAGTACGAGGCAATGTGATTGACTACAGTAATTCTCAGACTAATATATGAAAACAATATGTTGGGGAAGAGTCAATATGGCTGTTGTAAAGGGAAGTTATGCCTCACTAATCTATTAGAATTCTTTGAGGGGGCCAAATAACATGTGGCCAAGGGTGTTCCACTGGATACAGTGTACTTGGAGTTTGACAGTCTTTGACAAGGTCCTCCATCAAAGGCTCTTAAGCAAAGTAAGCTGTCATGGGGTAAGAGAGAAGGTCCTTTCATGAATCAGTAACTGGTTAAAAGACAGGAAACAAAGGGTAGGAGTAAATGGTCAGTTTTCACAAGGGGGAGAGAGATAAATAGTGGAATCCCCAAAGATCTGTACTGGGGCCAGGGCTGTTCAACATAGCCTGACATGATCTAGAAAAGGGGGATAAACAGTGAGGTGGCAAAGTTTGCAGACAATACAAAATTACTTACCATAGTTAAGTCCAAAGCTGACTGTCAAGAGTTACAAAGTGATCTCAAAAACTGGGAGACTGCAAAAAATGACAGGTAAAATTCAATGTTTATAATTCCAACGTAATGATTTTGGAAAATATAATCCCAACTAAACATGCAAAATGATTTGGTCTAAGTTAGCTGTTATTACTTGAAAGAGAGCTTGGAAGCATCATGCATAGTTATCTGAAAACATGCATTCCATGTGCAGTAGTAGTCAAAAAACTAACATGTTAGGAATCATTAGGAAAAGGATAGAAAATAAAACAGAAGATATTGCAATGCCACTATATTAAATCAATGATATTCCCACACCTTGCATACTGTGTGCAGTTCCATCCTCCCCATCTTAAAAAGATGTATTAGAATTGTAAAAAAAAAAGTAAAGAGAAAAAGAGGGAAATGATTAGGAACATGGAATGGCTACCAAATGGGAAGAAGTTAAACATGGGATGTTGTGAAGGCCAAAAGTATAACTGGGTTCAAAAAGTACTTAGAGCTATCTCCTATGAACTTATCTATCAATGGCTATTAGCTAGGATGGTCAGGGATACAACCCTTTGTTTTGAGTGTCCCTAAATCTTTGGGCAAAGCTAGTCTAGGCTCAGCTGCAGCATGTCTGGTGAAGACATGCTATGTTTATGGGAGGTGTTCTCTAGTCATCATACTTACTCTCCTTCCATGAGAGGTGCAAGCTATGTCAGCGGGAGAACATCTCCCGCCAACATAGTGCTGGTGTTCAGGGGGGTATATTTTTCACACCCCTGAGCAATGTAAATGATATCGACCTCAATGGCCGTGTAGACCAGCCCTCTGTCAGAACCTGGGATGGATCACTTTAAAAATTGCCTTGTTCAGTTCATTCCCCCTGAAATGTCTGGTACGGGCCATTGTTGGAAGATAGAATACTGGGCTAGATGGACTGTTTGTCTGACCTAGTATGGGTATTTTTATATTCCAACATGGGTAGAGTTCCCACCCAATTGCAAACAAAACCTACAACTCTGAAGAAGAAATCTCCCTTTCTGATGCCTCACTTTATTAACAGGACATTGATTCCAAAAGAGCACTGTATGAATGTTTCAGGGTACTTGGGGTCCCGTAGGAACGAGGCATACACACAACTGCTGAATAGAAATAGTGAGTTTATTGAAGGCAAATGTGGCACACCCACAATGGGGGCTCTCTTCGTTGCTGCCACTGAGACAGGGAAAGCCCGACGCACCGGAGCAATGCTCGGGATGAAGCCCACTGCGCGTGGGAACACAGGCAGAGAAATAACAGGAACATTTGCATCTCATGCATACCTCATGAATAACTACTACCTTGTTTCTATCTTATTAGTATTACATAATGCAAGCAGGTGTCTCATTAGTATTGCACAAGGCGAGCAGGCAATGAGAACCAGTTAACTCCGTCATGTGAAATATGCGATAACAGGGCAGGGACTGATAACGGTGACCTGTAGTACCCTTTCTTTCCCTGGAGTTGAGAAGGGGAGCGCTCTTAACTGCCCACCGTTACAATTTCTTCCTGCCTCCTACATTCCCCGCCGTGCTCTCTCAAGAGACTCCAGTGAAAGGGTAGGGGAAAACAAATAACGGGGGCAAAAAGCAGTAGCATTTTCAAAAATCACACATGTAGCCGCTGCAGTAACATTCGCAACACGAAAAGCATACATCTGTAGGGAGGGCCATGTTAACACCCGACCCATACTATAAATATCAGCATAAACAGCAGTCTTATCAATATTTGCCAGGAGCATGTGGCGCTGTAATATGGAGGGTGTTGCACTGATGCCTAGAAAGCAGGTCTCCATAACATCGCCGACCGCATAAGTATGGGGGAGGCAAAAGGCAGTAGAGTTCAGGGCACTCTGGTCCAGAGCTACCCAGATATTTGCAACCATGCTCTTGGCAACAGACAGGTAGCCCTGCAAGAATATCAAAGAGTGCGCTTGGTTAGTCGGTGCCATGAGGCCGTCTGGGGGCAGTCCTTCTGCGCTGGTAACACAACAGCCCAGCCCTCTCCTGTGGCGAGGATGGTTGCGGCCTTAGCTTCCTTCCCGGGATTAGTCCACCAGACACTGGCCAAGGGGGTGCCCTTCAGGGTTGCTGTTGTTTCGCTTTGCACCTGTGGAAAGGGGGGAGCGGACACAGATCACAGAGAGAGCGATCCCTGCTTCCCAGTGGAGGGAGGCATCAGTCTGGTTCCCACAGGTCACAGCACCCAGCGCTTCGTCTCCGCTGTTACTGGTACATTTGCCAGGTGAATGCAAACTGATCCTAACTTTCGGAAGCAATAGCAATCGAAAAAAAAAGCATTAACAAAATCAATGACTGCATGCCAGGGGAGGCCTGCAGGCCAAAAGCAAAGAGGCCATACTGAGTCTCCACTTGTCGCCCCCGCAGAACGTCAATACCCCAAATGTACTCACCGATGGGTGCCACTAGCACTATCATGCGGGAGGGCAGTGCCTTACTCAGGGTGAGAGTGACAGTCACGGCAAACGCCCGCGGCTCCGAGCCACCCAGGCCCCGTACCACAGTCAAGCGCCCCACTGCCTGCGTGGAGTGGAGGATGGTGATTTCGGCTCCCATGTCCAGCAAGACCAGGACGTGCTGGGTCCCTCCATGCGACCACTGGATCGTGAGCGGGACGAAGGGGCGGCAGTCCCCCGCCTCCCGGGTCGGGAGCATGGCCATGCACCGGATGGGGGAACCCGCCTCCCTGTCACAAGGCACGTGGAAGACACCAGTCTACCGGAGCGCTCGGTTCCACCGAGCACGCTGGCTTCTGCTCCTCTCTCCTCCCCCGGTTCCTGATGAAAAGTTTTCACAATCTCCTGTAGCTCACTCGTTTTGAAGGTACGGACAACCTCCTGAAGTGAACCACCCTCCGCTCGCAACTCTCGCACCGGATGCACCTGTAGCAGGGAGTCAGCCTCCTCACTCTCTGAAGCTGAGGAGGAACTCCAAATGTTGCCATCCGAGGTCTCAGCGTCCCACGAAGGGGCTGCCATGACCACCCTGATCTGGGCAACCGTGGCGGGCTTTCGCCCCTGTTTCACCTGTTGCTTATTGGCAATACACGCTACAAGTGCCTCACAGCGGCGCGTGAGGGTTTGAGCCCTCTCCGCCTGTGAGGTCACCACCTCCTGTGCTACTGCCTGTGCCTCTGCTTGTGCCAAACACTCTTGCATTTTACCTTCTGCAAGCCTCTGCAGATGCAGAAGCTCATCGTCCTGGGCCAGGAGTGCAGCTAGAAACAGCCACGCCAACTCACCCATAGCGCGTCGCTCCGTCCCAGACCGCCGGCTGACTCGCAACCAGTGAAGCCCCTTTACGAGCTGCACCGGTGTGACCCCAGCAACCTGGTGGTATTCAAGCCAATCTGCTGGGGCCGCATGGCCGGCAACCACCCGTGCAACTGGCCCCCATCGCTCTGTTGGGAGCCATCCCGGTATGCGCTGCAGGAACAGCAACAACTTCCCTGCTTCCCCAGCCTTCGGCCAGAGGAGCATCGTTCCATGGGACCCTGCTCGCTGCGCCAAATGTTGCAGGGTACTCGGGGTTCCGTAGGAATGAGGCACACACACAGCTGCTGAATACAAATAGTGAGTTTACTGAAGGCAAAAGTGGCACATCCGCAATGGGGGCTCCCTTCGTTGCTGCCACTGAGACGGGGAAAGCCCGACACACTGGAGCAATGCTCGGGATGAAGCCCACTGCGCGTGGGAACACAGGCAGAGAAATAACAGGAACATTTGCATCTCATGCATACCTCATGAATAACTACTACCTTGTTTCTATCTTATTAGTATTACATAATGCAAGCAGGTGTCTCAGTATGGCACAAGGCGAGCAGGCAATGAGAACCAGTTAACTCCGTCATGTGAAATATGCGATAACAGGGCAGGGACTGATAACGGTGACCTGTAGTACCCTTTCTTTCCCTGGAGTCGAGAGAGGGAGCACTCTTAGCTGCCCACCGTTACAATTTCTTCTGGCCTCCTACAATGAGCCACACCCTTCTCCTTAGGCTTAGATGCTTGTAGGGTTCCTTTCCTCATCTAGAGGCCTGCCCCAATCTCCCTTGTATTCAGAGTAGAGTTCAATAATCTATACTTTCTTCACTGAGTGCCAGATTTTTAAAGGTATATAGGCACCTAAAGATGCAGATAGCCTCCTGGATGCCTAGCTCCCACTATATGCATGTAGGACTTTTGAAAATCCAGTTGGGTGCCTATTTGCATCGTTAAGCACCGAAATACATTTAAAAATCTGGCCTTGAATCAGCTTTTTTTTTTCCACTTCAGCCATTAGTTCTAGAAACTTACTTAAAAAAAAAGAGAAACAGAAACAAACTGAGATTCTTCTGTAAACTCTTGACTCCAAGAGCTGGAATCCTCGCCCCTCTGTTGATCTGAATCAACATCTTGCCACCCTTTTACAATGTGGTCTGCACTTATTTACAAGTTCTACCTTAGTTACCTTTGTTTGCTGACTCTTTTCTTTCCAATTTTATGCTCTTGTTCTCACACTCTTGAAAGGGATGGCTTTGAACAGTTATAATTCGTTTTCCAACTAATAATATTTTCCCTCTGCTGTGAGTGTCTGGTTCTTGAAGTCGAGTCCAAGTCTGAGAAAGTCCCTCTCTTATAGAGTACCATGAAATTACTTACCTTATCATAGCTGCCCCAACTCAGTGCTCTGCTGACAAATCCTGCATTTTACTGAGTGTTTTTAACGCCATCTTTGCTAGCCCTTCATGGGCGTATACATTTCATCAACTCAGTCATTTCCTCCAGGAGCTCTACAGCTTTTTACCATTCTGACTGTGTGTAGGTAAGAGAGCATTCTCCATGATGTACTGACCCTCAGATCAACCACTATGATGAATATCTCTTTGAAACAACATGGCTAACTTATTGTGAAAATCAAATATCTTTTCAATGACTAATCGCAAATATTTTATTCTGATAAATAAAAAAGTCACAATTCACCATAAGATATCTGAAGTCTCTCTTGATTATTTAGCTTTATTTCTTTATAGCCTGTTTTTAAAAAATAGGAAAGAATCCTGAAAAATACTGTTCTGAATAGCAAAACAGTAAAATATCTAACTTGGTTTATGGCAGTTAGCTCTGATTTTGTACAATTTCATCCAAGTTTCTGAGAATTGTTTTCCTAATTTTTTTTTTTTTTTTTTAGTTTGCTCTGGCAACAGAGATTTAAGGCAATGAGTCTTGGGTGCATATATTAAGATAATGAACTCCATGGAGACTGATGTAAGAAAACAATAGGGGGAGTCAACTCTCCCATTCACAACTTGGATGGCATGGATAGTATTTTTACAGCCTAGGAGATTGGCAGGCCAATCAAGTTGATAGCAAAAAAATACATAGTTATGGTTTAAGCATATACAATGCACTTTGGCATTAAGAAAAATGTACAGTACACACTGTTATCTTAAACAAGACTGTAAGGAAATTGGTTTTATTTCAGAGCGTAATTAGTGTTAGCTCTGAAAATACTGATTACAGAAATCTAAACTTCCTAATTAACAAGTTTTAAAAATCAAACCACAATCACACAGCCTCTGAACCAAGGATACAGGAGAAAACAATGCAAGCTGGAAGATATTAATTATTTGTTGTGCGTTATTAACTATGCAGCTATTATAGTCTGCATTTATTACAGAAATGCTTGTTTTTTTAATAAACGCTGTGGGACTAATCCTTTTCTCTTTTTTGCTTGCACATAAAGTTTGAAAAGCAATAAAACTGGTATTTTGTTAGATCCTATGTTCCAAGGAGAATTACTTTGTGTCAGCTCAGCTTTGTCTTAGCAGCATGTCTGGCGAATTTGGGGGGAAAAGCAGTGGCTAAAACTCCCTGTGTAATGGGAGTGTAGGGGAGAATAGCTATTATTACAGCTAATGGTGAGCTGAAGTGTCTGCTCTGATGCTCTCTTTCCTGAATGGGGGATTCTGTTGACCTGACTCCAGGTGGAATCCTCCAGAAATAGCCTGTTTTCTAGAGTTTTGCAAGAGAGAAGAAATTGGTCAAATAATTCAGTTAGTGGTGGTTATTCTCATTTGAAAAAAATTTCTGTTTATATTTTTAGTCCCAATTTAAGGTTTTGGTTTATTTATTTTTGTTTTGTTTCCAGTATGAAAACATTAAGGATGACATTCTAACTCCATCAAAGTCAATGGGAGTTCTGCAATTGACTTCAACAGGGCCAGGAATTCATCCTAACTGCTCAACTCTGCTGGGATAGTTTGGAAAACAGTATTTCCAAAACAAAATTTATGGGGTGTAAAATTGTTCCTAGCAAAATAGAGTGAAACATTGTCATTGCTTTTGTACCACAGTAGCAAGAACTCATTGGGTTTCAGAATATCTGTTTAGAATGAGTATTAAATCTTTTTTTTCCCTTGTATATATCAAGTTTACTAAAGCTATAAATATTCTGTTTTAATGTGTGTGTATATCATTTATCTTGCATTGTACTTTCAACATTTTCATGAAGTGCATTTTACAGTAAATGCATATTTAATTTTTTAAATTGACATCTTTGTTTACATTTCCCCAATCTGAAGAGGGAGTCGATTGTTTGTTTATTTTCTCTTTTGCCCTTCCTTATCCTTTGTTCTTTTCTCTCCCTTTCCAAAGCTTGTTGGCCCTTAACTGAAAAGTATGTCAACAAAGGGATTACTGTCTTGATACATGGAAGTTATATGAGTCAACCCCATTTATGGTTTTAATCCTCTTTCAGGGAAATAACATGATCTAAATCAGAAACTGAAAGTACTAGGTCTATAATTTATCCCTATATTTTTTTTTAACTTTTAGGCACAAAACGGGAAAGGAAATGGCAGCCTTTCTTTTATTTTTTTTCTTTTCCAAGTGTTTTTGAAGTATATATATTCTTTTTGTTTTTCTTTTAGTTAACACCAGTTGGAACCACCGTCTTTACAGGATTCTCTGGAAACAATGGTGCCATGGACATAGATGATGGTCCTAATGGCCAGATAGAATATGTCATACAGTACAATCCTAATGACCCGGTAAGTTAAGTTCTTCTTTTCAGTAGATGCAAACTGTACAAAACTAGCATGTATGTTCTTTTTTAAAAAAACAGCTTAGTTTACCTTTCCTGCTATCTGTCTTTTATGGTAAACACCATTAATAATTCTTCTTAGTTTGAGTCATTTATTTAACAATCCTCCCTGGCACTTGATTTATTACAGTGGTCACTCTTATTTGTCATGCATTTTCAATCCAAAATGAGTAATTTAATTCATTTTATATACATATTTTAAACCTAAATATAATTGTATTGATAGAAAAAATATTAGGGTGTATTTTTAAAGGAAAATTGGTAATTAGTTCCTTAAAGAATTAATTTATTCTGGTGGGGAATAAAAAGAGCACATGTAAAACTTTCTTAGTTGTGAATTAAAATATTAGTCCTGATAATCCAATTTTAGTCCACAATTCCACACTGCAAGATGATGGCAGATAATCTTAATGAATACAGCTTGCATGCCGTTCATCTGAGAGCATGCATCCATGAGTTAATGCTTTACTTTGATGTTTCAAATTCTGGATACAGAGAATAATAGTCCTTTGATTATCAGGTAAATAAGTCAGTGCCTGCCTTCTCATAAGGCTTTTATAGAACTGGATGAGATCTCAGTGGCTCTGCCTGTTGGCATGGCTTGTATTTCATGCACAAAAATAATTTCCTACCACATTAGTAATGTTGTAATTGATCCACGGCCAATATGGACCTCTCGTGGCTGTTGTTTCCACTTCACAATTCCCAAATGACCTTTGTGGATCTTCTATAATGTTTATTTTTGGAGGCTCATTGGAATTATAACCTTACCTCCTTTGAAAATCACCCCATTGATCATAGTAAATTCTTGTCTCCTCTTCCAATAGTTTCTTATAGTTGAACAGCAACTGCTCATTTCTTCAGGAAACCTTTTAATTATCAGTTCATTAAAGGTTCCCAATGATTCATCTTTCTCCATTTTCTCTCTTATTTGTTACAGTTTCCTGTTAGCTGTGGGAATTGACTTTACAATCAGATCTACATAGACTAGCACCTCTGTCTCTAAAGTCTTCTCTGGTTTTATGGCAGCCACCTCTCTGGAAAATGCATAGGCAGTGAACATGAATTTTCCGGGCGTGTAGGCCACAAGCAAAACATATTTTTTTTAGCTTTATTGTTGTTGTTTGAATCCTGAAGGCACAATCATTTAGCAGTTTACTAAATAATGTCATGAGGGCCTGGTGGTCCGTTTCAGCTTCCACTCTCTGTCCATTAATATACTGATTGAATCTCTTACCGTCAAATAATATTCCTAAAATCTCCATCTCAATCTGTGTGTATCTGCTTTCTGCCTCAGTCAATTATTTGGATGCCTATGCCTGTGGTTCCCAACAATCCTCATGCTTCTGTAAAATTAGTGCACCTAACCCAGATGGTGAAGCATCTGCTGAAATTTTAATAGGCCTTCCTGGTGCATAGAACTTCAATACTGGTTCTTGTATCCATTATTTTAACATTCCCATGATTTGTCCTGTTCTGCATCCCAACACCATTCATTTTTATTCTTTAGATGTTTTCTCAAAGCCACTGCTTGGGTAGATAGATTAGGTATGCATTTTCCAAGAGAATTAACCATTCCCAAGAACCATTGGACATCTTTCTTTGACTGGAGATGTGGCATCATTTCAATGGCTGAAATGTTCCTCTTTTCAGGTTTTACACCTTTGTTGGAAATAATGTCCCTAACAAAAGTCAGTTCTGTTACCCCTAAAACACATTTTCCCTATTTAGTGTGAGGTTTTCATCTCTAGTTTCATCCTAAAATCTACAATCATGCTTCCCTTTTGTTGAGCCCCAGATGATGATGTCATCCATTGAGGTGTCAACACTATTAATATGTCCACAGATCATATGTATGGTTTTGTGGTACACTTGCAGTGCTGAAGCTATGCCGAACGGTAAGCACAAGAATCTGTATCTTCCAAATGAAATATTAAATAGGCATATTTTAAGCTTTCCTCAATTAATTTTAGCTTCCAAAATCCCTAGCTGTATCCAATTTTCTATAATATTGAGCTATTTGCAAACTGAGACATAATATCTTCTCTGGTTGTTTGTCTGAAATGTTCTCTTTTTATAGCCTTGTTGAGTCTCTGCGATCTATGCATATGTGTAGCTGGCCATTACTTTTCTCCAGATGACAAGGGAGCTCACCCATTCTGGTGGAGCCTCAATTTTTTGCATTATTTCCATTGTTTCCATCCTCGCAAACTCAGCTTCCAGTTTATCATAGAATGCAAATGGCCTTTCTACATGGATGGATAGCTGGAGAGACCTGCTTGTTTATCCGTATTGTATGTTTATCCTGCAAGCAACCCAACCCTTCAAACAGGTAATGATATTCCCGAAAGAGCGCCTCATAGGCAGGTTCAATATCATCTTGTAGTGAGAGCACCCATTTTACCAGATTTAGTTTCTCACATGCTGCCAGGCATCCAAGGTGTCACCTCTTTTGGCTCTAAAGTTAAATTTCCTTCACAGAGCAGTCTTTCTTAACACATTCTTTAATTCCACAAATGATTCTTTCTCTGACCAGAGGCTCTACCAGTTCACCAAAGTCATGTTTTACTGAGTTTCCTTAATTCTGAGACATATTGCTCTGTGGTGTCATCAGGTTTTTTTTGCATGCAGGTAAAATAATTGTCTCTCTCAAAGGTTTCATTCCTTTATGGAATGCAATGTTCCTCAAATTTAGTCAGTATTTTACTTAACTCCATGCTTTCATCTTCTTCAAACTTAAGTTGTTATAAATATCCAATGCTTCCTCCCCCAACAACATGCAAAAAGATTAATGATTTCACTTTATCATTTTTCTCCTTTTTTCTGTGATTGCTAAATACAATTTAAATCTGTCTGAATGTTTTCCAGTTTTCTGCAACATTGTCTCAAAATTTCAGACTGGATGGAGGTTGCAACACATCAATTTCTGGGTTTTTTCCCCTTTAACTAGTCAAGCTACTACTGTGCTCACCAAATACATGCAAAAGCCCCTGGGCCTGATGCTCCGAATGTTTCTCTGGTGCCTCCCTTTGTCTCTGTTGTCAGTTGCGCACACAAGAGTTAACTTCAAAATGACTTCAGTTTCCTTCTCATTCAGCACTTCTGAAACAATGTAATGATCTTGGGATTCATTAAACACAAACCAGTGAATAAAAAAGGAAAAAAAAAATCAATAAAAACAAGCTGGAGAGCTTCTCTGGTGAACTGCTTCGCACAACCGTGCAGTGTTTCCACCACCCCCCCACCTCTAGGACACATCTCCCGATTCCTGTCTTCTTCATACTCTCTCTTATGAGGGAGCGTCTCTTAATAATAATCTTCTACAAACATCTCTCTGCAATCCACAAATGGATTTTTTTAACATAGTGGCCCTCACTTGTCCATTAGGCACCTTTGAACTGTATTGTGTCAATAGGTGTTCAAATGCGCTTTCTCTCTGTTCACTTACTATATGTCCTTTGTGTTTGAGCTTCTTGTTCACTCTTCTTAGGATCTGTTTTAATCTAAAGGCTTTTAGATTTATTCTCTTTTTCACAAATTATATTTTCTTTCATTTTTTCCCCTTTGATTCATCCTCTCTCTCTCTCTGCTACATTTGGAGATTTTATTTCCCTCTACTTCCCTTCTATAAAAGTGTCGGTTCAAATACCCAGTTCTATTTTTTTCTGCTTCTCCTGATCTGATACCTTTCCTGTTTTTTCTCCTTATCCCTTCCCAGTTCCCTACCTTTTTTTCTCATCTTCTTCTTTAATTTTATCCTCTCACCTTCTACCCTAGTTCCAGTTCATCCAGTAGCTCAACATCTAGATCCTTCTCCTTCCCTCCTCATTCTCTAAGAACTTTTTCCAGCTGCACTCTGTGGGTAGATTATGAGCTCCCTCTTTATCTGGAGCTGCCCTCTTCGTGGTTGTCTCTCACCCCCGGACAGCATTCTATGCTTCTGCATCACAGCTGCTGCAGGTGCTAGTGCCAGAGTCAAGGCTATTACATTGTCTTTCCACTTATATTTTTCAAAAAACCCATACTTATCAAGGTCAGTACATTTATTCAGGAAAGACTAATAATTCAATAGCTAATAACTCATTTGTTACATAGTTCTCACTGACTAGGTCATATAACAGATGCATAAAATTATTACAGATCAGTATTCTTAGATTTTTACATAGCAGCTTCATATCTACCAGTCATGGGATGGGAGTAAGAAAAGAATCCACCCTGTGCCAACAGCAACACTGCACAACTGGTTAGGTTCATAAACGTTGTTTTCACCATCCCCTGAAGTAGCCCATATTGATCATTGTTGGAGGAGAAATCTTAATCACAGCTAACAATAATCTGCTCAATTAGACACACTGCTCCGTTGTTAGTAAAGTCAGTGTGATAAAGCATATCGATATTCTGTAGATTTCTCCAGCTCTATAAAAATCACTGTAGATCAGTTAAACACTTTTGGTCTTTCATTACACAACATTTTTTGTCAGTTTTGTCCACTTTGTCTGCAGTTCAAAACATACTCATGCAGCTGATAGTGATTACATTAAATTAAACACGGGGCTAATGGTCCTAGGAAAACTGCCACAGAAATGTAACAGTTTAATCTGAAAGGTCTACACAGTAACATCTTCCCTTGAATGTGCCTTAAAAAGAATAAAAAGGGCCTTCTTGTGGTAAATAGCCTTCTATGCACATCTGCAATAAAGTCTGCAGTTAATTCATAAATAATCTCCAGACATTGCAAGTAAACTATGTATTGGGTCAACTTCCTATTACTCTCCTCTGTCTTTGGCACTTGCTCCCCAGGGACTTTGCATGACTTTAATAACGATTTTGTATCTGTTATTATAGTTGTGATATGAGGTTTAAGAATGATGTACGTATTGGATCCATTTTCTGCTTGGCTGCCAAAGAAGTGCTTACCTCTCATGGCACCAATAATTTAGGAATACTGATTTGATATTAAACAAGCTTCAGTGATTTATTTTCTGAAGAAACCTTCCTCAACAGCTATGGACGAGATTAATTTTTCTTTGGGTTCTAATTTGTTTTTATTCTTACATGATTGTAAAAGTCCTGTAATTAAGGTGCAAAATTCTTATTCAGATTGGCTTACGTGAAACATTCCAATCAGGTTTTAGAGTGCACCACAGCAGAGGAATTTTTCTTCTGCTTCCATGTGAAGTGTTTGCATTTCAGTAGGTTTTTCTCAGTGTGGCTCTCCAATGCTGCTTGTGCTTATTATAGTCCAAAAAGACATAACTGTCAAATTAAAAGTAAACAAAACAGCAAACAACTGCTATCTGTAACATGGTCCACTTGTAATATGCATCACTTGTTTACTGAAAAATCAGTCACAATTTAAACAAACATTTTTAACCCCGAATTATTCATCATTAGGGGGGAAATTTTGCCATATTAGTCTGCTTAAGGATATAAAATACTTTGTTCCTCTACAAAGCCTTCATTGATTGATCTTTAAGTATTTTATAAACATTATCTCCACAACATACCTGTAAATTAAATAAATATCTTAATTTTACAGATGGGAAAACCAAAGCACAGAAAAATTCTCAATGTTACAGGGACAGTCACTGACAGAACTGAGAACCTGATCTTGATCAATTGTCTCTAAATCCTGTTTTTCAACTTCTAAATTATTTTCTTTCAAAATGGGCCGTCAAAGTAAATCAATTTTAGTCTTATGCAACATGGTAGTTTCAGTACTGTAAAATGAAATTGGTCTATATAAGTAAGTGGAAATAGAGTGGAAATGGAGTTTCACCTTTGATTAAATAAGGTGCAAAATAAGTAAGGCACACTTAACTTTAATTATCAGAATTACTCCATCTCTATCCAGCAAAAGACCCAGTTGGATTTAAGCATATGTTTAAATTTGTTGCTGAAATGAGGTCTAAATGGGGGCCTTTACTGTACTCTACTCATCTTTTTAACTTTTTGCATCTCTCCACAAAATTAGAAAATGCCGGGAAGGTAGTTTTTCTCCTTCCTCTGTGGCATAGATCACTTGCTGGTGTAAACTAAAGTAAATGGTGAATTCTCTTTAACTTGAAGTCTTTATATCATGATCTGAGGACTTCAGATGGGTAGGATTCTGTGTCCTGTGATGTGAAGGAGGTCATATTAGATGATCATGATTACCCATCTGGCCTTAAAGTCAATGAGGCTATGAATCTTTTTTTTTTTAAAGTCTCTGATACTTGAAAGTACTTTCTCAGCAGCGGGAAATCTTCTTTGAGTATAGGAAAGGACAAAAGGAAGAAATCAAAGAACGTGAATATGTTTTGGCAAACAGAAAAAAGTTGTTCTGAATTCCCCTATCTGCTGTGTACATCAATGATACAAGACTCATGAAAGGGAAATATAAGAAAGACCAGTGTTGCCAAGTCTCTGCTCACAAGTATCCCATGACATTTTATGAATGGAAGTAATAATAAATGAAAAAGATTGTAGGTAACTTGGCACCACAGAATCTTTATTATGGGGTTTGTATGAAATCTGCTTGATCACATAAAAATATACAAAGAACTGATCAGACTAATTAATCAGAACACTACACTAATATGTCCTTGATTATCATACAATATATCTATCCATTGTAAGCTGTCTGCATTATTTAATATTAAAATACCGCATATGAATTCTTATTTTTGTTTGGGCTTTTACAGACATCCAATAGAACCTTTGACATTCCTCTCACTTTGTCTGGAGCAGTAGTTTTACGGGAGAGACTAAATTATGAAGAAAAGACACATTATTTTGTTATTGTTCAAGCAAATGTAAGTATAGATTCCAAAATGGTTATTTCTGTCGTCAGTTCCTTGGAACCAGGGAATAGGGCATGGGAAGTCTTTTCTACATGCCAGGAGTGACGTGTTCTTTTTCTTAAGTCACCAGTGTTGAAATGTTGCCTGATATCTCTTTAGTCCTTATCATCTTTTAACACAGTTTGGCATACTACTGGTTAGAACAAAGACCTTAATGTTGTGAAATAAAACATTCTTTTGGCATGAAGAATAGATTTCATATTTTAAATATAGTGCATGTAGAAAAGTACATTCTAGTGTCATAGAGAGTTTATTTTCTGACGTATCTAGCTATACTAATATGATCTGAAATTAATTTAATGGATACAATTTAACTGTACCTCTGAGCTTTGAAATGCAGCCTTCTAAAACGAGGCATTTTTTCTTTTAATTCACACTGTATGTGTTTTAAGTGATTTTTACAGGATGACTAGCAGTGGGTAATGCATGCTGAGAATAAAAGTGACATTTAAACTGTATCTAATATAGCTGTCATTGGGAGAAGACAATGAAAGTTATTTTTTCCTGTTCTTTTTACAATAAAATTTGTATTTTTAATAATTTTAATAAGATGAACAAATTCCATTCCATTCCTATGGCAGAAGTTATTAATTCCACACAAATGGTGTACTGGTTGAACAGGATGCTTTCAAATAACCTTAGAAATGTTTGTTCCTGAAAATATCCATTTGCATTTGTACTGCCTTGTTCAACATTCCTGCCAAAGAAAGGAAATAATCTACTTGAAAATTCACCCTGATCTTTAATAAATATCTCCGGCTTTTTGTATTAATCCAGATTAAAACAGTCTTTAGGCCTCATAATTTGCAGAGGACCACAGTGATCTTTATCCTTCTCTGGGAGCACCACATGGACAGAAATCAGACTTGGCTTCCCCTCTCCCAGAATCTAACTCCATGTCTCAATGGCCTATTCCCACCTCACCCCTGGGGACTTCACCTAGGGATGGAGTGCATGCAACAAGGTTGGCGGAGAAAGACAGTCAGGGCTTGTTCTCCCCAGCATCTGGTTCTGGTGGCTCATTCTTCCATTGTAGGGATGCTGGATGGGGCAAGAGCTCCTCTCAGCATCTGTCAGGGTTCCCTCCCCACTCTGAACTCTGGGATACAGATGTGGGGAACCGTGTGAAAGATCCCCTAATCTTATTTCTACCAGCTTAGGTTAAAACTTTCTCCAGGCACAAATCCCTTGTCCTTGGACAGACAGTATTGCTGCCACCACCAAGTGATTTAAACAAAGATTCAGGAAAAGGACCACTTGGAGTTCCTATTCCCCCAAAATATCCCCCCAAACCCTTGTATCCCCTTGCCTGGGAAGGCTTGAGAATAATATCCTAACAAGTTGGTTGCAAAGTGAGCACAGGCCCAACCCCCTGGGTCTTTAGGACACTGAAAATCAATCAGGCTCTTAAAAGAAGAATTTTATTTAAAGAAAAAGTAAAAGAATCATCTCTGTAAAATCAGGATGAAAGATAACTTGACAGGGTAAGAAAAGATTCAAAAATACAGAGGAACTCCCTCTAGGCTTAGTTTTAAAGTTACAAAAACAGGAATAAACCTCCCTCTATGAAAGGGAACATTCACAGTGTAAAACACATGATAATCTAATGCACCTTGACCTGCTTATTTATCCTTTTTTGCAATATTAAAGACTTGGTTCAGGATGAGTTGAAGGAGACGGATTTCTGCCTGGTCCCTCTCAGTCTGAACAGAGCACAAACAAAGAGTATCAACAAAGCCTTCCCCTCTCCTACCCCAAGATTTGAAAGTATCTTTTTTCCCCATTGGTCCTTTTGGTCAGGTGCCAACCAGGTTATTTAAGCTTCTTAACCCCTTACGGTAAGGCGGAATTCTAGGCTACCCTCAGTTATATGGTTATAACAGCTCTTAAGCTGGAAAGACAGAGAGAGCTTGACTGGGTGAGGCTCCTCCGTCACTGACAACCTGCAGGAGCTGGTATGGACAGTCCATCTGTACTGGGGGATAACAAGCTTCCATTGGTGCTGCTGCCTTATATCTGTACTGTATTGCAGAAGGGTTGGTGTTGAAACCCTGTTAATCATATGGAATGGCGGGGTTGTTATAGCTGCACAAAATAGGATTTTCTTTTTCTAGTAGTTTTTAATAATAAAGAAAAAGGTAAATTACATACAAAAATAAGTTGAAAAATGTTATTTAGGTTGCAAATTTAACTATTGAAAAAGTTAGGAACTGGAAGTTTTATCATTGCCCCCCCTCATTGTGAGTAGCATTATGATACTGTCTTTAATTACATACTGTTATTTCCACTACCCATCTTACCCATTCAGTACACAGGATGGATGCACAGGGGAGCTGAATTAAGGTTGCATGGGCAATTATAAGTGTGGCATTTCCTAGTTTTCAAGTGTTGACTTTGTAATGTAAATAGCATTCTCTTAAAGTAATTATATATATATATATATATATATATATATATATATATATATATATAAAATATGGATATAAGTTGATCATTTTGGATGAAAAGTGCTACATAAAAGCAATAGGTGATGCTAGTTGATTATTATTATTTTTTATTATATGAGAATACAAAAGGAAAATTGAGGACTTTTGTGCATTGCCACTTGTGGGATTGCATCTCCTGGTAGTGACCATGTAGATTCTCCTGTCAAAGCAGTATCCCTTTTTGGGAGGGGGTGCATGAATGCTTTTGTATGGCTTCTTATATCAGAGGCTTTACAATATATAAAGCAATACAATACCTCCACTACAAGTGCCTCAGTTCCATTTGAACTTTCCCAGATTTCTTCAGATCCATACAGGGTCACAGCAGCACCATGAAATGCACATCATGCTCTGCTTCTGTTACAAAATTGGAGACACACATTTGCTGCCTAGTATCCATATGCAAGCAACACTCTCCTGCACAGTGTGTGATGTGCAGGGCTTTCACATCCTGGACTCACTGGAACTAGAAGCTCAGACTTCAAGCTCATCCAGATTTTGAAGTTGGAGGGCAGAGAAGCTGCCCTTGGGCCCAAGTTCCACAATGTGTTTGGAACAGCCTGATTTCCTGCTGAGACCCAGATTCCTCTACCTAACATCATGGACTCTTCTATCTCCCTCAGCCCCGCGGCACCTATGGCACCTATTAAAGCTCTAATGCAGGGGTGGGCAAACTTTTTGGTCTGAGGGCCACATCTGCATGGGGAAATTGCATGCACGGCTATGAATGTAGGGCTGGGGAAGAGGGTTGGCATGCAGGAGGGAGTGTGGAGTGTGGTATGTAGGAAGGGGCTGAGGGCAGGGGGTTGGGGTGAAGGAGGTGTGGGGTGCAGCAGGGGGCTCAGAGCAGGGAGTTGGGGTCCAGGAGGGAGCTCGAGACAGGAGGTTGAGGTGCAGAAGGGATTTGGGGTGCAGATGGGATTTGGGGTGCAGAAGGGGTTCGGGGTGCGGGCTCAGGTCCAGCATTGCTTAGCTGGAGTGGCTCCGGGATGGCAGTGGCATGCAGCGGGTCTCAGGCACGCTGCCTGCCTGTCCTGGCTCCATGCCACTCCACTCCAGGAGGCAGCCGGCACCATGTCCCTGCAGCCCCTACAGGAGAGGGGGCAGAGGGCTCTGTGCGCTGCCCTTGCATGTGGATACCTCTCCCAAACCTCCCATTGGTCACAGTCCCCATTCCCAGCCAATGCGAGCTGTGGGGGAGGAGGGTGCTTGCAAGTGAGGGCAGCGCACAGAGCCCTCTGCCCCTCCCTCTCCCAGGGGCAACAGAGACATGGTGCTGGCAGCTTCCGGGAGCAGTGTGGGGCCTACGGAGCCATGGGGGTGGCAATCCTGCCTGATGGGCCGGATCCCGCCAACAGGGTTGCCCACCTCTGCTCTAATGCCTAGGCCATCTTTAACTGTCTTTCCAGGACCAAGTAAATTAATATCTACTCCTACCCTGACCCCCGGTTTCTCCTTGATTACCATGGCTTCAACCATACCTATGGAACCCACCACTGACACAGTACTGGCTCACGTGTCCAAAGACTTTTATTTCCAAATGGAAGGAAAAGTCCAAGCACCCCACCACTTAAAACTTCAAAAACCAAAAACTGGATGAAAATCAGTCTTTATGTGGCTCAGAGCAGGAGCTCTTAGTGCTACACTCACCAGTGCAGTGTCTTCAGTTGCTTGCATTACAAATGCTGACACTAGCCTCTTAAAGTATTTCCCTACTAAGAATTCCTTGAACCCCATCTGTCTTCTCATGTATGGACAGTAGGCCCCCAGCAATAATCTTGGTCTCCGCCTTGCTGATTCTCTTCCAGCTCAGATCATTCTCTTAGTCTCCTATCCAGATTCACCTCATTCTGGGGAGTGGTTTGGGCAGCCTTGATGACATCTGAAGCAAACTTTCAGGAAGTCTCCAGCTTCTTTTTGGAACCAGAACAGGTGTCTGAGTGCTAGAAAAAGTCCTATTCACTAAGAACTTTTCTCTCATCTTTCACCTAATTAACACTACTTACTGGTCTCTCAGAAATGGGAATACATAAAGTCCCTCAAAGAAAAAAGAAAGGTTACTTACTTACTAGTTCTTCTTTCGGCAATAATACTTCCTGTCTGCCATCCCCTCTATCTGAGTTCTAAATGCCATGAGATTCTGTGATTCAGCGGAGAAGGTAATGAAACAGTTGGGGTTGGAGAGGAAAAAAGTTGGCTCTCCCATATATAAAATAAACTCCCAACGTTTATTGTTTCACATACTAAATAATTTTTAAAATGTTGTGAAGTGACTGGATGAAACATAAATTCACATACCACTAGTAATAGATGTACCACAATTTAGGAACTCCTGGTCTTTGGTGAGTGACATTTCTTTTTGCCCTTTGTTCACTTCTACAAATATAAGCCTTGAACGTGCAAAGGCTTACATGATTAACTGTAAGCCCTATTAGTTCTGTTGAATTCAGCAGGATTATTCATGTGCTTTAAGTTAAGCACGTGTGTAGATCTTTGCAGGATTAGTATCCTAGTGACCCATCCTGGATAATTTCCATAGCAGAGCTACTTATATGAATGAGAACTACTTGAATGAGTAAAGGTTGCATGTTTAGGTCATAATACACATCATTTCAATCACTACATACTCAAATCTAGTACTGTAATCAAACAGGAATTAATTTCAGTGAAGTTTTGAATGCTCAGGTGTTGTAGAAGTGATCTCAGAGAACAATTTATTTACAAAAAAATTCAGTTTTTGTCAACTCAAAACGATTGACAAATTTGCAGAATATTTTTGGCCACATTTTTTTTCAGACTAGATTCATAAGGGGACTTAGGTGCCATTAACAACTTGATCAGAGAAGGTAGTGGTTGTGGTGCTCCCCTTATGTCTAACAACCCAGTGGATAGCATCTTCAATGGGGCTTTGGAAGATTAAATTCAAATTCCCTCTCTGGAGCAGGGAATTCAGTGCATGCCTCCCTCCCCTAGGTAAGTACCCTTACTACCACACTATAGGGTATTCTGAGGTAGGTCTTTGTGTCTCCCCTATTGAGGTTGTTCCACTTTGTACAAATAAATAACACTGCTCTACAGCCAAAATGCTTCTGAAATAAATGTAGTCAAACTTTACTAATTCTGGGTCACTGAGAACGAAAATGATGCTTAAAATTGTTGATTGGCTCTAGTTTTCAAGATATGCTACTGGGTCAGTATATACGACCCTTGACATGGGAATGGCGGAAGATAAGTGAGTTATAAAGGGAAGAGATCTCAATTTAAACCAGAAATGACTAAAATACATCTTTGACTGGATCTCTGAATAAATCTATGACTGGGTTTGGACAGTACTTGCTTTTTAGGCAAAACAATGAATGATGCAATCTGAAGCTGGTATTGCGTCATACATGATATGAATTGCATCATGTTATTCCTAGAAGTCTTGGATGATGCAATCATAACGAAGCTTACATCACTCTGCTGAACAAATTGCCCTATATCAGCTCTAGAAATCATACAGTGTCGTGCTCTCTTATTTGTCAGTGTTTGATTTTGCAAAGGGTCACATTTCTGTTTAGCCAAAGTGAGCAGAGATGCCTCGTACTTGTGTGAACAGTGCAGATAACTCCTGCTATGTTTGTGGTGAAGTGACTTTTGCCTCACAAAAGCGCAGTATAACCACTATGGTTAAGAAAGCCTATCACCTTTATTTTGGCTGCAAAATTGGAGATCAGGACAAGAGGTGGGCCCCACACATATGCTGCAACACTTGTGCAACAAATCTTTGCCGGTGGTTGAACAGGAAAAGGAAATCTATGCCTTTTGCAGTGCCAATGATTTGGAGAGAGCCAACAGATCATACCAGCAATTGTAACTTCTGCGTGGTGCCTCCAGTTGGGAAAGGTGTGCCAAAGAAGAAAAAGTGGACTGTGCATTATCCAAACATTCCATCAGCTATACGCCCAATACCCCACGAGAAGGACTGCCGGTTCCCAATGCACCAGAATCATTCTCACTTGAGTCAGACGAGGAAGAGGATGAAACTTCTGGTCCTGAACCATCAATGTCACAGGACCCACATTTTCTCCCATCCTCCTCCTCTGAACCACACCTCATAACACAAGCTGAACTGAATGACCTTGTCAGGGATTTGGAACTACCCAAGCGTAAGGCAGAGCTGTTGGGCTCCAGACTACAGCAGTGGAATCTCCTGGCAGGTGATGTTAGGGTTTCCATGTTCCGTGACCGTCAAAAGGATCTTGTCCCATTCTTCTTCATGGAAAGTGATCTTGTAGCCTGCAACAGCATCGATGGTGTGATGGCAGCCCTCAACATCGTTCACGATCCAGAGTGAAGAGTGGAGACTCTTCACTGATTCATCGAAGATGAGTCTTAAAGCTATTTTGCTGCATAATAGCAATGTTTTGCCATCAATTCCAGTTGGTCATGCAGTCCGTATGAAGGAAACCAATGACAACATGAAACAACTTTTGAGGTGCATAAAATATGACCAACATCAGTGGCAGCTTTGTGGCGATTTGAAGGTTGTTGCTCTCTTGCTTGGTCTGCAGACTGGATACACAAAGTACTGCTGTTTTCTCTGCGAATGGGATAGTTGTGCAAGAGATTCCCACTACATCAAGAAAGATTGGCCACTCCGACAGTCATTGGAGCCTGGGAGAAAAAGTGTTCAGCATCCACCACTTGTTGAATCAAGGAAGATTTTGTTACCACCCTTACACATCAAGCTGGGTCTGATGAAGAACTTTGTCAAGGCCATTGACAAAACACAAGCAGCTTTCAAGTACCTCCGTGGAAAATTTCCAAGATTAAGTGAAGCTAAGATAAAGGAAGGTGTCTTTGTTGGTCCTCTGATTCGTGAGCTTCTTCGAGATGATGCATTTGACCATGCACTGCGTGGCAAGGAAAAGACAGCACGGAAAGCCTTCCAGTCAGTGGCAATACATTTTCTCGGAAACAACAAGGCAGACAACTACAGGTTGTTGGTGGAAAACCTCCTCAAGGCATACAAAAGCCTTGGTTGCAACATGTCACTAAAGATACATTTTTTGCACTCTCATCTAGATTTTTTTCCACCGAACTGTGGAGCAGTGAGCAACGAGAACGGCGAGCAATTTCACCAGGATATTGCAACAATGGAGAAACGCTATCAGGGCAAATGGAGCCCATCAATGCTTGCAGACTATTGCTGGACAGTGACAAGAGATGCTCCATTTAATGAATACAAGAGACAAGCCAAGAAGCGCCGAGTAGACACTGAATAGGACTAATAGTTTTTTGCCTTTTGTTTCATAATACATTTTATTTATATAACCCTTTTGCTGATTTTTAAAGTGTTAAATAAACAGGACAGGTGAAATATTATCATGTAAAGCAACCATAAACACATGAAAAGACCTAGGTTTACAATTTATGATTAAAATTCTACTATCTACACAATATACATAGACATAAAATGTAAAAACTTAAATATCTTAGAAACAGTAGCCAGTTGTTTTAATTGTCATATTTGAATTCAGCACATCAAAATACATAATAAATATCACATTTTATCTCTGAAGCAGATGACTTCTAAAAAATTGTAGACCAGTGTAATCATTGGGCAAGAGAAAGTAAGGAACATTTTATAGTCTAGTGGTTAGAGGTCTCACCTGAGAGAAGGGAGACCCAAGTAGAAGTTCCTACTCTAGTTACTGTTTCATTACTTATGCATATTACCATGAAAGAGAAAGTGGAGTGTTAGGTGAAGATCTGACTAATGGGGAATCATAACTTATCCAGTCTAATACTTTTCATTCCAGAGGATCAAAAAGTACTTATATTGCTGTATTAAAAAGGCACCATATCATACACCATTGAAATGCAACTACTCCTTGGGTGAAACACAGGAGCTGTTTCTCTTTAACACTGTACATCAAAATTAGTCATCAGTATAAGGCAGAAGAATATCATAGTCATTTGAAACAAAAAGGGACATTTTTGCAAGTTTTCACTAGAATTCTCTCCAGTTAATATATTTTGACTTAATTCTGTTTTTAACATGATCTATTATCAAGATGTAGCACCAATTACAAAAATATACTGTATAAGAAACTAAAAAAGATGACATGGCCCCCAACTTGATGAGATTACAAGTTAGGTTGATAAAGGTATCTGTGTTGATATAGTACTTAATTTCTGTCAGGCATTTCATGCTACGATTTAAAAAAAAAACAGGACATTTTGATTTAAAATAATTGCCCTACACAAAATCAATGTAGCGGCCTATATTACAGGGATAAAAATGATAAACTGATAGAACTCAAAAGTACTTGTAAATGGGGAATCATAATTCATAAGGGGTGTTTCTAGTAGGATACTGCTGGAATCTGTTCTTGGCAATTCAGTATCTTTATCAATGATCTGAAAGAAAATATAAAAGACATTGTTGGCACAATTTGCAGATAACACAGATATTGATGGTGTGGTAAATGATGCGAATAGGTCGGTTGTGCAAACCAATCTTAATCACTTGATCAGGTGATCTCATTTGAACAGCAGATTTTTAGTATAGCTTAACACTAAGTCATACATGTAGAAATGAGGAATGTAAGTCACACCTGTAAAGTGAGAGGAAGGTTCCTGGAATGCAATGGCAATGAAAAGGACCTAGAATTAATGTGTATACAGTCACTAAATATGAGCTTACTGTGTGGTGTAACAATGATGGCAATCCCAGTCCTGAGTGGCCTAAGCAAGGAAATATCAAGTAGGAGAAGGGAGGTGGTATTACCTCTGTGTACAACATTAGCAAGACCATTACTGAAAGATTGTGTCCAGTTCTGGAGTTCACATACCAAAAAGGTTGCTGACCAATTGGAAAGGGTTCAGAAAAGAGCAACAAGAATATGATTCAAGGTCTGAAGAACATGTTTTATAGGGTATGTCGGCAGTGCATGTGAAGGTACAGTTGTAGCACAGGTAGGCATACCCATACTAATGTTCATTTAGCTAGTACAGGTAACAATAGTAGCAGAGTTGGTAGCATGGGCTTCAACACAGGCTACCAATGTCAGTAAAATACAGGATCCCCAGTGTGCTTGCACAGGGGTAGCCTACCTGTGCTGAAGCTTATTCCTCCTCATCTGCATTATTATTATCACATTTGCTGTAGATTAAAGCTAACATGTGTGACAATCATATCTTCATTAGCCATGTAGACATACTTACATACCCACAGTAATACATTTAAGAAGCTCAATCTTGTTCTAAAAGTACCTACATGAGGAATACATTTCTGATACTATACATGTTATTTTTTTCTGGAAGATTAATGATAAGAGCCAGGAAGTTGGAAGCTAGGCTAGTGAAATTCAGATGTCCTCCTGCATAGTACATTGGTATATTCAGTGCTTGGGATCTGGGTCTACTAGTTTAAGGGTCCTCAATTTAGCAGCAACTACCTGAATATTCCCAGGGAAATAACAAGGAATTATTTTGGAGGAACGTGAAAGAAATATTTCTCAAAGAGAGTGGGGGAAACTGAAAGGAATAAACTATTGCATGGGTAATATGTTTTGGTGGAGCCATGCCCCATTTAGTCACCCTCCAAAAATAATAGTAAGGAAGTTATAAACTCTCAATAAATTACACAATAGAAGTATTTTATGAAAAAGAAAATTTGATATAGTTTTCAGGCAGTACATGGTATAGATTACGACAAAAATATATAGAGTTGTGTTGAGAGTTGCAGACATAAGGGCTAATATCCCTTTATTATGTGTGGGTTCCCTAGCAAGGGCTTGTACAGTCAAAGACAAAGTCTCCTTATTCACAATGAATTTGCAAGAACTGGCATAACTGTCATTGTGTCACACACACTGAAGATGGGCCAAAGGAATTAAATAAACAATTAGAAGAGACCCCCAAAGTTTTCATTTCATCTTTTTAAAAAAGAACCCATGACTTTTTCTAGGTTTGTCTCATATTTTCTTTAACTTTGGAGGAGAACAGATTTGACATTGGAAGAAAATGTGGTGTGGCATTCATAATCAGAATGTGGATTTGTATGGTTGTGAAGATAGGGAGCATGGAGGTGACGTTAAAGTTAATGCTTCTGTAACTAGCAGTTTCCCTGATTTTTCATGATTGTTTTGGCAGGATATGTTCACGATCAATCTTAACTTTAAGTGAAAAAAATGTTTATGTGGACCCTGTTCTAAATTATGTAAATCATATTTATAGAAATACCCTTTTCCTCCACAGGACCGGGCTCAAAATCTTAATGAACGAAGAACAAGTACCACCACCCTCACAGTTGATGTGCTTGATGGGGATGATCTTGGACCAATGTTTCTCCCTTGTGTCTTAGTGAATAACACTCGTGACTGTCGGCCACTCACCTACCAAGCCAGCTTACCAGAGTTCATGGATCCTGTAAGTACTCAATGAACTCTCTTTCTTGGGTTCTTAATTTCTCCCTCACTCTTTCCTAAACAACTATTATGTTTTTCTACAGACAAAATGGGAAACTATCATACATCTTTTTTTTTTAGTTATTGTGTTCCTAATTAGAATAAGTACTTCCATTTGCAGGCATGAAATACACATCCAGGGCTAAGTGAGGTTCTAGTGGGGTGAGCCACCTCAGCACTCAACTTGAAATTTGCAGATGGAATTGAGAGACAGTGACAAGCTGAGATCCCTGGGAACAAAGAGGGAACAGGAGCAAAGGGACAGGTTTGATAGGAAAGGAACAGAAGATGGCAAACTGAGGAGCATAGGAGCAGAAAGGTCTTAAAGCACTAGAGTATGCTGTCCTCCAGAATCTGGAATGGAATCAGACCCAGCAGGGCCGCTGACGAGGGGTGTAAAAATGGCAGCAATGTTAAAGCGTTGCCATGGCAGTACTTTAAAGTAAGGTGGTAGGGGTCAGTACTGGCGGCTACTTTTTACCAGTATGCCACACTGGCCTGTGCTGCCTTACTTTCACCCCTGATTGTAAGTTAAGAATCTAAGGCCTCAGTCCTTCATGCACTTATGTGTATAACTTCCATGACACAGGAAGTATTGACTTCAATGGGACTACTCACAACTTATTCCCATGAGTAAATATTTGCTGGATCAGGAGGACCTAAATTAATGAGATGAACTTCAAACTGCTGGAAATAAAATTTTCGAACATAGCAATCTAAGAAACAAGTGGGGATCAGGCATTTATATTGTATCAGATTTATGCCTGATGTAAATATAGTGACTCCATTGGAATTGCATCTGGGATCAGTTTGGCTTATCAGTTTTCAGAAGTACTTCTCTTTGCTTTGCTCATATGGACTCTATACTCAAACCAGGATTTTTGCTACTTCTGGCATAACTGCAGGATTTCATATCCAGTATATTCTCCCTACTATTCACAACTGGCTAAATAAGACATGATGATTCTGACTATATAATAGCAAAAATTTTCCTCCACTAAGCCTTCAAAATCCTAAGCTATTTCTTTTATCTTTTCAACTTTTATCTGACACTTCTTAACGTTCTGGGAGAATTGGAAATGGTTTGCTAGTTCCTCTGTGGTTTTCATTGACTTCAGAGGCCACTCCCAAGCTATTGGCAAAGCTTGAAGTCTTTTTTTTCAGTGCAGATTGAATTAGAAACAAGTTAACAGTCCACTAAAATAATGAAATATCAGAACTCGGTTATGGAAAAAATGCACTTCAAAAAGTCCATATCTATTATACATTTAAATATTTAGAAAAAGCACAGCATGGTTTAACTTATTCCTTACAGATCAAAATAAAACTAGCTGTGTACTGAAGAAGCTAAGAAAGATTCTGTAGTAGATAACCTGAAACACCACTGTTGTTATGGAGAACTCTTAGATTATAAAAGGATCGATTGGTTCCACCACAAACACCTTCAGTAAAGAAGCTAAGGATTGAATAAACCATAAAAACTGAAATATCTTTTCACATCATTTTGTCAACAGTTGAGGTACATAAGTAGGGTGCTAGAGAAATTTGTTCTTCCGTCCAGTCAAGTATAAGTATGTGAGGGGTCCCAATGGCTTCAGTAGGACCACTCATTTACTTAAAGTTAAGCATCTTTTTAAATGTTTTGCTGGAAAAGGGCCATGCATTTTTCTCAGGCATACATAAGGCCCATCATTTTCAGTATTTACTGATTTTTCCCCAAAAAATCCTAGGTCTTGAAAAAAGCCAGTATTCATGTTTTTACCAATTATCACCCAAATGTTGGCTCTTTGGGGACCGGGTGCCCTCTTGCAGAGTCCCAACCAGATCATCAGGGAGCAGAAAGCTGCACTTCATGAGTACTGGTTCCCCCATGGGCCAGAGCCCCCTCCTGGGCAGGGGAAGTGGAAAGGTCTTCTCTGAAGGGCTGGTGTCAGGAGGGGGCTTTGTTTGGCTAAAGAGCTGGTAGTATGCAATGCAGCTTCTGCTCCCCTCAACCCCAGCCCTTCAATGCAGCCCAGGTCACTTTCTCCACCAAATAGCGCCCCCTCTTTATGCCTTCCCTTCAGTGTGACCCTATCTGTACAGCCTCAGGGCACAGAGCCCCATCCGCTTCCTCTGCTAACCAGAGCCTGCACAAGGGAACAGCCAGGGCTAAGCTGAACAGCTGGGATGAGGAGAGGGCTGTGTTTGGTGGGTGACCAGTACTCGTTGCATGCAACCTTCCACTCCCCTCATGATCCTGACCTGGGCCTTCCACATGGACTCATCCATTTCATATGCATAATATATGTGCAATATATATCCTGGTTTTATTTCAGCATTGTTTGCTGGGGGGAGGGATACTTTTTTCCCTCAGTGAATAATACAGGAAATAATAATGAATCTCAAACAATGAAGTTTTAAGCTTAAATTATGTAGATACAGCTGCCTGGATGAAGATGTTTCATTTAAAAGATAATATACTCCACTGAATTGACCCTAAAATAAAGCATTTGTAATCACAGTATTAAATGTGATTGTAATAATATTTTTTTTCCAGTTTTCTAAAATTAATTATCTTTAGCTGGCTTCGGTCAGAGCTTTCTCTGATGGAAAACCTAGATTATTTTTCTAATGTAATTATTTTCTTTGGTGGCTCTAGAGAAGCTTGTTACATTGGCAACATGGAAGGAATCCACATAGGGGCATACTATGTTTACTGTCTTTGACTGGAATGATAGAAGAGGCAGGCAAAATTAATGGGCTGCTTTGTTACCAGAAAACTGATTTATTTACACCCCAAACAATGTCAGGGTTTATATTATGCCTTTTAGGACTGGAATTGATTCATGCCACTATTATTAATAATGTTAAATCTGCTGCAAGCTGTATTTAGGGGTAATTAGTATTTATACACCTGTAGAAGCATATTTTAGGTCCTTGCTGCTTACAAGGGATGAATACCAACTGTCCCAAAACTGCCAGTCTCTCAAGCAGACCAGCAAAGGATATTGGAGGGCTTTCTTTTTTTTTTCATATTTGCTTGCTGTGAGTAAAATTAAATGTTAAAATAGCAATTCTGTCCTTTCAGTCTGTAAGGTGTTGCTGTTAACCATTTGGTTTTGATAGTATTTAGGACTCAAGGTGAAACAAATTCTCAGACAACTTGTAATGGATTATCATTTCTACAGTACCAGCACCAATGTTTTACCTTAGTAAATTATTACTCTTTAACACTATAATCTGAGTTTAAGATAGTATGAAAATCATTATTAATAATATCAAGCTGTTGTGATGTTGTGTGACAACTCTGTAGAAAGGCCAGAGCATTAGATGCTTTGGCAGTCAACTCATAGCTAAAAACAAACAAAACAAAACAAAAAAACTACTATGGGCTTGATTCAATGACCAGAAGTCCTTCCATTGACTTCAGGGGTCTTTGAATCAGGTCCTTAAGAGGAGAGCAAGCTTTTAAAAAGCAAAGCAAAGATAAAAATCATACAAGTGTGACACTTGTTCAGATATTTTTCCATGAAACAGAACTTTCTAAGCCAGTGGTTCTCAAACTTTTTTTTTCACAGACCATTTGAAAATTGCTGAGGGTCTTGGCGGATTGTTTAATGATCTTTCCAAGTACTGTTTGTACCATTAGCTAACTATTGTAAAGTGTTTTGGATAAAAGCACTATATAAAATTAATCTCAATAATATTTAATGTTTTTTTGTTCTACAAATAAAAGCACACAACTCCTATCTTAATACCAGTAGTCTTACATTTCTAACATGATGGATGTGCCCTCTCTCCTATGCTGCAGTAGCCCCTGCACTCTGGCTTGGAAGGAGGGGAGTATCTTGCTCTCTCCCCCACTGCAGCCCTGGAGCTGAGAAACATATCCTCTTTCTCGGGGTGCCACAGCCATGCACATCCCAAATTCCCTCCACCCCCTCTTCTCACACAACTGCCTTCTCCCACCTACCCCTTATTCTCCCTAAGGGTATCACCTCACCTTACATATGCGTCTTCTCCAGGGTTCAGGCATCTAATTAGTGGAGACATGCCTGCATGGCTCCAGTGATAAGGTGGGTGGCCCTTCATTCTCAGGTGTGCAGCCACTCAGGTGCGCACCTTAGAGGGAGCTATCCGGGGACCACCTGAATGGAGCTCGCAGACAGCTGGTGGTCTGCAGACTATGGTTTGAGAACCTCTGTTCTAAGCTAATCAATTGCAGAGTGAGCAACAAATTCTGTTCTCAATTTCATGTATGCAAAGCCTTTATTTTCAAGTGAAAGCAGAATTGGGCCCAATTTTTTTAACCAGATAAAAAGAGTCTATAGAATGATACATGAATGATGCAGTACAGATTTTATTAGGACTGTGGATACATTTTTTTTGGCTACATACAAATCCAAATAGTTGCATTAATGCGTAATGAAAATCAGAATCCTTAAAGAGATCACTGAACAGGACCAGAAAAGGCAGTCAGTTGTCTCTCTCCCTTAACTCTCAAAAGTCCTAGATACCTTAACCTAAGAGAAGATTTTGAATGGATTCATGGGTTCATTGACACCCACAGATGATGAAACTAAGAGTGGAAAACCTGAGTGATGCTGTGATGCCATTCACCTGGTTGCAATGCCCAGAATGGGGAGCTGGGCTCAGCCCTGTGAGATAGGGCTCACAGCTGTGGAGTAAGTGCAACTCAGGTTAGCTTTCCAGTGCCCCCCTTCCACATCCTGGAGCTTTGCATTCTCATCAGGTCAGGATTAGGGGTGCAGTGCTGGGGTGGAAGCTACTACTGCGGGTTGTCAATGCCACCCTTGACTACAACTCAAAATCATGTCAAAGAAGTATTTAATATAGTGTACCATTGAATCAGGAGGCTATTTGCATGCCAGCCTTAGACTCAGAGTAGCATGCCCCATTCCCCTAAATCTACCTCTAGTCTCTGTTTTGCTGTATTTGGTCCATTGTACTTCATCTGGCCAGATTATAATATTTCTTCAGAAGAAAACTATAATTGTTTTTATTTCATCTTGAGTAGAAATCTTCTTTATTTTTAATCATTACTTTAGCTCTATATATTCTTATTATTACACATGTCCAGTCCTTTCTAAATCCTGCTAAATTCTTGGCCTCAGTGATATCTCAATAAGTTCCATAGGTCAATGGTGTGTTGTTTGAAAAGTATTTTCTGTGGATGAATGATATATTCTAGATCCAGACTAACCAAGTTCACAAAGGATTGAATTGCTTTTCACATATTCCAAATTGTCACTCTTGCGTCCTCTCCTGGAATGATTATATTCTTGCTGTGAATTGAGTTTAAGTCCTAGAGAAAACCAAGTGATTCATGCTGTGTATAATTTATTTTTACTGTTTCTCTATCTGATCAGGTTTGAGTAAAGTAAAATATATTTCAAGATTTTTGAGGAATAATTCAGCAGGTGAACAATCAATAACAATATATTAAGTTCATTAGACCTTGAGTAAAAAGTTTACAAGGCAAGATTATAAAGTTAATCTCATTTTGTCCTAAATAGCACCTTTTTGTAAGGTCCTTGTTAGTATTTCTGTAATTTCCCTAAAGAGGGTATGGTAAATAAGTAATAGAGAATATTTAATCTGGTTCAGTAAATTGCTGGAATTCTTTTGAATAAAATTGTTTCACTGTCAAGTTCCCTTTTCCTCAAGTTGTTCATCTGTCCATATAAAATATTAACACTCCATAGTGCCCTTATGGAATGTTTTTTGCCCATTCAAATTAGGACTCACTACTTTGTATGACTGTAAGGCACTAGAAGGGGTTATTGCTTCTGAATGCCTCACCATGGTAAAGTTGATCATTTCCCCAGGTGTAGAGTTTCTTTTGTTCTGTACCTTTGTATTAACTATTATACATTCTGTTCATTGTCTTTGTGTCTGTGTCATAACCAGAAGTAACCTAGAATTCCTCCTTCCCTGTAAAGGGTTAAAACGTACCTGTAAGAAGACATGGGGGCAACTGACCAATGGGGACGGAAGTTACTTTCATATCAGGGGGAGGGAAGCTTTAGTCTGTGTGCTTTGTCTGAGTCTCGTGTTCCTTTTTTGGAGGATTTCAAAAGGAGTCAAACTCATTTCTTCTCTCCAGCTATCTATAACCTTCCTAAACAGCAAAAAGTAAGTAAAGTAGCCAGGCAAGCCTGTAGCTTATATTCGTTTTTTCACTTGTGAATTTCTCAGGTTTTTAGAGAAAATGTGTTTTCTCTGTAACATTGCCATCCCCTTTAAAATGAGCCAAACTGAGCCAATGGCAATGGGATTGTCTAAAAGGCCTCCAATAGGAAATAGAAGTGTTCATTTCGGAATTACTGTAAATAAAGTATCAAAGAAGATTAAGGACAATTCTATTGTTAATGCATTTCTCTTGCTATTTCATACAGCATGGCTGGAGTAGTTTATAACTGCAAAAGAAGCATAAATATCCTAAAAAGCCAGGTACAAATATCATGTTCTGGGCTTCAGTAACAGCTTTTAATGGCTATAAATGCTATATTCTATTGATACAAGTCAATTGATATTGGATGAATAAACCCTATAGATATTCACAAACAGCAATTCTTCACATCAGTGATTCTTATATTAAAAACAGCTGCTTCAAATAGCCACCAATTTTGGGGTTCAATACCCTTTTAAACATCACATCGATCTCAGTTTTTAATTGATGAAATTGCAGACTTTAATTACTGCTGTCACTTTTCTGTTCTTTGTAATCCATTTTATTAAAGATCATTTGTAATCCCGTCTTATGGTTTTATTGTTTGGCATTTCATTATTTTATATCTGTGTATGCCCTTTCTCTCCTGAGGTCTCAAACATCATATTCCTCCTACACACAAAGTAAGACCAAAGCCTTGCAGTTTTTAACCATTTTTTCCAATTGCTATGGCAACTAAGTGATGGATGCAGTGAGATATATAATATAGTCTGCTTCAGTGTGCTGCAACTGCTGAACTCTTTGTTTTTAACAGGTTCTTTGTAAAGACAGAATTTTGTAAGATTTCGTTTTCTATTTTCATACTGAGACTTCTGTTCATTTTATCATTGCAGGAGACATCAAGAATATATATACATTCTCAAAAGCCTTGGGTCCTTGTGTGTTTTTGGAGGAACACAGCAAGGCACATGAGGTTTAGTTTTTCATATGAAAACTAGTAAATGTGAAGCCCTTTGTGAGAACATACTTACATTACTCACTATTGTGCAGGTAAATGGGAGCAGTTCCCTGGTGGAGATTAAGTTTACCTGAGGACACATGGATTTAAACAATCCTTATCAAATTAAGGCTTTATTTATCTACTATACATCTTCCCTATTACTGGGAAGGAATAACTTGGTATCCACACTGCAACACACCCATTTTTTACTAATCACTTTTGACTATTTGCTAATATGTACAGTACAGACTTAGGACTGGGTGGTAATTTCCTAATATATTGTACCAACTAACATGACTTTCCTCCAAGCTTTCAAAACATATTAAGCCTCACAACATATATGTAAGTATATTATTTTTTTAAAAGCTTGAGTTACCTGAGAGAAACACACACAGGCTCAGTGCCTGATTTTTTAAAAGATATTCAAAACCTGCATCTCTGATTCACTTTGACAACAGTGTCAGTTGACATCTCCAAGGTATACAAAGTAAAATATTGTCAAAATTTGGAATAGAACCCAAGAGTCTTGCTGCCCACTTCTTTGCTCTGACCACTTAACACATCTTCTATACTAACCATATTAATGTGTCTTATTGGTGGTTATATTGTCATTCTGAAATATATTAATAGTGGCTATCAGTCACAGACCTGGAAAAAGCTGATGATGTACTAAGTAACATTGATTCAAGCTAAATGATGGAGTAATGTCATCACCCTTTGTGTACTGATAGCTGAAATAATGGAAGCTACCATTCAAGGTCAGAATGGCAAGGCTTCAGCAAAAGCTAATGAATTTCCTTTGAAATTAATTGCAAATGTAGCAGCTGGAGCATTAATTGGTTGCAGAGATGAGTGAATGAAAGAGAGAGGGGAACCAGAAAGAAAAGAGAGAGCCAGCAGAAAAGGGAAGATGTGGTGGTGCTTAGCCCTGGGAGGAGCAAGAGAAAGAGAGAGCCTCTGTGAGAAGATAACTTGCTGAAAAAACAGATGTGAACTTCTGAATAAGAAAACTTCCTGTTCCTGCTGTTTATTTCATTTCCACTGTGTTCGGGAAAACAGGACTTTAAAACCCAAAACAAAACAAAACAAAAAAACCTGAATTTTACCAAAGAAATACTTGACTCCTATCATCACGGCCCTGAATATTGGTTTACCAGTCAGGTCAAAGGACAGTAACACAAAAAGAAGAGAATTTCAACCTGTCATAGTCCCAAAAAAATTGAAGGTGATACCTAATCAGTGACTCTCAAACAAATTACTTACAAATTATACGAGACTTTAAAACTATAATGTTTCATGAATAAATAAATAAATGATTAATTTCAGAAGTATTTCTATCTAAACATCATGCCCTTTCTCTTTGTGTTGTGCTTTGTTTGTCAAACTGATTAGCAGGATAAGGAAGATTGTTGGTTCAGGGAATCCTCCTTTTAGGTGCCTGGTTGCTGTGTCTTGCTCACTGATCAGGGTCATACTGATTATCTGCACTGGCCCCATATTTAGAGCACAATTGGGGCTTGTCAGGATTGCCTCCCCACTCTGAACTCTAGGGTACAGATATGGGGACCCGCATGAAAAAAGAAATAACCCCCCCAAGCTTATTTACCAGCTTGGGTTAAAATGTTTTTCCCCAGAACACAACTTCTTCTGTATCTGGACCTGGTACACTGCCACCACCAAACTAGGTCTAGGGTAGTTTGGGACCATTCTTTCCCTTTCCACTAACCCCTCAAACTTCTTCCTTCCCTGGGAAGCTTGAGAGAAAAAAAATAAACCTTGCCTGATCCTGCGAGATGTGCCCGATCCAAAACCAGGATCTTACACAATGGAAAACAAGCAGTCAGCTTCTTAAAAGAAAGATTTTAATAAAAGAAAAAAAAAGAAAGGAGTAAATCCCTTATAACCATCAATAGAACAGCATCTACCATAATCAACAAAAGGATTCAGAAACCAAACCTCTCCCCCGAGGCAACTTTCTCCCACTATTGAGATCTCTGCTGAATCTTACAATCTCAAGAAGCACTCAGCCAACACTCACCACTGAGAACCCTCCAAGTGATAAAAAGAAGGTAAACTTACTGACTACAGTACTTGATAGAATCTTATAGTTACAGTGAAAGACATAGCTGTGTTCATCCCATAGCCGAAGTGAACAGAGAGAGACCCAGAGAGAAACAAACTTAAAATCCTTTGTCTCCTGAGGAATTTCTCATTGGTCAGTTGTCCACCTCTCAGGTTACCTTTAGCTTAACTCCTTACAGGCAAACAATAATTCTAGGCTACTTCACACTTATGACAGGGCTTTTGCCACAAAGTAAAGAATAGGGTGTAGTTTAAGATTTCACATCCAGAAAACAGCGAAGGTTTTTGGCACTGGGGAAAGATTGCATTTTTTTCCTTCTACCTTATGCTTTTGAAAAGGTGGGTGGTGACCTGGAATTTGAGTGGCTTGAACTTTACACGTTTATTCCATTCATCATTAATAGCAACCAACTTCTTCCCTGTATTCCATCTTGGTGTCTGCTACATCCAACAATGGGTAACCACATTAGCTGGATGTTTCTTTTAAAATAATTGGTAATGATTAAGGCTGTGAGTCTGTCACAGAGGTCGCAGAAGTCCCGTATTTTGTACCTTTCCATGACCTCCATAACTTCTGCAGCAGCAGCAATGTGTGTGTGTAGGAGGGAGCTCAGGGCTAGGGGCAGAGGTTTGGGGTAGGGGCATTTACCTAGGGTGGGGAAGCTCCTAGGTGGTGAAGGGACAGAATGGTCTCTGCACTGCCAGTGTCCGCAGTGCCCATTGGCTGTGTTTTCTGGCCAATGGGAGCTGTGGCAGCCAGCACTTGTGGTGGGAGCAGCGGAGAAATCCCTGTCCTGACCCCTCTGCAACCTAGGAGCTTCAGAGATGGAGCCGGTAGGAAGCCCCTGCCAGCTCCACCACTCCCCAGTACTAATGGGGGTCCTGACCATACATCGTTTCCTAGCTCCCCACTCCATAGCAGCAGCAGCAGCAGTGGTCTGGGTTCAGCACACCAGGACCACCCTGAGTTTCCCCGAAGGCCCCACCCAAGGTTTAGTCATGGCAAGTGTTTTTAGTAAAAGACATGGACAAGTCATGGGCCTGTGAATTTTTGTTTATGGCCCTTGACCTGTCCATGACTTTTACTAAAAATAGCTATGACTAAAACGTAGTCTTAGTAATGATCGTTCACAATTGTGAGAATTAAATTGGCAACATTAGCTTTCCAAATTAAAATCTTATTGAGAAGAATGAGGTAGTCACACTTCTAACAACTATAATTACAAAGAGTTTGCAAATTCATGATGATAACATAAATGGCTTTAAGTTAATGAACATTTTTAAAAAATGAAAGCTTATATTCTGAAGAACAATTCTGCAGCTGAGGTGAATTCTGTAGCAAATCTCACAGCTGCAGAGCCACAAGCAACATAATGTTCTGCTCACCACAATCTGATATGCTTTTCATTTGTTTTTCATGTCTAAAGGTACTTTTAAATTTAAAGGTACTTTTAAATATATTTTGAAACAGAGCTTGGCCTTTCTTTTAAAGTTGGTTTGTTGGTATGAAAGACCCTCCACTATGGTTTTCATTTTAGTACAATTCCCATATTATCCATACTTCTGGCTGAAATCTTTCTACAACTTTTTCATAAGAATTCTGCTGTTTTTGTAATATGCATTGTCTGTGTCCAAACAAAGAGCACGAGAGAGATTTCTGTTTGCTACCTGAAGATTTTTAGTTGTGTAGCTGAAAAACACGGATTTAGAAAACCTGACAGTTCTCTGTTAATTAGATTAGAAACACTTATGCAAGGCAACATGCTGTCAGATATTAAGTTATAATACAAATGGAATCGCTGCACACTTAGTAGCCAAAAATCAGTGGTTAAGCAGCGCATTGTCAGTTATAAACTACTCCAGCCATGCTGTATGAAATAGCAAGAGAAATGCATTAACAATAGAATTGTCCTTAACCTGCTTTGATTGTTTATTTACGGTAATTCCGAAATGAACACTTCTCTTTCCTATTGGAGACCTTTTAGACAATCCCATTGCCATTGGCTCAGTTTGGCTCATTTTAAAGGGGATGGCAATGTTATTGAATTTTAGATGGGATCTGAGGCCATCAGATTCGAAAAGGGATAAATTAAGATTGACCAATATGCACCTGTCACAGAAATACGTTTTAATTATTATTTAAAACAGCAATTTATTTGTTATATTCAAGTAATTTGCTATATAGCTAGCCAACAGATAGCAATTTTGCTAATTAATTGTAAACAGAGATGCATGACAAACTGATATTCATTCTTAGATTGCTTTGGAAACTGGAAAGCTATTTGGAATTATGAGGCTATCCTCTCTATGACAAATCATTCCCTTGTAATCTTGTAGATAAAAACAAAACAAAAACAAAGTTTGTTTTGTATTTGTTGATGTTTTGACCCTTGTATATCAGGAGGACAGAGCATCACAGAGTAATGTTAAATACAATGTGAAGGGGAGTCTTAAAGCTTCAACAGATTTATAGCAGAATTGCTAGATAGTATGATGTTATAACTTAACAAAAACAGTGATTTTGCACTAGTAGCATGTTAATCAGATGCCTCTTTCAGTAATGTCAAAACAGAAGTCTTTGATAAGCTGCTGATTGTCAGCTAGTGCAGGTTTAAGGCTTTATAAAAATAGCTTTGTTCTGTGTTCTATTTTTCTATCCTTTATTTTTTTTGATAAATTGCTTGTCCGCCATGTGCAATCTCCTGATAAGTATGTGTTTAGTAAAATGTCACTGAAAACAAGTGAAGCATAAAAAGGTTAAAATTATAAAGATGTGAGTTTACAGGTAGTTAATTTTTATATATCTGGGGCTGCACCAAGAATGGCAGGGCTAATTAAAAGAAATTGCTACTTGTTTTCATATAGAAATATGTGAGACTGGGGCAGGATCTTTGCATTGTTTCTCACCAGATGGGCAAGCAGTTATGTTACCTGAAATGTTAATTAGGTGTGGAAGTGACTATTGTATATCAAACTGTCACCTGTGGTTAGGATTTAGGTCAGAGTGAGTGTGAATTAATATGCTCATGGTGCTCATCAGAGCATAAGCTAATAAGGGATTTTAACTTTTTTTTAAATAATGAAGATTAAATAACTTGTGCTCCAGTTACCTTTCAGAAACATACTAATCATCTCACTTCTGAGAGCCAGAACATACTCACGTCCGAAGAACAAGTGAATCAATTGTGAGAGCTGCTTTACTGACATCAGGGTTTGAAACCATACATAGAACTATTTTCAGACATGGCTAAAACCAAACAAGATCATTGCATATTTTGTATTGTGACAAAGCTCCAAGTTTGTACTTGTGGGTCCTGCGCTTCCTGGCAGATTTAGGGGCCTCAGAAACTCATCTAGGCGCCAGAGTGACCTCCCTTTCTCAGTATAATTGGCAAGAGTCACCGCCTAGTGAGTTACTTTCATCACAGGCCAGTATGGAAGATGGAAAAAGAGGGGAGCCCGGGCCCGCCCTCTACTCCGGGCTCCAGCCCAGGGACCCTAATAGTACCAGCTAAGATGGCTGACCTTTTATCCACAAAACACAATACAATTCCCTGGGCTACTTCCCCACAGCAGTCCCCACCTCTTCAAACTCCATTTCACCCTTACCTCAGGGCCTCCTTCCTTCTGGATGATATGTTGTCCAACACTCTGTCTCACCAACAGCACAACTTCCTTCCACAGCTCCTGACACCCATAGCCACCTGACTAACTGGGAGGTTTTTATCTGGTTTCAGCCAGTCTCTGATTGGCTTCAGGTGTCCCAATCAGGCTAGCTGTTTCTGCTCCTTTCTAGAAGGTTCTTAATTGGCCCCAGGTGTCTTGATTGGCCTGGAATAGCCTTTGTTTGGCTATCCAGGGAACAGGGCCCTGCACATCCTGAGATTAATATACCTGCCTTCCAGCACTCTCTTATATCCTTCTGGTCTGACTCCGTCACAGTATGTACATTTCACACACTATTTTCACCTATTCAGAATTAGTGGTAGGGTCCTGTTTAATAGGTAGTGTATGTTGTTGTCCTCAAATGGTTGCCAATAAAGTGACTAGATGCCCTAGTCATTATACGGGCAGTCTCGGTATCTGGGGCTTTTTTATGTGGGCTCTTATTACCCCCCGCACACACAACCTGTCCCGATTTTTCACACTTGCTATCTGCTCACCCTAGTTGTCAAGCGTATTTGTTGCACATGGGGAAGAGCTGTTTGTTATCCAAAAACCAGGATGTAGTGACATTAAAAACCTATTGCAAAGTAAAATTTCCTGTCTATACAGACATGTCGTATCTTGTGCGTAAAGTGGAAACTGCATATAGCCAGAACCCATTCACTTCAATGGCGGGCAAAATCGCCCCCCATACAGAAAGATTTTTTAAAAAAATCCCCCCCCCCTTTTTTTTGCCAACTGTGTAAAGCGGAAATTGTATAAGCTAAATGCGCCTAAGACGCGACATGCCTGTATTGCTTTCCTGTAATTGTTTTGAATTACAAACTATTGTATTAGCACTTCAGTGGTAATGGTATCCTATCACTAAGAGTTAATTGGCTGATTGTAACATATATAATTAGAGCTAACTGTGTAAAAATTTTGATAGAATTTTTTTTCCACCAAGTGTGTGCTTTCCTCAGAAATTTTTGACTTTAGCTGAAAAACCAAATACCTGAAAACCAAAATTGAAAAACTATGGAGAAAATCAGTTTTTTGCTTTTGATTTTCAGGGAGAACATCCCGGAATCCATACTTTATAAGAACTTTACTTTCAGAAATAAGAAACTTCATTTTCATTATAAAAGGCTTAAACTTTGGTTTAAGAAATAGTGCAGTCTGTACAATGTTTGAGAGAGTTGGCTAAATAAGATTCCTGAATAACTTTGATATGCACAGTAATAAGGGTTTACATGATTACTATAGTCTATATGTAATCATAAGACCATAAAAACAGGGACGAATGAACGGGTAATCATCAAGTGATCCATTTTGTCGCTCATTCCCAGCTTCTGGCAAATAAAGGCTAGGAATACCATCTCTGCCCATCCTGGCATATAGCCATTGATGGACCTATCCTCCATGAATATGTCTAGTTCTTTTTGGAACTCTGTTATAGGCTTGGCCTTCACTACATCCTCTGACAAAGAGTTCCACTGATTGACTCTGCATTGTGTGAAGAAGAACTTTGTTTGTTCAAACTTCACTGTTTATTTTAAACCTGCTGCCTATTAATTTCATTTAGTGACACCTAGTTCTTGTGTTATGAGGAGAAGTAATTAACACTTCCTTATTTACTTTCTCCACACAAGTCATGACTTTTGTGTACCTCAATCATATCCCCACTTAGTTGTCTAGTTTCCAATCTTAAAAGTCCCAGTCTTAGTAATCTCTCCTCATACGGAAGATGTTCCATACCCCTAATCATTTTGTTGCCCTTCTCTGAACCTTTTCGAATTCTAATATATCTTTTTTTGAGATGAGGTGACCACATCTGCACACACTATTAAAGATGTGGGCGTATCATGGATTTATATAGAGGGAGTACGATATTTTCAGTTTTATTATCCATCCCTTTCTTAATAATGTCTAACATTCTGTTCACTTTTGTGACTGCTGCTGTGCTTTTAGTGGATGTTTTCAGAGAAGTATCCACAATGATTTCAAGATCTCTTTCTTGAATGGTAACAGCTAATTTAGACCCTATCATTTTATATGTGTTGTGACAAAGCTCCAAGTCTGTACTTGTGGGTTCTGAGCTTCCTGGCAGATTTAGGGGCCTCAGAAACTCATCTAGGCCCCAGAGTGACCTCCCTTTCTCAGTATAATTGGCAAGAGTCACCACCTAGTGAGTTACCTTCATCGCAGGCCAGTATGGAAGATGGAAAAGGGGGGAGCCCGGGCCCGCCCTCTACTCCGGGCTCCAGCCCAGGGACCCTAATAGTATCAGCTAAGATGGCTGACCTTTCAGGCACAAAACACAATACAATTCCCTGGGCTATTTCCCCACAGCAGTCCCCGCTTCTTCAAACTCCACTTCACCCTTACCTCAGGGCCTCCTTCCTTCTGGATGATATGTTGTCCACCACTCTGTCTCACCAACAGCATAACTTCCTTCCACAGCTTCTGACACCCACAGCCCACCTGACTAACTGGGAGGTTTTTATCTGGTTTCAGCCAGTCCCTGATTGGCTTCAGGTGTCCCAATTAGGCTAGCTGTTTCTACTCCTTTCTAGAAGGTTCTTAATTGGCCCCAGGTGTCTTGATTGGTCTGGAGTAGCCTTTGTTTGGCTATCCAGGGAACAAGGACCTGTACATCCTGAGGCTGATATACCTGCCTTCCAGCACTCTCTTATATCCTTCTGGTCTGACTCTGTCACATATCCCTCCCCCCTGCTCAACACCAAGAGGTTGGACAACTTGGGTCAACATACAGTGCACCCGTGATAAGCCATCTGCGTTGCCGTGGCGACTTCCAGCTCTGTGTTGTATGCGGAACTGAAAGGGTTGGAGGGATAAGAACCATCTAGTCACTCTCGCATTTTTCTCCTTGTTCCGCTGCATCCACTGAAGAGGGGCATGGTCAGTCACGAGGGTAAACTGTCTACCAAGCAGGTAGTATCACAGTGTTTCCATGGCCCACTTAACGGCAAGGCATTCCCTCTCGACCACAGCATACTTCTGTTCCCTTGGGAGAAGTTTTCTACTCAGATAGAGGATTGGATGTTCTTCTTCCCCGACCATCTGGGATAGGACAGCCCCTAGTCCAACTTCAGATGCGTCTGTCTGCAAGATGAACTCCTTAGTGAAATCTGGGGCTATAAGTACAGGGTCACTGCAAAGGGCTGTCCGTAGATCTGTAAATGCCCTCTCTGCTGTGTCAGTCCATCGCACCATCTCAGGTCCCCGAGCTTTTATGAGATCAGTCAAGGCACTTGCCCTAGTGGCAAAATGGGGAATAAAGCGTCTATAGTACCCCACTACCCCCAAAAATGCCCGGACTTGTTTCTTGCGAACCGGTCGGGGCCAGTTTTGGATGGCCTCTAGTTTATTGAGTTGGGGTTTCACTACACCTCGTCCCACAATGTACCCCAGATACTTAGCCTCTGTTAATCCTATGGCACACTTTGCAGGGTTTGCGGTAAGGCCAGCACGCCTTAGGGTGTCTAGGACAGCTTCTACCTTTTCCAGGTGGGTTTCCCAGTCTTAGGTGTGAATAACTACATCATCGAGGTAGGCAGCTGCATAACTGGCATGGGGACGCAATAGCTTATCCATAAGGCGCTGAAAGGTAGCTGGGGCCCCGTGTAAACCAAATGGAAGGACTGTATATTGAAACAGTCCCTCTGGGGTGGAGAAAGCGGTCTTTTCCTTTGCGTCTTCAGCAAGGGGGATTTGCCAGTACCCTTTAGTCAAATCCAGAGTGGTCAGGAAGCGGGCATTTCCCAGTCGGTCCACTAACTCGTCTATCCGGGGTATAGGATATGCATCGAACTGGGACACTTCATTCAGCCTACAGAAGTCATTGCAAAACCTTGTGGAGCCATCTGGTTTGGGTACTAGCACGATCAGGCTAGACCACTGACTGTGGGACTCTTCAATTACCCCTAACTCCAACATTTTCTTTACTTCTGCTCTGATTTCTTCTCTTTTGGCCGCTGGAACTCGGTAAGGTCTCATCATCACCTTGGCCCCAGGGTTTGTAATGATGTGGTGATATGTCTCAGTTGTTCGTCCTGGCCGAGATGAGAGTACATCTTGGTTCCTGTTGATCATCTCAACCACCTCCTCTCTTTGGGCTGGTGTTAAATCAGGAGATATCTTCACCTGCTCGGGGTTCTGGTTCTCCTGCAATGAGTCCTTGTGAGCAACTACACATGCTTCTTGGGTATGCCAGGGTTTTAGAAGGTTGATGTGATATATCTGCTCTAGTTTTCGACGTCCTGGTTGTCTCACCTTGTAATTCACTTCCCCAACAGGTTCGACTACTTCATAGGGCCCTTGCCAATGGGCCAACAACTTACTTTCGGCCGTGGGTACCAGTACCATTACTCGGTCACCGGGTTGGAACTGACGAACCTTGGCTTGATGGTTGTAGTAAGTTCTCTGGGCCTCTTGGGCCTTTTCTAGGTGCTCCCTCACTATGGGAGTGACCCGGGCTGTCCGGTCCCTCATTTGTAGCACATGTTCTATAACATTCTTCCCTTCACTTGGTTCCTCCTCCCAAATTTCCTTGGCTATGTCCAAGATGCCTCGGGGGTTGCATCCATACAGTAGCTCAAAGGGGGAGAATCCAGTGGAAGCTTGGGGGACCTCACGGATGGCAAACATGAAGTATGGTAGTAGGTTGTCCCAGTCTTTCCCATCCTTGCTTACCACTTTTCTTATCATGGCCTTGAGGGTCCGGTTGAATCTTTCCACCAGACCATCAGTTTGTGGATGGTAAACTGAGGTCCGCAGGGTCTGGACATGGAGCAGGGAACACAGGTCCTTCATTAACTTGGACATGAATGGTGTTCCTTGGTCTGTGAGGATTTCTTTTGGCAGCCCTACCCGGGCGAAGATTGCCAATAATTCTTTGGCAATGTTCTTGGAGGCTGTGTTTCGTAAGGGGACAGCTTCTGGATATCTGGTTGCGTAGTCTAGGATGACAAGCACATACTGATGGCCTCGGGTTGTTTTCTCTAGTGGTCCCACAAGGTCCATAGCGATCCGCTCAAACGGAACTTCAATGACCGGCAGGGGAACCAAAGGAGCTCTTAGATGTGGATGAGGGCTGTGCAGTTGACATTCAGGGCAGGAGGCACAGTACCGCTGGACATCTTCATGTACTCCTGGCCAGAAGAACCTGCGTAAGATTCGTGCCTGGGTTTTCTCCACTCCCAGGTGTCCTCCAAAAAGGTGACTGTGAGCGAGGCTTAATATTGCCTTCTGGTGTTTCCGGGGCACAAGGAGTTGGTGTACCTCTTGCTCCTGCATTTGTGTGACCCGGTATAGGAGATTCTTTTTTATCACAAAATAAGGCCCTGGCCCCCGGGCCTTTCCCTCTATAGGTACTCCATCTATTTCGGCCACCTCCTTCCTGGCATTCTCGTACCTTAGATCTTCCATCTGGTCTCATCCAAAAGTCTTTCTCTCGGGACTTATCAGCCTAAATTCTGAGGGACCTATCTCTGCCCTCTCGCCTGGCTCTGAGAGGTTGGGGTTGGAACCAGTTTCTGACTCCTCTTCCATCTCAGGGCTCTCTCCTTCAGTTGCCTGTGTTCGTCTGCCTATACAGGCCATGTTCTGGCCCTGAAGCAGAATCCGAGTGCCTAAAGCCTTTGCTGCCCTTCTTTCTTTCTTGGTTTTTCTGCCCTTCCCAGGGGCGAGGAACAATTCGGGAGATATTTCAGCAAAGAAGTGGGGGTGACTTTCTGTTAGGGATGACTCCTTAACTTCAGAGTCTTCTCCTCTGTCTTGCCCCTCTGGTGGGAGCAAATTTCCAAATCTTGGGAAATCCCTTCCAATGAGCACTGGGTATGGGAGTTTTGGGACCACCCCTGCTTTTACTCCAGTGGTAGTTCCCTGGATTTCAATCCTTACTGGGATGACAGGATAATAGCTAACGGTCCCATGTACGCAGGTTACGCCCGTACACTTAGCCTGTATCAACTGGCTGCGTTTCACTAGTTTCCCTGAAATCAGGGTGACAGCACTGCCTGAGTCAGTGAGTGCCATAGTCTCTACCCCATTCAGTTTCACTGGTTTTGTATATTGGTGTGGGGTGACTGCAACCCCGACTAGATTGATTAGGGTGCATGGGTCTGCCCAATTCCCCAGGTTACACTGCATGGGCTCCTCAATCTTGGGACATTGCGCTGCTAGGTGTCCCCATTCTCCACATGCATAACATCTATAAGGGGCTCTAGATGCTCCTTTGTCTCTTGGGTTAGGGGTCTTTACCCCATGGCTTCCTCCCTTCTGGGTTCCCAGCTGTTCTGTAGCTACTACCTTCTTCCACCTGGGGCTTCCCGGATCATTCGTTATCTGGCCTTCCGAGGTCGGACCCAGATACTTCTTTTGGGAGAAGGCTTCTCTGGATAGTTGGGACAGCTCTTGGGCTGCAATCCATCTTTCTACCAATGTGATCACCCCGTCGTAGGTGGCAGGGTCATTCTGGCCTACCCATGCACGAAGATCTGGAGGCAATCCCCTCATATAGTGGTCTATGACCAAAGTTTCCAACATTTCTTCTGGTTTGCAAACCTCAGGTCGTAACCACTTCTGTGCGAGGTGGATAAGATCGAATAATTGGGACCTCGGAGGCTTACCTTCCTTATACCTCCACTCATGGTATCTCTGGGCCTGTACTGCTACTGTTACCCCTGATCGTGCCAGGATCTCTGCTTTCAGCTGAGGGTAGTCCATGGCAGCTTCAGCGGGCATGTCATGGTAAGCTTTTTGTGCTTCTCCACATAAGAAGGGAGCGAGGATGCTAGCCCACTGATCCTGGGGCCACGCCTCTCGCAAGGCAGTCCTCTCAAAGGAGAAGAGATATGCCTCTATATCGTCATTAGCTGTCATCTTTGGCAGACAACCAGCAGCCCTCCATACTCACGACCCCTCAGATCCTTGGTTTTTGGTGGTGAGGACTTTCAGTTGTTCTACCACGTCCCGCAAGAGGGCTCGATCTTGAGAGGCCTGCTCCATCAATAACTGGTTAGTCTTTTATTGTACCCGCAGGGACTCCTGTTGTGCCATAGCCTGGGCTCGGGTGGCCTCCTGCTGGGCTGCAGTGGCTTGCAACAGTGCTTTTATTATGTCCTCCATTGTGGTGAGAACACCCCACACCTGGTGCACTTTTTTGTTTGTTTGTTTGGTTGGTTTTTTTTATTTTTAAACCTCTCCCTTTCTTCTGCCGCGCAGTGAACAGTAAGTCAGAAACTCCCACTCCCGACACCAGTTGTGACAAAGCTCCAAGTCTGTACTTGTGGGTCCTGTGCTTCCTGGCAGATTTAGGGGCCTCAGAAACTCATCTAGGCCCCAGAGTGACCTCCCTTTCTCAGTATAATTGGCAAGAGTCACCACCTAGTGAGTTACCTTCATCACAGGCCAGTATGGAAGACGGAAAAGCGGGGAGCCCGGGCCCGCCCTCTACTCCGGACTCCAGCCCAGGGACCCTAATAGTATCAGCTAAGATGGCTGACCTTTTAGGCACAAAACACAATACAATTCCCTAGGCTACTTCCCCACAGCAGTCTCCGCTTCTTCAAACTCCACTTCACCCTTACCTCAGGGCCTCCTTCCTTCTGGATGATATGTTGTCCAACACTCAGTCTCACCAACAGCATAACTTCCTTCCACAGCTTCTGACACCCACAGCCCACCTGACTAACTGGGAGGTTTTTATCTGGTTTCAGCCAGTCCCTGATTAGCTTCAGGTGTCCCAATTAGGCTAGCTGTTTCTACTCCTTTCTAGAAGGTTCTTAATTGGCCCCAGGTGTCTTGATTGGTCTGGAGTAGCCTTTGTTTGGCTATCCAGGGAACAGGGACCTGTACATCCTGAGGCTGATATACCTGCCTTCCAGCACTCTCCTATATCCTTCTGGTCTGACTCCGTCACAGTGTATTTGGGCTTATGTTTTCCAACGTGCATTACTTTGCATTTATCAACATGGAATTTCATCTGCCATTTTATTTCCCAGTCACCTAGTCATGATTTCCCTTTACAAAAACCATGTTGACTTTTCCCCAAAAAATTATGTTTACCTATGTGTCTGACAAACTTGTTCTTTGCTATAATTTCAGCCAGTTTGCCTGGCACTGAAGTCAGGCTTTCCAGCTTGTAATTGCCGGGATCACATCTGGAGCCCTTTTTAAAAAAATTGGTTGCACATTACCTATCTTCCAGTCTTTTTTGTACAGCGGTTGATTTAAATGATTGGTTACAGACTACAGTTAGTAATTGTGCAGTTTCACATTTGAGTTCCTTCAGAACTCTTGGGTGAATACCATCTGGTCCTGATGACTTATTACTGTTTAGACAAGGTTTTGAAACAAATCAATAAACTAAATTACACCTCAACCTGGAGCAGTTCTTCAGATTTGTCACCTAGAAAGAATCACTCAGGTTTTGGAATCCCCCTCACATCCTCAGGCATGAAGACCAATGCAAGGAATTAATTTATTTTCTCCACAATATCCTTATTGTCCTTGAGTGCTGCTTTACCATATCAATCGTCTAGTGGCCCTATGGGTTGTTTAGCAGGCTTCCTGCTTCTGATGTACTTAAAAATGTTTTGCTATTACTTTTTGAGTCTTTGGCTAGCTGTTCTTCAGATTCATCTTTGGCCTTCCTAATTATGTTTTCACAATTCATTTGCCACAGTTTTTATGCTCCCTTCTATTTTCCTCATTAGGTTTTATCTTCCACATTTTAAAGGCTGCCTTTTTACCACTCACTGCTTCTTTACCCTGTTGTTTAGTTATGTGGCTCTTTTTTGGTCCCCTTACCATGTTTTTTAAAAAGATTTGGGATATATATTTAAGTTAAGCAAGTTTAAAAAATGACGAAGCAAATTTTAAAATCCTCTGGATTATATCATAATATCAGAGTTTCCAAGACCTGAAGCAATCATTTTGATCATGTAGTCAGACCTCCTGTATAATACAGGCCATCAAACTTCCACAAAATAATTCCTAGAACATAAAAATTATCCGTAACAGAGAATCCATCATGAGCCTGGGTATATCATTAATTACTCCCACTGTTAAAAATGTGTGTCTTATTTCTAATCTGAATTTGTGTAGCTTCAGTTCCCAGTCATTGGATCATGTTACACTTTTCCCTTTTAGACTGAAGAACCCATTATTAAATGTTTTGTTTTCTATATATGTATTCATAGAATGAAATCAATTTACCCCATAACCTTCTCTTTTTTACGCTATATAAATTGAGTTCCTTGAGTCAACCACCATAAAGCATGTTTTTTCTAACCCTTTAATCACTTTTATGGCCCTTCTTGAACTGTGGACTCCAGAACTGAATATAGTATTCCAGCAGTGGTCATGCCAGTGTCAAATATAGAGGTAAAATAACCCCTCTATTCCTACTCAAGAGCCCTGCCATTTATATATCAAAGGATAGCATTAGCCCTTTTGGGAAGAGCATCACACTGAGAGTTCATGTTCAGCTAATTATCCACTAAGACCCCCAAATCTTTTTCAGAGCCATTGCTTTCCAGGCTAGAATCCTCCATCCTGTAAGTGTAGCCTCCATTTTTTGTTCTAGATGTATATATTCAAAAGTATCTCCTCTAGTCTCTTCATATCTTTGATCCTTACAAACTAGTTCTAATTGCAAGGGTCTTGATTTTTCACACCATCATAGGCTTTCTTTATTTGTCAGCTTTATTTTTTTCAATGTGTGCTTGAAAGATAAATCACTGGGAGAACCGCTTCATCTCCACCAACAACCCAGCAAGAATGCTTAGAGCCATTTTGTACCACAGATTTGAAAAGAGGGCACAATGAGCCTTCCTCTCTCTTCAACCACTGCACAAAGTTCAAGCACAATCAGGACACTGTAAGAACTGTGATCTCTCATTGTACACTCAGGATGCAAGAGACCCCAAGGGGTGAGTTGAGCCTGGCTCCTCCTTTACTCCAGCAATGGAACTACTCAGATACACAAAGAACATGCACGATACTGGCTCAGCCTTGTCCTACACACACACACACACACACACACACACACACACACACACACACACACACTTACTTACTTTCCCTCCCTCCCTCCCAGGAGTGATAATCCTGAGGCCATGCTACCTCTGTACAATCCCCAATACAGAGCTGTGCCTTGAAGGTACAATTGATGGTGTATTTTGATTGGTTTCCTGGATATATACTGTGACATAAAGGCTAATCGCACATTACATGCTTCTATTTTCTGTTTCATAAATCAGACAAATAAAAAGTGGTGTGTTTGAGAGATGAAGAGGAAATGAATGTATTCATTTATTTGATACTTAAATGTCATTTAGAACCATTTAAAGATTTTTAAATGATGACATTTAGACAAAATAGTTTCACAGTGATGCCTTATCAGTGAATTTTACTTCAGAAGCATTTCTCATCTTTGTCATAGTGCCACTTCTCAGAGATAATTATAATTTCAATTGCCAGGCTGTCCTGTTAGGCCAGAAACTGGCAGCTTGTTGTAGGTTGTGAAAGGATACTTTCTTGCCTTCATTTTGTTGTCACAGTATTGAGAGCTGAGAATGTTATATCTGTTCAATTAATCCTAATTGAATACTAATCCATCCAGTTCAGGCTTTGCCAACATTAGGCTTAATGTATGCATCCATACATAACTATAAATGTATTTGCAGACATCCCCGCCCACCTTTAAGGCCACAGATGCTGATTCCATAAAACTACAAGACACGCCATAAATGGTGCTGTTTGATTCGTTACTACTAGATGGAGGTCTAGGATGACCAGACAGCAAGTGTAAAAAATCAGGACAGGGATAGGGTGTAATAGGAGCCTTTATAAGAAAAAGACCCCAAAATTGGGACTGTCCCTATAAAATCAGGAAATCTGGTCACCCTATAGAGGTCTCTCTTATCACGTCATCAACTGTGATAATCAAATTGTACCCTGGGCACCTGCTGAAGTAAAGCATTTTAGACATTATATATATGTGTGTGTGTGTGTGTGTGTCTTAGAACAAACTTACATAGAATCTTGCCTGAAATTGTTCTTGTCTTGCTTAGGGGGCTTTCCGTGTCAATTGCTATTAAAGTTCTTCCAATTCCATTTGAAGGGACAAATATCATACAAATGTAGTTGGACTTTGTACTGGAAAAGTACACAGATTTGATAGAAGTAGCATACTGTCAGGACAGAATTTCATAGCTTCAAGGAATAAATGTTATTGAACAGTTAAAGAAATAGAGATTTACGCTGCCATATATAGAAACCTAATATGTCAGCACAAATGTTCTTATAAAATTTTCAGGTGAAGCCATTGTGTGTGAAATCATTCATTTTCATATGTCACCTTGTAGTTCTGCATATGGATGTCGCTGCACATTTTGGGCCATTTTGTTGAGGTTATTTGAAAATTAAGTCCAAAGAGGCTTTAATACTGCTGGTTAAAGGTATAATTTTTCCTGTTATGGTTAACCTGAAATTGCTAAAGCAATTTAACAAAGCGGTCATTTGCACATGTGCACATTGAGGAAAAGATGATATGATAAGTAGTTTGTAACTAGAGCTGAACAAAAACAGATCATGTCTGAAATTCTTATTTTGACAGGATAACAAGATTAATGAATAAAAAATAGAAGTAGACATAGTATAGCTTGACTTAAGTAGGCTCTTGTTTACTTATGAGGATATCATGTGAAACAGTAACAATACAAATGTAGATTATAAATAATTACAGTAAAATAGATACACGACTGGCTAAAATAATAAAGAAATGATTGCTGTTTCATTATCAAGTGTAGAATAATGGTATTTATGAGTGGCATGTGTTAATCCAAAATCATCAAGTATTTTTACTGACTTGGAGGAGATAGTTGTGCTAAGCATTTTAACTGAACTAGCTGATAACATACCAAACCGCAAGAAATCACAATTTCTTTGGAAAGAAGATTTAACTACAGTAAAATGTTAATAGATTAGATAAGTGGGTAGGCATTGAAACATTACAACAAATTATACATGATTCATGTAGGCAGGAAAAATTTAAAGTGCACACATGAAATATGGGAACATTGGAGAGAGCAGTAGAGAAGGAATGTGGAATTACAGTGGGCAATAAACACAATGGGTCAAATTCATGTTTGTATTCCTTACACATTGCTTTAACATGGCAAGCAGGTTACCTGAAGTGGCTAGTGTAAATTGGCCCTATATTTATTGGTAATTATTAAAGTTTAACAGATATCTAATGATGTTTTGGGATTAATTCCTGACAATCACCTGTTTATTATTTCCATTGTGCCATTCTACATTGTTGGTAAGGCACTTCAATCCCTTTTCACTTTGTTGTTTGATATTTTAGTTAATCTCTTAGTGTTACTGATGGACATGAATGATTTTTGTATACCTCAGATATCGTACAAAACAAAAACCACCTACGTTAAAAGAACGTTATTAACATTGCAAAGTCATACACTCAGATGTCAGGAAATGAGAGTTTTAAGGGTAGTGCTGCAACATTAATTTAGCATTTTATGCCTTTAGTTTATGATACAGTCTTTAATTATTAATTGTTTTTCCACATAACCCCTGCCTCGTTCAATGTCCAGAATGGGCAACGCTCATGTAATAAGCAGCTATTAAGTATTTTTCCCCTCATTCATCCCCAGAACAGGTCCAGCCTGGTGTACTTTGGAAAAACAGTATGTAATTAAAGTCTGTATCAGAATGCATAGGCACAAGGGGACCAAATTAAGGTTGCCTTAATTCTGGTATTTGCTATTTTTTGAAAGTTCCGCTTTGCAACCTGAATAATGTTCATTTAACATGGTTTTGAATGTAATTTCCAATGTTTTTTTAAAAAAGAAAAATGAAAAACAGAAATTGCATCTGGTGACATCATATTTAATGCCTCACTAGCCATCTTGTTCCTAATCCCTCCTGTAATCCCAGTCTCGTTGTGCAACCAGTTCCAAATTTCCCTCCCTGCCTTCCAACTCTCAGTCCCAGATTCCTTGTCCCAATCTACTCCTCTCCCTCAGTTCAGTCTAGTTTCTGCCTCTTCTGCATTCAAATTTGATGGCTTTCTCTTCCACACGCTTAAGTTCCAGCAGTGGGGTATCTGAGCACAAGAAAGAGACTCCCTACTCTCACTTATAGTGTCTGGTCCCACATTGACCCAGAGAAGTTGGGATGAGCAGTTACGTGGAAAGTTCAACTTTTCACCTGTAGCCCTGAACTGGAAGGAGCAAGCTCATTCACTGTGCGGGCAGCACTTGAAGCTGTGAGAAGCTCATTCATGCTCAGTGATGATGGACTCTTCAGACACTTTAGTTGCTAAAATCTCTACTAAGCATGTGTGAACTGATTTTTCAAAGGCTTATAACTTGGACGGATTTTCACATGAATGGCAAAAAGCACATCCCTGACACAAAGGTCACTCAGCTTCCAAATTTCAAGTCCATGCTCCAACATACAGGGGTGTTAGCACTATTTGAAGAAAAGATCACCAGACATTTTTTTGGCAAAACAATGTAGATTTTCCCCTAGCCTCGTTTTCAGTAACAGTTAAATCATTTTGGCCAAAAAAAAGTAATAATTCAGCCTCATGCAGACACTCAGTATATAAAATGTCAGCCCAAATGGTTAAAGTTTTCAAAATCATAAGCAATAAAAACATGATCTTAGAATGGGAAGTGTTAATAAATGATGCTACTAGCCTACCCTATAATATAGCTATTAAATGACAATCATGTTCTCAGCCCATGAAGTTGTACATTCATGATTACTAAAGTTGATGGGGTTGCATGAGGCCTCAGTGCAGAATGTGAGTCACTGTCTTCTGTTCTTCAAGTGAGTTAAATAATGTTTTAACTGTATGCTAGAGAGCCAGGGTAGGCAATGTAATATATTTTATTGGACCAACTTCTGTTGGTGAAAGAGACAAAATTTTGAGATACACAGATCTGGGAAAGGTATCTACGCTACCAAGTTTTATCGACAAATCTTATGTTGACACCTGAAACAAAAATCATTCCCACTTGCTCCCTCTGTCGACAGATCTGTGAGCTCCCTGTGCTGAGGAATGCCACTCTTTCCCTTCTCCCATTCCAACTCCTTCTCCAAAGTCCCCGCCCCCAACTCCTCCCCTTCCCTGCCCCACTGGACCCCTTCCCCAAATCCCCACCGTGGTCCTGCCTCCTCCCCTGAGTGCACCGCGTTCCCCCTTTTCCCCCCAGCCATGCAAAACAGCTGTTTCATACCACAAACGCTTGGAGGGACGGGGGAAAAGCAGGACCCTGCAGCGCACTCAGGGGAGTAGGCGGAGGCAGAGTGGAGGTGAGCTGGGGTGGGGGGGAGGTGGGGAAGAGCACTTACCAATTTTTCGCCATGGGTGCTCCATCCCCGGAGCACCCACAGAGTCGGCGCAGAACAGGAGCATTCCAAATGATTTGCTCTTTGTTCCCCAAAGGAGCAGCACATGCAGCTGTCAGATACTTTCCACAGCTTTGAAAGGGATAGGGCGCATACTTATAGAGCAGCAGAGATCGAAACACTGGGCAGACATTGTGGGATACTGGAGGAAGCCAGTTCTGTCGACAAAACAGACAGCAGTGTCTACACTGTCTCTTTGTTGAAAATAAAGGGAAGGAAAAAAGAAAAATGTCTCTTGTTGGGGTGGAAGTTTTTTGTCACCAAAACCAGGCATTTTTCCTTACAAAAGTCACATTGGCAGTGTGTACGCTCTCACTATTTTGTTGCCAAAAGGCAGTTTTTGGTGGCATAACTTGGTAGTGTAGTCAAAGCCTCAGAGTGTCACAGCCAAACACAAGATGAAACAGCTTAGCATAAGCATTTAGCACACATTACAAGGGACCATTCAAGCTAAAGTGGCCTGTTAACACCCCTGTAGTCAGAGGACAAAGGAAGGTTAGTGGGTAACAGATTGCTGTAATAAGCCATAAAGCCAGCATCTTTGTTAATACCATAATTTTTTAGTGTCCAGCAAAATTATAAACTCCCAGGCTCATCTTTTAGAAAGTGTTGTGCAAGTTTCCTGTGAGGATGAGGGCTGATAGGTCAGATACAGAGTGATCACTTTGTGAAAAGTACTCACCCAAGGTGATGTAGTGTTTTTGTCTTTTATCATTTTCCTATGTGAGTTCATTCAAGAGCATAGTAATTCTCTGGTTTCACCCACAAAGTCATTTTTGGGGCATTTAATGTGCTGGAAGAGATATACCACCCATTGTGATCGGCATATGTAGGAATTATGGATCTTGAAAGGTGTGTTGTGGCTGGTGGTGATCATTGTAGCAGTGAAAATAGGCATGCAGGGTTTGCATCTGTTGCCCTGACTGTTTGGTGGTTATTTGAGTTGATGTGTCCTGATCTATAGGGAGCTAGCTTCTGATGATGATCTTGGAGAGATTAAAATTACATTAAAGATTCTGGGAATTGCATTCCTTTTGAACAAATAACCACAACCTTATCAGCTGTTCCTCCTTAATATTAGTAAGTGAGCTCAATTGCTACCACAATACTCTTTTAAAAAAACAATAGGAATTATGAGCTACAGCCCCATAGTAATTAAGCTATTGCAAACATTTTTTTCTTCTGCAATTAACATGCATTTTCAGGTCAAAAGTCAAGATAAATGTTTCATAGATTCTATTGTGAATAGCAATTACTATCCCACATCAGCAACATGAATGCTCTGTGACATTTTATTGGAAATGGCTTTGAATTAGAGCAAAAGGCTGTATTGATTATACACCTGAAATTTGCAGATAAGAATGGACAAAGTGTTTGGTTTTAGATCTAGTGATACTGAATCTCAGTGTTTGTGAATATTTTTAAGTTTTACAAAAATACATTTTCTCTTTTACTCTATATCCACATTTTATGTTTTAAGTTCCACCATCAAAAAAATCCAAAGTATGTGGATTCTGCATTGACAAGTGGAAAAACAGCCAAGGAAATTGCGCTATGCAGCTTTATACACAAAAAATGAAATGACAGACAGGAAATGTTTTTAGTACTTTAATCACAATCATCAAATTGTAACAAATGGAACCTTCATATTGAATTCCTATTTTTGCCTGAATTGCATATGAGATTATACCTGCATACCAAGTCAAGAGCCATATTTCATAATCCATTTCATTTGACTTTCAACACAGGTGCACTGCTGGAGACATTTTCTATAAAGCTTGTCAGATATAGAAAAAGCAATTTAATAAACACTGTGATCAAATATTGATGTCATTCTATTTTTCTTTGAAGCCACAGCACCTGGCGGACATCATTGCTAAAGGAGAGTCTATATTTTCCCCTTCACTCTGATTTATTAAGCCACCTTTACTGTCCTTTGAAAAGTTGTTTTGATACTCGTTAGCAAAGCTATCAATTAATTTTGTTGGTGAATCACTTTTATTAAATAGAGGACATGTGCTGTTTGATAACACTATCTGTTAAGAACACATATTGGTTTGTGTTCTGTCATGTCCTACAAACTTTATAATTTTCATTTGTATACACGCAGTAAACGTTGATATATGGTCTCTTAACACAACTCAAAACCTGCAGCACAGCTTCAACTGAGTGAGTTCTACAACTCAATAAAATGTACTAAACCCCACTTCAACATGTTTATGGTGCTGTGTTTAGAAAGTGTGTTGTCTCAAAGCAGTCTTTCAGCAAACAGCCTCATTTACTCAGAGCCAGCTACAAGCAGGCTATCCTCACTTCTAACTTCTAGAAGAGCAGCATAGTGACAACCAAAATAGAGACTTTATGTGTGGGCTTCATGCATTTTCACACAACTCTTGTGACCGGCAGTTAAGAAAAAATGAAGAATTTTAAGAAGATATTTTAACTAAATAGAATAGTGTGATTTATTTTAAACAACTAAACATTTTCTGCAAAGCATACTTCATTATTTTTCTCTCCTACACTTATATGTAGGCACAAATGAAATTGTTCAATTCTGAATATCTCAACTCCACAGTATCTGTTTTGATACATGTTGTTACTCAATTTCTCTTTGTTTCCTTTGGTCTCCTTTTTTTACACATTACCTGTTTTATTAGTGATATATCAGTGAAGAAAGCAATTTTAAGAGGTTGGGTGAAAGTCCAGTATAGCAAATCTGAGCTCCATCACTATTCACATCTGATCTGTTGATTTTCATGTTAATTCTGAACATCATATAACTTTATTCTTGGAAACTACGTTATCATGTGGCACAGTCAATGAAAAAAGTGTTATTTTAATTTAAAGCCTAAGCCTTAAGACATGCAGTGCTGCAAATAAGAAATACATAAGCCCTCTTTTCCTTGGTGTGCACAGCAGTATGATTACCAGCCAATCCTCAGAGGATGTGATTAGTTCTGTTGAACTAGATTCGGGAAGTTCAGGTTTTGAAGAAACTGGCTTTCCATGTACAGATGCCTGTATTTCATCCTGTTTTGGAGAGCAATTTTTGATGCTTCTCTTGATGTAACCCTTGAAGATTCTTTTTGACTTTAGCAGCAGTCTTGATCAAAACAATTTGCTGCAGAGTATTTATGCAGCTTTCTCTACTTCAGTTCCACAGCATCTATCTGTTAAATCTACACCTGTCATTTTTCGTTAGTGTTGGCTTTAAGTTTAGAAACTGCTGGAACTATCTCTGCTGACTTCATAAAAGACATTAGTGGTCTGGGGTAATTTGTACTCATTTTAACTAGCTTATTCTCAGACTGACACAGTATCTTTTTCCATGTCTTTTCGGGGAGCATTTCTCAGTCTAAATAAAGAATGTTAAAATCCCTCTTCACATTCACTGTGAAATGCGACATTTTTATGAAATCAATAGTATTCCCCAAAACACCACAAATGTTAGTTTGTAGCCTACATATTGTGTAAGATGCTGTCAGTAGAATGCTTTTCCTTGTATTAATATTAATAATAATACAAGTAAATATTTATTGGTATTGTGGGAGCATGGAAAGACCTCATTGTACAAAGCATTCTACAAATATTTTAGACACTGTCTGTTCCCCAAAATTTACAATGTAACTAAAGCAAAACTCTGCAAGTGAGCATATCAATCAAAGACGAGGGCAGAGCACTGGATGAATGAGGATGACAAAAACCCTCAAACATGTTTACATAGGCTAGCTGTTGGCATTGGTTGATGATCATAGGTGTGCGCACAGGGTGTGCCAGTTGTGCCCAGGCACACCCTAATGTCTCAAAAAAACCCTAGCTTTCAATGTAGAGTGTGGTGCCTTTAAAAAAAATTCCTTGGGTGCATACCCTAATGAAATGTGCTGCGCACACCTATGTTGATGGTTCTGAATCCTGTTTAACAGTTTGATGTTTGATAGATAAATGTGAGCAGTCTCCTATGTCAAAATGGAACTGTTCGAATGTTTTCTTCCACTAATTCTTACTTTCTGGACTGGCTTAACTTTAGTCTACTTTTATTAATTCCGTTGAAATATATTCTATATATTTATGAAGATTTTCATGAAGATTTTCTCGACTGAATTGTTGAGAAATAGCATTTAATTAAAAATTTGCCACATACATGGTTGTCAAAGCTGATCATCTGAAAGAGCGGCATGGAACAATGTCAGAATAGCTTGTTACAGTGTTTACATACTTTTTATATTCAATATTTGTATCCAGATAAGTCCATATGTGGCTCAGAAATGTTGTTAAAGGGCTAGTCAGATTTAGCCCCTAAATTTACCTGATGTAAAAAAGTACATTAATGATTGCATTTAAACTTTGTCTAGTTAAGGAATTATAATAGAAACAGTCTTTGTTTGTTTGTTTTTTTAAACATATCCGTGCAGTGTCTGCAACTCAAACATGAAATGTTGCAGCATTCTGATTGTTCAGTAGAACTTGAATGTGAATTAACTAATCATTTTTTTATTGTCCAAACTGCGTGAAATGAAAAAAGTAAATGATGCGCAAATGATGACTCTTCAGGTTTTCCCGGTGCAATGCTGCTACACAGGGAAAACCCGTCATTGGGATGGTGCGCCACATCTTTCGGCTGCATTTTGTCAGCAATTTGGCGGTAGGTCCATGAGTTGCGGCTTGTGGCTTTTTTTTTTTTTGCCCTTTCCTAACATCTTAAAAGTAAAGTTTAAATAAATAAATAAATAACATTTTCTGTAACAGTATAAAAGAAATCTAATTATTTACAACACTATGAAAGTGATTGGATAATCTATACTTTGCTAACACATTGAAAGAAATTCACTGATTGGTGGTTCGTGTCCTGGCTGTATTGTTCTAATATCTTTTTGTTCTTCTGTTCTTGCATTTTTTGAACAGATTTCATAGTTCAGAAACTGTTGGAAACATGCTGCTTTCTTGACTAAAGGAATTATACTTATTTTAACTCCCTGCTAGACTATTCTAAGAATTACTTCTAAGTGGATTCATTAACTCATGTACTTTGAACATTCAAAATTTCAAAGCAATTCTAAACCAAACATTACCACCAAATATTCTACTCTGTTAACTTATAACATGTTTCCAGAGTGGAAATTTTTACTCACCCTTCATAATTTATCTTTCTGTTATATAACCAGAAAGGCATACAAGGCCAGGTATCAGGTGTCTAAATGGTCCAATTTCAATTTATAATTCACTTTGTAAAGTAAACTTTATAGTTGTAAGAACATTGTGCCATTGCAATAAGTAGTTCTCCTGCATGTAAAAGAATGAGCAACATTCTTTTTTTACTCTGATTTCATCCCCATTTAGAAATTTTGCAATACCTTCTGCTAGATGTACAGCATCAGGGTGACAATGATGTATGTATGTATGTTTGAACAGTGTGACTACAGCTTAACTAGCTTTTGATTTATAAGTTGTTTTTTAGCCTCATACATATCTCCCAAGACTGCTTAAGTGGAAAAAAAGCATAAGTGGAAGAAATAACCATAAGAAAGCATATTTGGTTTTGGCAATTCAGTACTGTGGTATTCCTTATGAGAGCTATGGCAAATCTTCACCATTTCCAACATAGGTTTCATGTGGATTTTTTTGCTAATGTGGCTTCCCTGCAAGGTATATCTTCATAAGTGCTTGTAAGGGGAAAAGTATTTTTAGGTTTTCTTGACAAACAGATTTATCAGATGAACTATAAAATATACTGTGTATTCAATGCATTGTATTTTATGTTGGTCTGTTGTGGGTTGATATGCCATCCTAAGCAGGAAGACTGTATAACTAGTATATGCTAGGATTTAAAATGCAGCCCTGAAATATCTATTAACTTATTAAAATAACATATCTGTATTCTACCTTAGCAAGATTAGATAATTACCTTTTTTAGCTCCTTAGATCCAACAACGGCACAAAATCAATTTCTGGCAGTGTATCTTATGAGAAAAACCTAAGACACACTATTCATTTAATATAATTAAATAAGAGACCCATATTCTCTTCTCTCTACATATTCCACTGTGATAATCAAGATTTATAGATTTGGTTGGCAAGTGTTTGAAAATGCAGAACCTCTTAATATCAAATTCCCTAATACTCACTGATCAAGGTTTATCTTGAAGTCAGTGAGTAAAGAAAGATGATCAGGATCACATTATAGGCGTTATCCAAAAGAGAATTCTAAAAACAAGCCCAGCAATGTTGTCTAGTTGATTGGCTTTCACTGTTCTTGACAATGAAACATGGAAACATGTATTGGACAGCATCAAAAAAGGGAATTGTGTCCTTCCACTGAGGTTGTCAATTAATTGCAGTTCATGCCTGTGATGTATAGAAAGCAAAATTAATGCATTATTTTTAACATGTTAATTGCATGCCTGTGGGTGGGGTAGGAGGCACTGGTGGGGCAGAGTGGGTCAGGGGCTGAAGCCCCAGCCTGCAGGGGAACTGAAACCTCTGGCGCAACTCTGGAAGTGGAGGGGGGCTGCAGCAGCTGCCGCTTGCAGCTTCCCAGGAAGGGGAGGGCTGGAGCCCTGCACCTAAACCCCTGAGAGTGGCTGAATCCCCAAGCCTGTAGGGTAGCTGGAGCCCCATGCCGGGCTGAAGCCCCATGCACTGGATGGAGGCAGAAGCCCCGTGCCATGCTCTGAGGGAGGCTGTTGACCCCAGCCCAGACACTATATTTGAAAATATATTAAACCTCCAAAAATATTTAAATAAATGGTATTCAGATATGGTTTAACAGTGTGATTTGAACTGTGATTAATCACAGTTTTTTAAAATTGTTTGACAGCCCAACTTTCCACTGTTTTCATTCAGCCTCAAAAGCTGCTTCTGCATTGTATATGTTCCCCCATCAACTATTAATTTTTGTCAAAGCAGTTGGAACTAGCCATTGGCTGAGGCACCAAGCAGCCTAAATGAACCAGCAGTCTAATTTGGTTTGACTTACAGTATTTTTTGTAAGTAAACAGGATTCAGATTCTCTTGGTGTATTTTAACCCAACAATAGAATAGGTGTGATATGCCACTATTTTATTGCTCTTGAGAATTAATGAGCATCTTATATATTCAGGATTCTATCCTTTTGCTACACTGACTATGAAACGTTGCCACATGATGTTAACTTGCCTCAAACTTATTTAAAGTCACTTCATACTGCAAAAGAAGCAAAAGCAAAGCAATACCTCTCCCATCTACAGATGCATGGAAATTAATCCTAGAATAGCTCCTACAAAAAGGCCAAACCACACTCACCTCAGCCTGTCTTAAATAGTTCCTCATGAGAGATGGACTCCAGCATGCCTTGCCAGTGAAGAGTTTCAATCCAGTCTGGATCATGAAGTGGTATCAATTCCAAAACCAGGGCAATCTGCCAACGTACACTGAAGATGTTCAAAATCTACCATCTCTGCTGATTTCAGCTCAAGGAACAGCCTATGGGGATAGAGGTGATCTCTCAAATTGGCAGGTCCCAGGATGTTAGAGCTTTGTATATCAAAAACAATGCTCTAAACAGTACCTAATGTTACATATAACTGCTATAGATTCTTGAGCATTTGTATTATTTGCTTCTGTTGAGATAAAAGGATGACTGCTTATAAGTGGGTAGTCCCATGCTGCATGAGACAGCAGTTTATTTCCTGTTGGCAGGAAGCCAGCAGAAGGAGATGTGAGAAAGAAACAGGAGAAGCAGTGACCCCTCATAGCTGGAGAATGAACTGCAAAGACACCTTTATTCAGTCACAGTTGCCTGTGTAGGATTCCATCGTGATTATGTGGTTATAGGAGTAGGAATGCAGATAGTCATTTTGTGATTATCACCTCCGTTGTGACACCTTGATTTGAAGACTAAGAAAAAAGAAGCCAACATATAATATGGCAAATGATCTATTTTTTATTGTAGACAGTAAACAGATAATCTGCTTAATATCATCTGCATTTCAGAATTAGAAATAATACATGTTTTTAATTTGTCTGTTCCACTGATACAGATGCAAATGTGTCTCCTTGCTTCTTTTGGTAAGAAAAATGTCCATTGTCATAAAAGATACTTTGGGAGGTATTCCAGCCTTTCCAATTCCAGCAATTCTAGTAAATTCCTTGTGGAATATGTTTAATCACTCACCATTTAGCCCTTTCTATCAGAGTGCTGTAGATAATGTTCATAACTGCCTCTGGGACAACTAAATATGTTCTCAATGCATATTACAGATTTTGGGATTGTTTCTAAAGTTCTTAAAGTTGCAGAGAGCTTTAATGACTTTTTTTAAAAAAATAAATAAATCTCTGGTCCAGGCTATATTTTCAGAATAATTGATTTTCTTTTCTCTCTTTTTTTAACGAAAGCCAAGGAAGCTCAAAAGCAAGATATTAT